>VDFB02000017.1:311586251-312080451 GCA_007258455.2 Sequoia sempervirens | reverse complement strand
GCCATTCTTCTAGTGAGCATTTATTTAGACAGTAAGTACTTAAGAGGGTCAATTTTGGAGATGAGTTTTATTTTGTGTGCCAACATGTAATGTTTGAATTTATGTGATGCAAACACTACTGCTAGACATGCTTTCTTGATGAATGAGTAATTTAACTCATGCCCAACCATTGTTCTACTGATATAATAGATGGCCCTTTCTATTCCATTGTTGTCATGCTAAGCTAGGAGAGCTCCAAGGGTTGTTGTTGTTGCTGACACATAGAGAATTAGTGGCATTACGACTAGTGGTGTCAATAGATATTCTTTGATTTTATTGAATGCTTCTTCACACTTGTTATCCCATTTGTATGCTACTCCCTTGTGAAGTAGGTGAGAGTATGGGTTATGTTTGTCTGCCAGTTGTGCTATGAACCTTCAAATGGATTGAAGCTTTCCTTGGAGACCTCTCAATTGCTTTAATATTTTTGGTGCCTCCATCTCGAGTATTGCTTTTACTTTTGTTGGATCTACCTCAATACCTCGCATGGACACTATGTATCTTAGCATCTTTCCTGATTGTATGTCAAAGACACACTTCTTTGGGTTTAATCTGACCTTGTACTCCTCTAGCCTATCAAAAATGGCACTTAGGGTTGCTATGTGATCCTTTCTCCTTCTGGATTTGGCTAGAATGTCATCAACATAATCTTTGACAATTTTGTGAATCATGTCATGGAAGATTAACGTCATGGCCCTTTGGTATGTTGCTCTTGCATTCTTTAAGCTGAATGACATCATATTCCAGTAGTAAGTCCCCCATAGAAAATTGAAGGTTGTTTTGTGTTGGTCTTCTTTGGAAATCATTATCTAGTTATAACCTGAGAAACTGTTCATCAAGGAAAGCATTTCATGTCCTGCCATCATGTCTATGATCATGTCAATGTTGGGCAACAAGAAATCATCTTTCAAACATGCTTTATTCAAGTCTCTCAAGTTTATGTAGATTCTAATGCCCCCATTGGGTTTTGAGACAGGCACCAAGTTTGACACCCATTCTGGATAATCTATCAGTCGAATGAATCTTGCATCTAATAGCTTTGTTAATTCCATTTTGACTAGCAGGGTGATCTGAGGGTGCATTTTCCTAAGTTTTTGTTTAACATGCTTTGCTTCTAGGTATACTGCTAAGTGGTGAACCGTGATTTTTGGATCAAGCCTTGGCATGTTAGCATAGCTCCATGTGAATTTTATCTGTATCTCTCTTAGGAAGGCTGCTAAGAGCTCTTGTTCCTCTAATAATAATGACTCCACATATAATGTGATGTGTGGGGTTTCCTTTGTTCCTAGATTGACCGGATTGCATTTTTCTGCCAAGACTGTTGATTTTTCTTGATGAAGAGCTCTAAAAGGAAGATTGAATCCCCCATCCTCGGGTTCCTCAGAGAGGTTTTCACCATTGGATGCGTCCTTTCTTTTTACTTTTTTTTGGTCGGAGAGTGCCACAGTGTGGTTTTCACTCAAGGACTTAGATATTATTCTCATTTTTTTACTTTTGTGACTGAGGGATTCAATCATTTCCCCATAATAGGCATGCGTATATAGCTCAATGATGAACCTTTTTTTATGATCCCCACATATAATGTTATCTTGCAGTCCCATGAATTCCAAGAGTGCCTCATCATTTTTGAATGTATCAAGAATTGGTGCTCCTCGTTGGTCATAGTCAATGAGTTGGGGGTATACTAGGCGGATTTCATGATTTTGATGGTCTGATTCAAATGATAAGGTGCTAATCATGAAAAGAGTGGTATCCTCAAAGAGACTAGGTAGGTTGGTTATGGGATCCTCGTCATTGCTACTACTACAGACATCGGTTATGTCAAATGTGAAGTTGTCTAATACTCGACTTGTAGATACGGGTAAGCAAAGTTTGGTTGTAGATAGCTAAGGAGGATTATTGACCTTTCTAACTATAGACACCTAAAAATGGTCTAGAGAATCTAATTAATCTTAAATTGATCTACTTAGTAAATAAATAGAAATATTTATTTATATTAAGTTCACTATTAATTCTTCTATTTTATCACATTATTTTCCTCTTAATTAAATACTTTGTTTTATTTAATTATTATCATTATTATTTCTTCTATACTTTATCCATCAGTTCTATCCTAAAAATTAAATACACAACTTAATAATTTGTGTTATTTAATTATCTCATCACATTTCTTCTTAATTAAATAAAGATATCCTAAAATCTTTAATTTAATTATCATTTTTCTTCTATTTTAATTTAATAAACAACTTCTATAGTTTGTTTTATTAAATTATCCCTCTTTTTTCTAATTTAAATAAATAAAAATATTTAAATTATGCATAAATCAAATCCCTTTTTTCACTCACCAATAAAATTAGATTTTTCAAATCTAATTAATTTAACTGTCATTTATAGGAAAAGCCTCGGGGACAAACCTATAGGAAATCCTCTCAATCTTCTACCTCAAATCTTTCCTCTCATCTTGCCTGGCATTTTCATGGGGAGGAAAAATCCTCCATGATCAACTCCACCTTCTCATCTCATACCATTCAATTCTCCAGATTTAATCTCAGCCTCTGTTGTGTTACCCTTGTGCAAAATGTGTTGCCAGGAATCTATATATACAACCTTTTGAAGCATCAAAATCATCTGAGAATCATCATCTTTTATGCAAACTTACTCTGCAGGAATTAGTACTCAAGCAATCATTTAGCATTAGCATTTTAGTATTATCATGGCATCAGTAGATTTCATATCACAACAGCAGCATCATAGTTTCTTTTTACTATAGTTTTCATCGATCAAGCTTTATTTATAGTAGCATCATATCATCTATAAATCATTAGCAATCATCACATCATAGCATTTAGCATCCAATCCATTCTCTAGATAGGCATTTTAAACAATTACGGTGCTTACAAATCTGAGAGCTTATGTAATTTGATAAATCTTTGGAGATAGGAGACAATGAGACGCTTTCAGGATTTTTTGTGTTTTAAATTAGTTTAATTCATGCTTAATTCTGATACAATGTTTCATTAAGAGGTGTATTTAATTGTAGTTTTTTTACATTTTCCACACTTACACTAACTAAAGGACTTTGGCCACGTATGGTTATACTTGGAGGGGTACATCCAAGACCAAGATTTCTTATTCACATCTCGAGAATGATAGGTATTATCAGCCCATTGTCATTTTTCCCAAGTATTTGGTTTCTATCATAGCCCACTACGAGCATCATTTGTAGACCTTTGCTTATGTCATCCATTGGTAGATCAGTTGTTGGTCTCTCATCTTGATATAGGAGATGAGATGGATCTGCCTTGATAACTTCTTGGCCAATATCTCCCCAACTTGTAAAGTTGGGATAGTCTTTCAAAGACTTTTGAGATGTGGAGGTTTCATTTATTTGCGGACATCCCCATGATCTAGGAGATTGTGGTAACTATCCTATTATGAAAGAATTTTTAGGGAGCATGTAGTTTCCACAAACATTATCTTGGATGATGACCTTAATGTTAGAGATGGTGGGAATGGCAGGAGTGGTGGGTGTCTCTTTCATAGAAGTGGAAGCGAGAGTGGTGGGATCAATGTATGGTGTAGATGGGCCCTCATCATTTTTTGGTACTTGGGGGATTTTATAGTACTTTTCCCTGAGGATTTTGTAGTAGGAAAATGGTTTGAGATCTCCATGGACGGTGACTTCTTTTCATTCATATGTGAATTTGACACATTGATGGAAAGTTGACACTACCACTTGCATTGCATGAATCCATGGACGTCCTAGGAGGATGTTAACAGCAAGTCAAGGTCCAAGACCTGACAAGTGGTTTCCATGGTGGTTGGACCTACTTGAATGGGGATTTTGATTGTGCCCTAGGACACTCTTTCTTGATCGTCAATGCTCTTATTGTGATACCCTTTCCTTTGTCGATATAATCCTTTGAGATTTTTAATTATTTGATGAGCTTGAGAGAAAAAATATTCAATCCCGTACCTCCATCCACCAAGACCCTTTTGACTTTGCTTTTATGTACTAGTAATTCTAAGTGGAGTGCACGGATATGAGATGGTTGTGCAGGAAAATCTTGGTCGGAGAATGTGAGGAGATTTGGTGTAATGATATTTCTGACCATAGCTTGGAATTGTTCCACATCAAGATCTGTGGGGAAAGTGGATGAAGCCAATGCTTCCTAAAGGATTTTCTTATGGGAAGATGAGATTTTTAGTAACTCCATGATGGAGATTTGCATCGACGTTCTTTTGATTTGATCAAGGATGATCCTATGATGGTAACTTTTCTGCCTCTTGTGGTGACTCCACAATCGACATGGGATCCTTTGATAGTGATGGTAGCACAGTAGTCATCCAAGGATGCAATGATGTGGTCATACACATGATTTACATTCTTGAAGGTTTCTTTCCCCTTATTTGTGTTATTGTTCCCTTTATTGACATGATTAGGCATTAGATTCATGTATATCTTAAGGTTTTGGCTTCCTGTTGGTTGTTCCATGTTTATAATTCTCTGATTGATGAGATCTTGAACTATGTTTTTTAACTTCATATAGCTATTCGTGGTATTCCCTTTGATTTTATGGAAGTCGCAAAGTTGATTCTCATTATACCAAGGAGGTTTCACATCCAGTTCTTGGTAATTCTCATAGGTGGGAGTTTTGATGATTTTTTCATTTATCAGTTTCTTCATGATGACTTCAAGTGGTTCCCCAAGAGTGGTGTAATTTTGCTTGGGGTAATTCTTGTTCCGTTGGGGTGGTCCTGTTTGATCATTGACATTGTTAATTACTTGATTTCTATTTGGTTGTTGTGTTTCTTGATGATTGTTTTGGTGTTGGATTTGAATTTTTGGTGCAGGTGTATTTTGGCAAGGGGCATTGATGACCACTTTGGTGTCGAAAACACCATCATTGGTAACATTTTTGTTTCTTTCCCATGTGTGAGGTTTTTCATTATAATTGGTAGGTGGGCGGTTGTTTTTTTGTTTGGGGTATGAAGTTGATCCTGCAGGTTGTGTCATAAGAGCTCATTCAATGTTGAGTGCCTTGGAGATCAACTGGTCATACATGGTAATCCCTTGTACCTTGAGATGGAATGCCAAGAGGCCGTCAAGGTTGGATATGATGGTGCAAACTTTTTGTTCCTCGGGCATGACCCATTTACTCTGATTGGCCTTGGATTGCCATCGTTGTAGGAATGAAGCGAATGATTCGTTCTTACCTTGTTTTAGAGCTAAGAGTTCCTCTAGACTAAAATCAATTACGATATTACATGCATAATTTTTGATGAATGCATCTATTATTTCTTGGAATGTTTTGATGCCTGTAGGTAGGCAAGAGAACCATTCCATGGCATGGCCAACCAAACTCCTAGGAAATAGCTGCATTAGATAGGTATTGTCATATGTGACTTCCATGCAATGAACCTAGAATTCCCTAATGTGATCTTCATGGTTTCCCATCCCATGATACTTGTCAAATTTTGGGATCTCAAATCCCTTCGATAATGGTTTCATTACAAGGCTCCTGTTGAATGGATAGGGACATAAGTTACTTGGTGTTTTTTTGGTTCGCCCTGATTGAAGATCGAGCACTTGTTGCGAGAGCAATCTGATTTTTGTTGTTATGTCATTTTGCAGATCAGGGGGTGAGATGAAGGTATTTTGGGGTGCTTTGATTTTTGGTTGGATGGGTGGGTTGTTTGGTGTGTTATCTAATGGAATTTGTACATTTTTTCGAGACAGGTATGCTTGCACTTGCTATAGTATGAACAACATTTGTTGTTGGTCTTGTTGTTGTTGTGCTAGGATTTCCTATTGCTGAACTTACTGTTGTGCTCGTTGGTGGGCTGCCAATTGGGCTGCTTCTTGCTACTCTTGATATTTTTTTATTGCTTGCTGATATGCTTGTAGTTGTGCTGCTTGTTTTTGTGCTTGTTGTGCTTGATATTGGGCATGTGCCTGGGCTTGTGCTTGAGCTTGAGCTTGTGCTTGGGCTCAAGCTTGTGCTTGTGTGGCTTGTTGTTGTTACTATAAGAATGCTTGGACTTGTGTGGCATTTTGTGCTTGTAATGCAGCTTGGGCTGCTTGGGAAGCTTGTGCAACTTGAGCGGCTTGCTAAGCAGCTAGTTGTGCAACTTGTTGAGCAGCTAGTTGCACGGTTTGTTGAGTAGCAATTTGTGTGGATTTTTATTTTTTCACTTGCAGGAATTCCTTTTTATAAGCTCTTGTTGAGAGGCTTGCAATGCCATGTTTTATTAGCTTGATAAATTGGGGTTTGGTGGTGTGGAGGTGGTGGTGGATTCAAAATGGTGCTTGTGATGGTGGTGAGTGGTGATGTTGAGATTTGATTGATAGATGGTGTGATCGATGTAATTGGTCCTTGAGAGACCATGTTTTGAGATGTTAGAGGGGTGGTGGATGATGTCATGATTGCTTGTGTGGTTTTCATCTATTGTTGCGATATCGATGAAAAGTTTTGAGAGTTTGGTGTGATGTTTTGATTGATATTTGGAATGTTTGTTTTATTGATATTTGGTAAAGGTGGGAGTCCCAAGAGTGGTGTGGATAATGGTGGAAGAGGTGAAAATGTGAGGCGTGTGATCTCTTGAGGAAATGATGTGGTGTCGAAAATGCCCCTAGGTCTAAATATGTCACCTTCTCCTAGTGAAGTTGTGGGGAGATAAGTTTGGGGTGTTGTGCGGAAGGATGATGATGATGGATCATTAGGATCATGGAAAGTGAGAGGGGCATACGTATGTAGTGGGTTTTGGGGTTTGTTTTGTTCCAAAATGGTGTTTGCATCCAAGTCTTGATTGTTGACAAGGGGGTGTGTTTGAATGGAATTAAGAAATGCATTTCCCTTATTAACATTGGGTTGGGTTGGAGAAAAAGATGTGATTTGTGGAATGTTTTGAGTGATTCCTTGTGATGGAGGTGTAGATGAGATGGGGAGTGTGGATGAAATTAGAGGCATGACCTCCAAAGATGGTTCCACTATAAAGCTCATGTCAAAATTAGGAGGTAACTTGGCCCCTTGTTTTGCTAGTTTGAGCATGTATAGTGAAGGGTTAAGCCTTATCATGATATTGATGATCTTATGGTTCTCCAGATTTTGGATCATTTCAGTGATTTCTTCATGGGACATCCCAAAGGTAAGATTTGCTTCTTTATTTTCTTCTTGTGGGTTTTGTGATGATGAGAGAAAGTTTTTCAAAGTATTGTTTGATTCAAAAAGATTAATTTTGGTGTTTTTTTGGCTTAGGTCACTTGAAGCGGGTGTTTCTTTGTCAGCTTCCATGTTCTTCTTGTATTGAGATCGAGTTTGAACCATAAAACAAGGATCAATTTTTGAGAATATGGGAGATGAATCTCTAATTCTTTACATTGATCAAATTTTAGGCACAAAAGAGAAATTTTTAGGATACCTTCAGGATCACAAGGTGATATGATGATGATGTAAGAGATGGATGATGTGTATTTTTGGATCTTTTTGAAAAATATTGAGGGAAATGCTAGATTTTAAGGGCTTTTGGATTTTAGATTTTGATTTCTTGGATTGAATTTGACTTGATTTTTTTGGTTTGCTTTGATTGATCAAATAGACCCTAAGATGTTGGATGATTATCTAAGGGCTAGATTTTCTCAAAGGATGATAATTTGAATATGTGTATGGAGAAGGATGCATCTACCCACACCTATTCAAACAAGATGATAATTTAACCAAGCATATGAAGAAAGATGTATCTATATATACCTAGCTAAATAAGATGGTTTGATAATTTTGAATAAGCATATGCAAAAGGATGCATTTACACATACCTAGCCAAAGATTATTTGATAAAGATTTCAAGGATTTTGCCTCAAGGATTTGATGATTTTGATTTTTTTCCAAAAATCCTAGCATGAAGGATAATTTCAAGATTTTTTGAAAGACGATGGTGAGGTGATTTTTGGTTTGATGTTGAAGGATGGATGAAAAGGATTTCATTTTGATCCTAAGATGTACCTAAAAAGACACTTCGTTTACTAGACCTCGGTATTGAAGAGCATGCAATGCTTCTATGGACCTCTATAACTAAGAAGTGGTTCAAATTGAGCATAAATTTCTGGATTGTTCAAAGGGATGAGTCTATAGAACCTTGTGAAATTTTTGCTTATCTTGATATGTTGATTTTGACTGCACTTTCTATTGTATCTCTTGATGATTTTTTGAGTGTGACTCCTTCTGTTTTGTGAACTTTACAGCCTCCAAAGGATTTTCATTTTGGATTTCTTAACGCTTTCTTGGAAATCGCCAGGGTTTTAACTTATATAAGGCAATTTTGTTATCTTTCTTAAGTGACTTTTGTTTTATCGAAACACTTCTTTTTGATTAGGTTTTCCAAACTATATGTCCAATGTCTTAATTTCTTCGAATCCCATAAAGGATGTTATGTGGAAATTTTATGAATTCAAGGCAAGGGTTACCTATTGTTGATCTTTAGTAGGAAAATTGAGATGTAAGTTCAAGTGTTTAGAAACCTCTAAGGATGTGAATCCCAAGGGAAAGCAATAACACATGAATTAGGTCAATAATATTTTCCTTCTAAAGGGTTTGAAATTTTGATGATGATGTTAAGTGTTTTTTTTCAAATGTTTTCGTGCAAGAAAATTCTTTTGTCACCAAGAATAAGCACAACCGTATGGATATGGAAGACAATATTTGTTGAGTCCCCACTTGGACAAATCTAGCTACACCTATCTTTAGTGAATGGTTAGATGCTTGACCCCACTGGCTCCCCTCCACGACACTCAGTTATATGGGGTAACCAAGCATCAACACCTATGAAACTCCCATAGCATGCTTTCCATTTCTACTAAAGACTGTAAAAGTATGGGGCTGCTTCAAAATAACCGTTCTTGCACCAACAAATAGATCAAGGATTTTGGAAATTCTTAAACATGGGTTGTAATTAAGACTTTCCATTCATAGGAGTTGACCCTACGTGGCAAGAGACCATTGCTTCCCTTCTCATCAGAGTCAACCACGTGATATTAGCATTTCTTCCAATACCCACATTTATATCCTGGCTGGAAATACTCTAGGGTTCAGAGTGTTACCGGTTGATTCATTCCCTTGGGTGAGTATTTTTTCCCCAAGGCAAGCCCTCTAAGATAAAAAAAAAGCGAATAAACATATTCATAGTTCGATCAACCTTTGTTTAGAAACAAAGGGAGAACACATGCAACAAGTTTATTCACACTCGCACAATGTTTTGTTCAATTTCAAACCCAAATTGAAGTGTGTATGGGAAATTATTTACGCAGCTTATTGTCACCAAAAGCCTTTTGATTCTCAAGATTTTCATGAGGCACGAGAGAAGTGCATACATCTTTTGATGATATTACTTTGTGTACGTAATTGCAAAACAAAGAAGACACTCTTTTATTTTAAACCCTCAAAGAAAAAGTGAGTTTGTTTTAAAAGCACCAAAGTAAGTGTGACAATTTTCCTTGTTTAATTTTTAATCCCCAAAAAAAATTTAGTAGATTTGAATCTTAATGTTCTTTTTAAGCCTTTTGTAACAAGTATTCAAAATTTCTTTTTAAAGCCCAAACGAAATTAGTGGATCCTAAGAATAAAAGATGAAAAATTTTCCTTAAGAGGAGTAATGCATCCTCCAAGAGTGTTTGAAAATACTTGTTTTGGTGAGATGACATCATCATGCTTTTTCTTCCTCTTGGTCTTTGATCAATCCAACCTACAAGAAAAATTAGTGATATTTTACAAAACAGAGGTCAAAAGGATAGAAAATCGACATAAGAACTAAAATTTAATAAAAAGAATGTGCTATAAATCAAATTTTACTTCATACTCCCCTCCAGCGATGCAATCCACAAAGGTGTTATAGTTTGATTTCTCTAGCGGTGTTGTATGGTGCCGCTTGAAAGTCAACATCACTCTGCAGTCAGGCCAGTGAGCAAAAATGCGTCACACTTTTGTCTAGCGGTGCAGTTTGGGTCAAACAAGTTCCAACGACATAATTTAGAATTCAAATTTTTGGGCAGGAAGACTTCAGCAACACAGTTTGATTTTTCAAGGGTCCTATATAGCAGCGCTGGAGAACCAGCAGTGTTGAACAACGACATTGAGCCTGTAGACAAAGAAAAATGTAGAATTTAAATAAAAAAACATGATGAAAATGTGAGGTTGCCCTCCTAGCCCCAAAATGTCGAACCCCAATCCTAATACCTGCAAAACAACATGAACAAACACATTAGAAGGTTATATGCAAGTAAGAACAAGGATTCCCCATGAAATCCATTAGCATAGCTTAAAATAGGAAAGGAGAATGAAGAACACAATGAAATAGATTAAAATCCTGTAGACACCGAAATTTGGTTTAAGCCTACAACTTCCATATTCTTCATTGTTTCGTATTCTTCATGGTCATGATTAAATAATGTCAATTATTTAATTATTCATCTTAACATTAATTCTTCTATTAGTTAAATAATATTAATTATTTAATTAATTCATCTTCTGTTATTTCTTCTATTAATTAAATAATCTTAATTATTTAATTAATTCACACTTTTCTTTATTTCTTCTAATTAATTAAATAAACGCTTGTTATTTAATTCTCTTACTAATTAACCTTATCCATCTTTTCAAATTAAATAAATTCTTATTTAATTTATTCTTTATCGCACTTCAACTATAATTAAATAAAGTCATTATTTATTTAATTATTCATTTAAAATCCCTTCATCATTTAATTAAATAAATATTATTTATTTAATTATCCTTCGAATATTGTCTCTTGAATTAAATGAATTATTTAATTCATTAATTCTATTTTAACACATTCTTCTATATTTTAGATAATTATGTGAGTTATCTAAGTATTCACTTTTACTCAACTTGACATCTATTTTAGTCAACCCGGTTAACTGTTGATTTGTATGCGGTGTCTTGTGAAATTAATCTCTTAGGTCTAATCATGTGCAATGCGTCCACTTCTAGCTCAATTCGTGTACATGTGAGTTAATTAAATATTCTTATTTAATTAATGAAATTAAGTGTTATCGTCTTGAACAAAGGGGTTGCTTTAATCAATCTTTATCTTTATCATTGCAAGATGACTCTTATCTTTTCGAATCTTGAAGATTAAATCATTTTGTTAATCCTTTTAATTCTATTTCTAATTCGAATTAACTCATGTGACTTAAATAGGTTAACATATTAAATCTATTGATCAATCTCAATGGAAGTCGGATTGATCTTTCAATCTTGACTGTCATTCGAAGATAATCAAATTTTCTATAAATTGATTTGTCATTCTTCATTTTCAATCTCTCACCGGCGAATTTTGTAACTTTGGAGAGCACTTTTGTCTTGAATCTTCGATGTTTTGCTAATCACTATCTTAGGCTATACTTGCGCGAACTTGAAAATCTGAGGGCAATTATACTACACAAGCAAAATGGAGAAGGGCAATCGAGATGAATCATGGAAATACGTTTGAAAATTGGTGAGATTGTTCTAGTTTTAATTGCGTTTTTACTTTCCCATGTTCTTTGTTGCTTAACAAATGAATTTGCATTTTAGATTTTAGTATTGTATGCATGTGTGCTTCTAATGATCTTCTTTGTTGTCTATTGTGCAAAAGCTAATCATTTCGAGCGTTACATTTGAGTGAACCGGCGTGAAGACACCATCTTCGCGAATCTGTAGATCTTTTAAATTTCATTTTTGCAAATTTTTCGTACGGAACAACGCATGTGAAGTTTCTGCACTGCAATTGATTTTTTTGTACCGCATGTGAAGTTTCTGCACCGCAATTGGATTTATGAACTGCATCTAACAGAGAAATGATGCATCTGACAATTCCTAAACCGCAACTGGTATCCCGAGCCGCAACTAAAAAATAAACGACGCATCTGACTGGTAACAAAACGATGCAATTGACTAGTAAAATTTTTATTTTGTTTTCAGCAATCTGGAATTTTCAATTGATTTTCGTGTTACTGATATTAGATTTTCAATGTGTGGCCATTTTTGGAGTTAACAAGCTTTTGCAGGACGATTGACGAAGACAATATTGAAAAAATTACTAATGATATCTTCTGCAGGACGCTTGCCGAAGACCCTAGTTAAATTTTGAAACAGATTGTTTGGTAGTGTAGCAAATCTTTCATTTGGTTAAAATTAACAAGTGTCTACTGTGTTCGGTGTGAAAGCACAAGTCTGGTTACCCTTACGATTTGGTATATCGAAGTATCATCTCCCCTTGTGCATCCGTGCGATCCTAGGTGTAAGAGAAACGGTTACCAACTCTAGAACTTGGGCCTGTTCTGGTGGGAAAAAGTACTCACCCCAGGACGACTCAGACCGGTAGCACCCTGAACCCGAGGGACTTCCAGCCAGTATATAAAATTGGGTTCTTGGGGAAACCCCAAGAATCATGAGTGTGGTTCCGACGAGATGGATCTGAAAGGGGACTCGTGCCGTATGGATCACACCCCATGAATGGAATGCCCGAATTAAATACCCTTTGTTGTAGAGACCAACCTATTTGTATTTGTTTAGGTATTAGCGCGGTACAAGATTACGCCCTAAGATACCTTACCACCGGGATCCCCTTGAGTAGAGATAGCAATTCTCGGGAGGCCTTCCCAAAAAGAATTGCACTGGTGTGCTGGAAGACGCACGAGCCGCGGAGGGGAGCCACCACCAAAATTCCTAAGCCATCCGCCTCGAGAAGGAAAGGTGTTCATCACCAACTGGGTATTTCCGGTGGGCTATACCAAGTATACAAACCCTAGGCCTTTGGCCTATTAGGATGTGCTTGTTTGTTATCAACTTAAACATTCTTTGAGTCCAAAATCGAAACCGAAAACACTTTGTCTTATGATTGTCTTTGTTTGTCGACTTGATCACTTTTAAAATGGAGTCACTAAATTTCATGTCACCGGTACCACAGAGCTCCGAATCGCTCACTCAGACATGCAACTGATTTTAGAGTCAAGCATCTCAAGTTATTTTGAGTCGCCATCTCGGCCAATTTAGAGTCGACCGGCTAATTTTGAGTCGTGACTGTCAGCTTTGGCTCTCGCTCTTCTTTGGAAGAACCGCATGTTAGACCTCGGAACAAGCATCCGGCCAATTAGAGCTCGATTCGGTATATTATGAGTCGTGACGCTTTGAAACCAAGAATCAAGTAATTTTGAGCCGCTAACTAAAAAAAATTAAAATGACGATCATGCCCTGACACGTAAAACCAGCACTACAACAACGTGGCCCGCATAACAGTATTATACCAGCCTAAAGTGGTCTTCATACAAACAGTCTTCAAAAATAGAAACCTGAAACGATTTGCTCAATTTTGCATCCTTTAGGTTCATTTAGTCATTACCATAATTGTCTTCAGTTAGAGTTTACCTTCATCTTAGGGATCATATTACTTTGCATTAGACTTTTAGAGAGGTCACATTTACAAACTTTAGGAGTAGTCCACCATCTATACTCTAGAAAGGTCATACTGTCAACAAAATTTTGTCATTGAACCTAGTCCTATCATCTTATACTTTGTCCTATAGAGAGTCATCCTAGCTCATCGGGCTTCATAGGAAACTCAACTTGTCTTTGATCTTCGTCCTACATTGGTTCCTTGACTTAACTAAATTGACACTTTGGTTTGACTTTAGGTAGTTGGTCCCTTCACCTTGGGTTTATAGAATTGATCATTTTAGGGTCTCACTTAGACTTCTTGCACCTTTAGATTCTAGACTGGTATCATCATAGGACATCCCTTATTTTGCATAAGAAAATCCCAAAAACATAGAATAGAGTCATACAGTTTCTAGATATAGTTTTGCATTTCCCGCATATTGAGCTTCTCTTACATGGTTGAAACTAGGTCTAAGAGAAGAGAGAGAGAAAACATGTCAAACCCAAGCGAGTTCATCAACCCATTTTCTTCAAGACCTCATAAGACTCTATTAGACAAATTTACCACTAGAAACACTCAAGGACATGCGTTACAAATGTAGTTATTACAGGCCCATGCAGATCCTGAAAGTCGGCTCTTCTTTGCAGATGAGTACCTAGCAAATGATCGGCCAACTGCTTTAGAAAATTGCTAGCTGAAGGTGCTACTTTACCTCCAGGATTTGACATTAACACCTTACAAACTCAACCTACACAAGGGACAAATACCACGACTGTTAGTACTACTATACCTCAGGTCAGCACAACTATGCCATCTAGCACATCTACACAGAGTACAACAGTCCATATGTCCCCATTTGGTATACCTAGCATGACATCGGGATTTAATTTCACTACATGGGAATCATCATCCACTCCCATTGGTCCTCTTATTGGGAGTAAAAGACCTAAAACATCAGCCCATACATCATATGTCGGTGTCACAAGTGCACAATCAACAAACACACCTACTGCTAGCATCATGGGTACCTTACCACAGTCGATGGCCATACCTAGTGCTCAACTCACTAGTACTATACCAAGGACTACACAAACAAGAGGCATTCCCTCCTTCCAATATAGCAATCAAAATCCACTCTTCCAGACTAGCAGTTAGGGTCCGTTTACATCGATTCTGAGTCAGAATCATTTTTCACAGATTGGTAATCAGAATCCGTCCACACAGATTCCAACTCAAAACCAATTCACTTCGATTCCGAATCAAAATCCCTTTTCACAGAGTGGTGCTTAGAATCCATTTACACAGAACCCAGGTCAACACCGATTTATGCAGATACCAGACCAGAATACATTTACCAATATTCCAAATCCAAATCCACCTCAGATGCCAACGTTCAATCAAAACCCTTCACGAGACTTTGGATTTCAGAATACATACATGGGTCCGCATAATCCTCCTAGCACATCTTTGACCCAAGTTGACGTCCTGCAAACACAAATGCACGCATTACAAACGCAAATGGATAACATGTCGGTCTCAACTAAGAAATCATTTTCACCCAAGGACATATGCCCATTCCCTTTTGATAGATCATTGTACATGACACCCTTCCCTCATGGATATGTCATACCGAATCTTCCTAAGTACAATAGCAAACGCAATCCAGTATAACATATCAGGGAATTTTCTTCCATATGCATAGATGTCGCTTATGATCCCACGTATCTTATGAGGCTATTTCCATGAATTCTTGTAGGAGTGGCACTAGAATGGTTTTCGAGCTTAGATTCTGGCATTAGATCTTGGGGCGAACTAGTCGAGAAATTTGTGGAGCAATTCTCCTTCCACATTGACCATGAGATAAATATAGCAACCTTGTGCCACACAGCACAAGACGAAGGTGAAACATTCATTGCTTTCTTCCAGAGATGGAGAACTATTTCTAGTAGATGTCCTGTCGAGATACCCGAAAAACAAAAGGTTACAATGTTTCAAGAAAACCTTCATCCAAAACTCAGGAGTAATTTAAGGGTACATTGTTTTATATCTTTTTCGGAGCTAGTGGAAAAAGGGGTCATAATAGAGAAGGATCTCATTGAAAAGGGTGAAATCAAAATGACAACATCCAATAGAAACCCAATCGTACAAAACACCCCCACTGACAGAAACATATTCTGGTCTCGCAACAAAAATGTCACCAATGATGGGGTGGTGGAGGCTAAAACATTACAAGCAAGACCCCTCCTCACATTACAAGGACCTCATACTTTTTCCAACATGCTTAATGTTGTCAATCAACCTCCTAACATGGTCTCAAATACTCAACGTCCACAACCAAGGAGATTTCAAAAACGTGAGTTCACTCCCTTAGGGGAACCCATTGAGTCGGTGTTCAAACAACTGTTACAACACAACCTCATACAACTGCAGGAACCAAGACAATATGATCCAGGATAGTTTAAACCAACTTGGTGGGATGACAATGCCTTCTGTGATTATCATAGGACTAAGGGACATAACCTCCAAAACTGTCGACAACTGAAGAATATCATACAGGATCTAGTTGACAAGAGAATTATTGAGGTTAGTGGACAAAAACAAAAGACATCCAACACTGATCATCAAGTCTTCTCAGACCCACTACATGACCATGGGAAAGGAACTGTCCCCAGTTTGAGTACTAAGACCAATATGTCCACCAATTATGCGAGTATCAAACATGATTATGATAGTGGCAAAATCATTCATTGCCTTCGCGCCGCTGATCAAAACATCAATACCATTACTATCAATGCTAATCCTGAGTGTGCAGTCAATACTCGTCATACCAAGTTTACTATCCCAGGCCCTCCATCACAGCAAACACCTCAACCTTCCAAGTTACAATATAACCTACTTGATCAGTTGGGGAAGACCCCAGCCCAAATCTCAATCTTGGAATTGTTGCGTATCTCTCCTGAGCATCAGTCTATCCTCGATAAGGCTTTACAGAACACCACGGTCCCTACTGACCTTGATGTCAATCGTTTCCAGGAAATGGTGGGCTACTTGACCAATAATCATCATGCCACATTTTCTGAACAAGACTATGCCACAGATAAGATGAACCACAATGACCCTTTACATCTAGAAGTCCTTGTCGATGACACCAAGGTTAGACGAGTTTTGGTAGACGGAGGAGCAGTGTTAAATCTATGCACTTTAAAACTAATTAAGGCATTAGGTATCTCAGAAGCATGCGTAGACACCATTAAGAGTATTGTCATTAAGGCTTATGATGATGAAGAATGAAAATCAAAGGGGGTGGTAACACTTCCTATCAAAATTGGTCCTGCGGTAATGGAGACAAAGTTCCAGGTCTTGGATCTCACCTTCCCTTATAACCTTCTGCTAGGTAGACCATGGATTCATGCCATGAAGGTGGTCCCTTCCACATATCATCAGTGTCTTAAATTCCCTTACAATGGCACCGAAATAACTATAGATGGTGATCCCGATCCTTTCTAGTATTGCACCAATCTAAAGGAGATCCCTCAATGTCAAGTGCCAGTCAACCAAGAGGCCTCACCGTCTAATCCATCTTCTTATGTTGACCCGTCCACACTCACTCGAACATCTGTTTCACCCTCACTTCCTACCACTCCTAGGGTCGAGATCCAAGACAAGGGTTGTGGAGAGTACTACATGAAGACTTCTTATTGTGTCAGCCATTTGGTTCCTCCTAAGTCATATGGTTTACCTATAGCAGGTAGGGGACAATCTATGATCACTATACATGTTCCCCCCACAACAACTTTTACTAAATGGGGTGAATTAAGCAAAGAGGCTGTGGATACGAAAGATGTCACTTCCTGGCTGTACAAGGAAGATAATCAAGAACCCCTTTTACTTGCTCATATTCCTACAAGTCTATATGGAAAGGGTTTCGAAATCATGCAAAGCAAAGGATATGATGGACAAAGTGGTTTAGGTTTAAACCAAGATGGTAGAGTGGAACCAATATTTGTTTCTCAATGGCCAAAAGGAGTAGGGCTAGGGTTTCAACCGATTCAGATTGGCGTTCCTAGTACGCCATCACCCTTACTTGAGGAAGTACGTGCTTCAGAAGATACCAAGACATCTCACGAACTTGTAGACCCACATCATTATGACTCCCCCGATTCTAACGATTATGAGTGGGATTCCCTATCCTCTACTTCCTCCATGGACCTTAACAAGTTATTTGGAGAACTCGACTTGATGTTAAGTTCTTCGCAATCTTTAAATTCCTATCCACCAAAGAAAATGACAAAAGAGGAATGGTTTTAAACATTACTGTAGGAATCACTTGATCCTACCTCTTGGCAACCTTAGCCACTTGTTTCTGATAGTCAAACCTTGGCATTAGGCCCACCTATTCATCCACCTAGACCTAAACCCAAGAGAAAAATGGACTTGGTACAAGACTTTTGTAATCACATGAATAATTCAATCTTTACCTTGACCCATTAGACTTTGATAACTCGGCGATGACATACCCTTAGTTTATCCCCAACTCATAGATTGGGATCAACAAGATACACTGTCTTAGACACTTTTGGTGATAAGAAGCAATTCTTTGAGTTCACAGGATGCAATGACATACCTCATAGGGGATCATAAAAGCTGGCTTTACCATTGACTTGGACAATAAAAGCATATTTTGGGGAATCTATTCAACCATCGGTCATAAAATGAAAGAAAAAGAATAAACAAGATAAAAAGGATGAGTCTCTAGGTGAAAACCAAAGGCACCTCTTGGCAATGAAAAGTAAAAGAAAGGATGCATCTGAAGGTTGAAAACCTCCTACGGCCTAAGGATGGGATTTTGAACCTTCTCCCCATTGCACAGGAAAGGTCACCCATGCTCGTGGAAGAATCGGTAGAAGTCAACATAGGCACAAAAGAGAATCCTCGATTGATTTATTTGGCGGTGTCACTGACAACACAAGAGAAATCAGAGTTCCACAACTTCTTTGAACAAAGACAGATTAATTTTGCTTGGTCATATGCCGACATGCCTGGTTTGGATCCTGAACTTGTTCTACATCACTTGCCTTTACAACCAGATGCTAAACCAGTAAAGCGAAAGTTGAGAAAAATGCATCCACAAATTGCTTTATTAGTCAAGGCGGAACTCAAGAAACTCTTAGATGTTGGTTTCATCAGACCTATTGACTATGCAGATTGGATTTCCAATCTTGTACCAGTTACCAAACCCGGTTAAAGGGCATCATCTACATGGATTTTCAGGATATAACCAGATCAAAATTGCCACTGAAGATCAACCTAAGACAGCCTTCACTTGTCCTTGGGGAACGTATTGCTGGAATGTTATGCCTTTCGGACTCAAGAATGCAGGAGCAACCTATCAGCGTGCCATGACTACTATCTTTCATGATCTAGTACATACTTGTATGGAGGATTATGTCGAGGACCTTATTGTAAAATCCAAGACAAGAGCAGAACATCTACAGGTTTTAGACAAGATATTTCTTATTTGGAGAAATTATAATGAGACTCAATCCAAAGAAATGTGTGTTGGAGTCAAAAGCAAAACTGTTAGGTATATCATTTCTAGGCGAGGGCATTGGTAGATCTGCTGAGTGAAAAGCAATGCGTGGACGTACCACCGCAACTCTGATCAACTAAGGACATTACGAAGGTTGCAATCTATCGAGAAGATTTATAGTCGCATTGTGAACAGAGACACCCTTTTCAACATCTACTTAGAAAGTGCCCTTTGCCTGGGTGTGAGGATTTTTTCAGCCGTTAAAGAATGTTGCTTACACCACCTATTTTAATGCCACCTGTTGAAGGGAGACCATTGATTCTTTATATCACAGCAACCCATTCATCACTCAGAGCATTGCTTGCACAGAATGACGATGAAGGTCATGAAAGGGCAGTCTATTATATCAGCCGGACTTTGGTTGGTTATGAGCTCAATTATAGTAACATTGAACATGCCTGTCTTGCAGTAGTATTTGCTACCCAAAAATTGAGGCACTACATGTTAAACCATCAAACAATGCTGGTTGCTAAAATAGATCCTCTGAAATATCTTCTTAGCAAGGAAGCATTAACTGGGCGACTGGCTAAGTGGGTTATGATACTTAGTGAGTATGATATACAGTATGTAGAAAGAAAGGCTATTAAAGGGTAGGTCATTGTTGATCAGTTAGCTGATGCACCCATCTGGGAAGATCACCCGGTGGTTGTAGACTTTCTGATGAGTTCATATTCATTTGACACAAACATAACATAGGCTATTGCTGATGGTTCACGCCACAAATCATGGTTGGGATGTGTTTATCACACCACGGGTGATTCCATCCCTAAGTCATTGAGTTACGTTCCCATGCACTAACAACATGGCAGTATGGAAAGCTCTGATGGCGGGGTTACGCATGGTAGTCAAGTGGAAAATTAAGGTTTCTGAGTTTATGTTGATTCTCAACTAGTAATCCCGAGGCGAGGTAAATGATGATTATGAGACTAAGGATGAAGCTTACTCCATACAGAGGTGCATGGTAGATAGTTTTCTGAGTACTTTGACAAAGTCAGAAATTTCATCAAATACCTCGTGTTCTAAATAGGGCAGTAGACGCTATGGCTACAATTGCATCACTTCTTGACATTCCTAACAATGTGCCTAAGTTTGAGTTCTTGGTAGAACAGCTTTTGATCCCAGCCTATGATATCCCAGATTTTGAAATGGTGTGTGACATCGTTGGTCCCGATTCCCCATGGTACAAAGAAATTTATGATTACCTTCATGCTGAAGTCATACCCATTGGCCTATCCAATAACCAACATAGAACGTTCCTCCGCAAGTCAGCCAAATATACCATCGTCGGAGACACCCTATATAGACGCGCTTTAGACAATACCTTACTGAGATGTCTTGATTCTATTGAAGCACAAGCAACCTTGCATGGGGTGCATGAGGGTATATGTGGTTCCCATTCTAGTGGTCCTACCTTAGCCAAAAAGATTATGAGACTGGGTTATTATTGGCCTACTATGGAAAAAGACTCATATGTCTTTGTAACAAAATGTTGCCAATGCCAAGTTCATGGAGATTTGATACATGCCCCAACACAGGAGCTCCGTCCTATCACATCACCATGGCCTTTTTCCCAATGGGGACTCGACCTCATAGGTAAAATCCACCCCACATCATCTAATGGACACAAGTTCATTATCACTGCCACTGTGTACTTTACGAAGTGGATTGAAGCCATTCCCATGACATACATTACCGGCACATAGATTTCTAGATTTATCCTAAACTATATCATCTGTCAGTATGGTGTCCCTCAGTCCATAATCACTGACAATGGCCGCCCATTTAAGAACCAAGAAGTCTGCCACCTGTGTGATGAATTTCATATCCAACATCACTTTTCCACCCCATACTACCCACAAGGTAA
Organism: Sequoia sempervirens; assembly: GCA_007258455.2. Taxonomy (NCBI): domain Eukaryota; kingdom Viridiplantae; phylum Streptophyta; class Pinopsida; order Cupressales; family Cupressaceae; genus Sequoia; species Sequoia sempervirens. The sequence goes on along the minus strand of VDFB02000017.1, from coordinate 312,059,527 downwards.
CGGCCAAGCAGAGGCATCTAACAAGACCATCATTAGAATCCTCAAGAAGACTGTCAATGATGCTGGTCATGACTGGCATTTACAGCTTAATCTTGCCTTATGGGATTATCGTACAAGTATCCGTACTCCCACTGGTGCTACCCCATATTCACTTGTCTTTGGATCCGAAGCCATTTTACCTATTGAGGTCGAGATTCCTTCCCTAAGGGTATCCCTGAAAGGCCACATTGATGATGAAGAGTACCGAGTGTCGAGACTCCATGAGCTATAATTTTTAGATGAGTGACGACGGAAGGTACTAGACCATCTTCAAGCATACCAGAATCACCTTGTCGTAGCTATAACAGGAGGGTTTTGAACAGGAACTTTGACATTGGTGACCTAGTTTTAATGGAGACCCAAAGAATCAAGCGAAGAGAAAACTAGGAAAGTTTGAACCTAGCTGGTTAGGACCTTATATTATCTGAAGCTTTTGGATCGGGGAGCACCAACTCTCTACTCTTGAAGGGGAACCATTGTCCTCACCAATCAATAGTATGCATTTGAAGAATTTCTACGCATAGCTTCTAGGAACCTTTGTCTTAATTAGCAAAAAAAAAAAAAATCAAAAAATCAAAAAATCACAAAAAAAATAGTTATCAAGGTGAAAACCTGGCAAACAGGCATCTTGGTAACACCAAAAAAATTAGATAATCTAGAAAATAGTAAAGACAAATTATTCGTCCAATAGTGAAAACCACTTCGGTGGCACTTTGGATAGGTACCATGGTGAAAACCTAGCAAACAGGCGCCATGTATACTCAACTCTGCTCCTTTGTCTACTATTATTCTAATCTAACTTGTACATAGTCCACTTCCCTGTATATAGTCCATGATCCCTGTACATACTGACTATCCTTGTACATATCTCTTATTTGTCATGTCCATCGCTTGTATATACCATTTATAATAAGTGGTAGTCTTTCCCATAACTTGGAACAATTGACATCAAGAGCATTTCATATCCCCCATTTTATCCAATTCATAATCAATTGGTCTTATACTTGACTGGGGGCAGACACTTGACGTGCGTCATATTGGTTCTTACATTGGCTATGTGGAAGATGAAACACCATGGAAAATCCATGAACATCGCAAAATGACCTGAGAAAACACAAAAACATCAGAAAACTTCAAAAAAAAAATCCAAAAACAGAGTCAGAGTCAGTCGCACTTGTCAGTTTTTGTCGTTTGTCGAACTACATTGCCTCTACGACTGGACGTAGGCAAGGCCATCTGCCGATGTGCCCCCGAGGCATTAGGTCAGTCCGTTTAGGTTGGTTTGTATAAATTCATGGGTCAATCCATCTGTCTATATGACAAGGTCATTAGTTGTGTCGAACTATGTTGCCTCTGCGACTGGACGTAGGCAAGGCCATCTGCCGATGTGCCCCCGAGGCATTAGGTCAGTCTGTCTAGGTTTGTCTCTATACAAGTCCTGAGTCAATCCACATGTCTATATGGCAAGGTCATTGGTTGTGTCGAACTACGAGGTCTCTGCGTGTACAACGTAGGCAAGGCCATCAATCGATGAGCCCCCGAGGCCACACTAGGTCAGTCCATTAGGGTTCATCGCATTCACTTTCACACACATCTTTTATTTTTGTAGTCAGTCTTGTCGGTCAATTTAAGTCAAACTACAAGGTCTCTGCATGTACAACGTAGGCAAGGCCATCAATCGATGAGCCCCTGAGGCCGCACTAGGTCAGTCCTTTAGGGTTTTGTCGTCACGCGCAGTCAATTTTCAACACGTCATATCAAGTCATGCATCAATCTGGTGAACAAGTCAGCAATGTCTCTGAGTCAAATCAAACACCTTGCCAAACAAAACAATCCAAATGGATCAACCAACAGTCTGCTACAGGATGTGTCCTTCTTGGCAACAGACGTTATCAAAACAATCAACCTATGTCTTATTCAGGATGAGTCCTTCCTGCGTAATTGACAAGGTCAAAACAATCAAACGTAGCCTTACACAGGTTATCACATCAACGGCATCTAACTCAACGTCTTATACGATACATGACTTTCTGAAACCAGGCTTTGTCATGCCTTATACAGATAGTCATATCATCGAAACCAGACTCACAGTCTTATCCGGTATGTGTATCTCCTGCAATCAGGCTCTATCAATTGGTCCCTTTATCAATCAAACAAATCAAACAAACAAATCATGTTTTGGAAAATATTTTACTGGCTTTTTGACTCTGTGGCTTATTTATCTTATCATTTATCTTGAATTGATGACTGGGATTCATGTTACTAGCTTTCTCAAGGATGTCCCATGAAGGATTTAGAGAAGCAACAATGTATCGTAATTCTATTTTCTTTGACTATTGTCTGTTGACTGTCTTTTCAATTTGATTTTGAGTCATGTTACTAGTTTCCTCAAGGATGTCCCATGAAGGATTTAGAGGAGCAATGACGTATCATGACCCGTCTTTTACTTTGTTTGCTGTCTGTGGTTTGTCTTGACAAAAAGACAGGGGCAACTTGTGCCCTTAGTATGAGTTAATGATAATCCTTGTCTGCGACTGTCTGTTATTAGCAAGTGGATGACCTTGCACACCTTGATCTATGTCATATCATGGTGTTTTTCTCCATTTGTATTAGTCCTGCCCAATGATGATAAAGTGCAATACCTTTTGTGATACAGCAAAATATCGAAGATTCCTAATACTAACATCTATCTTCTGTCTTTTCCTTCTTTGTTGATCTTTATTTTCGCACTAACAGTTCTTCTTTCTTGCATTATGACAGAGTCCTGTGACACAAAACGGTATACATCATCCTGCATCAACATAGATGTTAGAAACATACATACATATAGGCACATTTCACGTTTAGATCATCATGGCATAATAGACAATAATCATCATTTAACAGTGCATATCATAAGCAATCAACTGTAAATACGTGCATCACATTACATTTACATTAACACACATATCGTCTACATTATACATATAAGCATTATATTGCATCTCGTAAATATAAAATGCATAATCATGTAGAATCATACAGTACATACAATCGTTCATCACATAGGCATATCATATAAACATCACATGTATAAATAAAAATTACATAATCCATACATAGAAATGCATATCATGAGAATCGCCGCCAAAATCATATATATATATCACTCAAATGTGTCACATCACAATGTCATAATGTGTCACAAATACATGGAAGCCTGTAGGCTATCAGATCAAAATACAATGTCTCAAATGGACAATCAAACGGTATCTCTATCCTGAATTGCCACTGCCATCATGTCGAGAGTGTGTGGGAGACTGATGCTGGGAACCTGCTGATCTTTGAGTTGTGGGAGGTCTATCATAGGGCCCTGCTCTACGTGGCTGATCCACTCCCTCTGTGCTCACTGTCCGTGTGTGGGTCCTAGTCTGAGACCTACTACTCTGTGCCGCTGAAAAACTGGGAGCCCGTCTCTCTAGGGGAACCTCTACCTCATACAAATCTTGGTAGTATCTCTCCCTCTCTCCGACTCTGACCAACTCTCTGGAAAATGCTGCTGATGGTCCTGTACATAATGACCTGAGCTCTGTGAATCTTTGCTTAGCCTCATGTCGTCAAGCTACTGCCTGATCTCTCTCCATCAAGGCTCTGTCTCTCTCCACCCTGTAGGCATCTCTCTCTTCCATCAACACTCTCATCTGCTCCTCCAAGGAGGCAACCTGGGCTCGTAACATATCAGTGTCGGGTACCTCTGTCTCATCCTGACGGACCCTATCTCTCCCGTCCTCCTCCTCGTCTATCTCCTCCAGGATCTGATTCCTGATCTCTCTCTCATGATCATCATCCTCATCATCGTCCTCCTGGTAGGCACCTAGCAATCCAAGGGCATCAATCTCTGCCTCCTCTCCCACTGCCTCCTCTCCAACGACCTCCTCACCAACTACCTCCTCGGCACCTATCTCTGCCTCTGCTGGGATATTAGGGATGTCTGGGATCACTACCTCTGCCGGCTACTCCTCCTCACCACCTCTGGCCACATCTGGCATGGCCACATCCTCCTCTCCTCCTCTCTCCTCTTGAATCGGTGATAGGGCTAGTCCTCGTCCCTGTCGACCACGTCTCCCTCTCCGGCCTCCACATCGACCACCTCTGCCTCCTTGGCCTCCTCCTCTACCTTGTCTGCCTCTGGGACCTGTACCACGCCGCTCTATCGGCGCTGGCTGCCCTGGATCTGTCATGGGGATCGGCCTGTGTGTAGCCCACCACTGATCATAAGCTGGAGTGGTCCCTGGATCTGCTAGTCCGTCCCTCCATCTCCATGGAAGCGCCTGTAAACCATCAATGTCTGCCTCTGTGGTGGCGACTGGAATCTCTGGTCCCCATAGCAATACCTCTCGTGATGACCTGGCAAACTCTGCTCTCCCTCGAGGTACATCCTGTACCTCTCCATACTGTCTCAGGACCCGGTCCGGCAACTGCCGCTCTATAATGTGCATGTGGGACACTGTCCATCCCACCAAATATTATGTCTGTCTATAGAATGGAATATGCTCATCCTCATCTGACCACACCTCGCAACCCAAGTACGGTCTCCATGTGAACTCCTACATCAGGTCTATCGCATGTCTGAAATAACCAGTGTCCCCAATATGGTGCTGAGTAGTGGCCCCCACATAACGGAACGCATAAGGTGCCCCATGAGGTACATCAACTGTAACCAGTGGTCTAAATATAGCGATATGCTCCCACGCCCATACCATCAGGAGCATGGTACCACAGCTCATAGACTGTGCTTCTCTATAGGCAATGTCATGCAAGTGGAAGTATAACATCCCTAGCACACATGAACCCCAAGCATATACGGCTCAGCGCTCAAGCATGCCCACTAACATCTCCCTCCATCCTACAGGGAATCCATGTCCTCGGCGGTCAGGCAGTACTATACCACTTATCAAAGTCGCTACTAGACAGTCTAACTGTCTATACCTCTGAGCCAGTATCCGCCATCTAATCTCATAGTCGTCCACCCCTAGCTGTCTAACATCAGCGTGGGGGTAATATCTACACATCTCCACTATCCCCCTCTGCGTATCATATACTACCCGTGTCCCTCTAATCGGCAGTCTCAATATCCTGTATACGTCCTCCAAAGTCACCGTGGCCTCTCCAATCAGAAGATGGAACAATGATGTCTCCGAGTGCCACCGCTCACATAGTGCTATCAGCAAACCCCGATTTTCCCTAATCTGGGGCATATCGGTCACGTGCAACAAACCCAAATGCCATAGAGTCCGTCGCTCGGCCGGCCGCAGGCTGTCTTTGAATCGAAACGTCGTGGGTCTCGACTCACGTGTATAGATAGGGTCAAGTACAACCTGCAACAACATTATACATGCCTCATGTTAGCCTGCTTCATCTATTCTAATGCAAAATGACTGTTTTAATATAAAATGCAAATGCGTCATTCTTTTGCAAATGTGTCATTCTTTTACAGATGCGTCGCTTTTCAACAAATGTGGTTCAAAAATTACATATGCGTCATTATTAATCAAATGCGGTTAATAATAATCAAATGCATCATTAAACTATCATTTGCATTGCATAATCTCAAATGCATTTCTAAATAAGCAAATGCGGCTATAGATATTCGTATGCGTTTCATAAAATCACATGCGTTTCAAAATTAACAAATGTGTCTTTTAATATGCACATGCGTTGCAAAATATCAAATGCGTAACAAAATTAAGTAGATGCGGTTATTCGCTAAAACCTAACCTAACAGACCGGCGTTAAAATTCAGATGCGGCTTTTTGCGGTCACATGCGTCGTTCGCGCATACACATGCGGTGCAAAATTAAAAGTGATGCATAACTTAAAATGCAATAAATATCTTAAAATACGCGCAAATTAAAAATTTTCAAAAGGTAAGTTTTAGGTCCATACCGGGGGGTCCGCACCGGCTGGTCTCTGGAATGTCCGGATCTTGTATGCACGATGATGGGTGGCTGGAACTGGAGACATCCTCGCTGAAAGTCAGAGCAAATTTTGAAATCTCTAAGCTGGGTGGGTGCAAATGAATAGTTTTTCACCCCAAATCCAATATATACCTAGGGCTTAGGTGGCATTTCTTTCCTACTGGCCATGTAAACTTCCATTTTCTATCATCCCATACCCGTCCCTCCCATTTTCGAACCCAATTCCGTCAACTACATTACATTTCTGCCTATCTACTGGACTAATCGGGCGCATTTCCAATTTTTTTTGAACATTTCAAAAATTTGTCATTTTTCCCGAGGGGGCATGCCTTCACCTATTCTAATCTGGAGCATGACTGGGGCATATTTTCATCGACTTTCTTTGACACAACGCCTAAACGACATTGTATCAAAGAGGGGCAAATGTAGACACCGAAATCTGGTTTAAGCCTGCGACTTCCATATTCTTCATTGTTTCGTATTCGTCATGGTCATGATTAAATAATGTCAATTATTTAATTATTCATCTTAACATTAATTCTTCTATTAGTTAAATAATATTAATTATTTAATTAATTCATCTTCTATTATTTCTTCTATTAATTAAATAATCTTAATTATTTAATTAATTCACACTTTTCTTTATTTCTTCTAATTAATTAAATAAACGCTTGTTATTTAATTCTCTTACTAATTAACCTTATCCGTCTTGTCAAATTAAATAAATTCTTATTTAATTTATTCTTTATCGCACTTCAACTATAATTAAATAAAGTCATTATTTATTTAATTATTCATTTAAAATCCCTTCATCATTTAATTAAATAAATATTATTTATTTAATTATCCTTCGAATATTGTCTCTTGAATTAAATGAATTATTTAATTCATTAATTCTATTTTAACACATTCTTCTATATTTTAGATAATTATGTGAGTTATCTAAGTATTCACTTTTACTCCTCGACATCTATTTTAATCCTTCAGTTAACTATTGATTTAATGTAAAGTGGCGTCTTCAGTAATCTCTTCGCCTAATCATGCAATCGCCCACTTCTAACTCAATTGCGTGTACATGGAATTAAATATTCTTATTTAATTAATTAAGTGTTGTCGTGCGTTACAGAGGGTTGCTTTAATCAATCTTTATCTTTGTCATGCAAAGATATTTCTTATGTTTTCGAATGCCGAACTGAAGATTAAATCATTTATTTAATCTTTAATTCTATTTCTAATTCGAATCACTCATGTCACTTCACAGTTAACATAATGCATGTCTAATCATTAATCTCAACCGTGATGTTGATCTTTCAATCTTGACTGTCATTTGAATAATCAATTTTCTATAAATTGATTTGTCATTCTTCATTCCAATCTCTCTCACTTAATTTTGTAACTTTGGAGAGCACTCAATCTTGAATCTTCGATATTTTGCTAATCACTATCTTAGGCTATACTTGCACGAACTTGAAAATCTGAGGGCAATTATACTACACAAGCAAAATGGAGAAGGGAAATCGAGATGAATCATGGAAATACGTTTGAAAATTGGTGAGATTGTTCTAGTTTTAATTACGTTTTTACTTTCACATGTTCTTTGTTGCTTAACGAATGAATTTGCATTTTAGATTTTAGTATTGTATTCATGTGTGCTTCTAATAATCTTGATCTTTGTTGTCTATTGTGCAAAGCTAATCATTTTCAGGCATTACAAATCCTATTAAAACAAGAAAACTCTTGATCCCATGGGGGAATTGGTGCCAATTTGATGTGAAAATTGGCCCTTTCCCAGCTCCCATGATGTAATATTGATGTATGATGAAGAGTGATCCACTTTGTTGATGCTTGATGAGTGCTCCAATAGAAAAATATGCATAACCTAGCTATGAACTCAATGATAATGGATGAAAATTGCTAATGATTTGAGCATAGTAAGTTTACTCAAATTGTGGATGGATAGAATGAGGAGATTAGCCTCTTATTTATAGAATGCTAAGTTGAGGGGATGTCCAAAATAGAGCAATGTGGGACTAATAATTATCCAAATGGAAAAGTGCCACTTGTCCAATTGTGAATGGATGGAGGATGTGCAAGTTTTGAAGAATGTGTTAGTAAATTCATATATTTTAATTTTGAATTTGTTGAAATGACATGCAAGAGGGAAGGAAGAATGCATTGAATGCCACTTGGATCAAGGAAAAGGACATGTAAGAGAGAGTAAATTCCTTGTTGGAAGGACTCATCCCACTTGGATTTTGAATTCAAACTTGGGAAATATTCCTTAAAAGATGTCTTGTTGAAGGAAAATAGATATTTAATAAATCAAATAAGTCTATTTTCATGTGCAAGTGGTAAAAGATGGAGGATGGGACATGAGAAGAGATTTAAATTAATCAAGGTTAATTAATTTAATGAAGGGATTAAATGATGTGACCTATTTGACTTAAATTTGTGGATTTATTTGAATCAAATATGAGAAGAATGTGATAAGGGATTAATTAAAAAAGGATTTTGATTTATTTAATTAAAAGAGATGATGTTAGATTATACTAAATAAGGTTTTAATTTCTTTAATTTAATACATAGACTTTAGAAATTTAATCCAATAAAGTTAATTATTTAATTAAATAGGACAATTAGATCATAATGGTCAATTTAGTCATCAAGAAAAGGTGACTTAATTAGATATCTGATTTGTTTAATTAAGAGAGGAATGTTAACTAATTTAATCAAATAAAGGTATTCGATTAAATAGTTAGATTGAAGGATGATTCAGGATGAAATGATGTGAGTGGTCAGGATCAGATGTCCAATGTCAATCAATACATTTTAAGTGTCTACAATTACCTTTTGGTTGATATACTCAATATGGAACTCACTAAGGATCATGATCCAATTTTACATTCAACTAGTAAGACATAATTTGGACAAAAAATATTCCAATGGGTAAATTTTTGAAATCAAATGAGTGATAGCATTACACATGTAATGACATGTGGTAAACACTACAACAATGTAAGATTTTTCCATGGATGAGTAATTGAGTTCACATCCAACAAATATTTTGCTAAGGTAATAGATGGAATTTTCTTTTCCTTGATCATTATTTTGAGTTAAAATGAAACCTAATGCATGCTGTGTAAATTATATGTATTAGATAGGTATTCCTTGATTTGATCAAATTTTGTTTGGCATGACTCATCCCACTCAAAGCTCACATTCTCTCAAATTAGATGTGAAAATGGATGACACTTATCTACTAATTGAGAAATGAAACATCTAATAGCATTGAGTTTCCCATGTAGACTATGTAGTTGTGTAAGGTTCCTAGGAGGTGGAATTTTTTTTTTTGCTTTTACTTTAGCTAGATCCACCTTTATGCCACATCTAGAAATAATGAACCCAAGGATCATTTTTAATGTGACTCCAAAGACACATTTCTTTGGGATTTAATTTGAATTTATACTCTCTAAGCCTTTGAAAGATGTGAGACAAGATGATCAAGTCATCTAATTCAGATTTTAACTTTACTAAGATGTCATCTAGATAATATTCAACAATATCATGTAGCATATCATGGAATATGATATTCATGCCCCTTTCATATGTGGCACCATATATTTTAGACCAACTAGAATGAATTTATAGAAAAATGTACCTCATGGGGTGATAAAATTTGTCTTATGTTGATCACCAAGTGCTATATGAATTTGGTTATACCATGAAAATTCATCCATAAGGGATAACATCTCATGACTAGTTGTTAAATCCACAATAATATAAATATTTGAAAGTGTAAAATCATTTTCAATGCAATCCTTATTGATAAATCTATAATATGTACATGCTCTTATTCCTTTGGTTGGTTTTCTCATAGATACTATCTTGAAAAAATACTTTGGATAGTTGATAGGATGAATGAATCCAACATCTAGCAACTTCTAAAGATTTTCCTTGACTAAAAGGACCACCCTATAATCTATTTCTCTTTTTTGATGAACTAGTTTAGCATAAAGGTTTACCACAAGGTGACGGACAATAAAAGATGGGTATGATCCAAGAATATCAATGTAGGACCAAGAAAATATATCTATTTAATCTCTATGAATTTTAGAGATGTCCATATTTAAGTTAAAAGCTAAAGAAGTTGCAATCTATATCAACTTAGGTGTCTCTTCTATACCCAGATTTATATATATAGCTTCCTCAATAAGGAGTGGTGATCCATATTGAAGTGGAATAGGAGACAATAGAATGTGAAGCTTACTATCAAAGGATAATCTATAGTTTTTGATGGTTCCTCTAAAATACCTTTGTTTTCTCCAAAGTTTGTTGATGACCCTATTGTTTATACAAGGAAAAGTAATATAGAATTATTTAGAATAAAATCATCTTGGGGTGATAAAAAGGATGTCAGCACATGATCCATTTTATGTGAATGATCCATAAAAGTATAATTTCCATGGTTTGGATTCATCTAAAAACTCTATGTTCAAAGGTTGAAAGTCTTGAATGGGGACCTCTTCTAACTTGCGATCTGCTATAACTTGATCTTTGATTACCTTTAGGTTGACATGCTCAATATGAAACTCATTAAGGATCATGATCCAATTTTATATTCAACTAGTAAGAGATGACTTGGACAAAAAATATTCCAATGGGTCAATTTTTGAAATAAAATGAGTGGTACCATTACACATGTAATGACAGTTTTTTTTTGTGGAAAACACTACAACAATGTAAGATTTTTCCATGGATGAGTAATTGAGTTCACATCCAGCCAATATTTTGCTAAGGTAATAGATGGAATTTTATTTTCCTCGATCATTATTTTGAGATAAAATGGAACCTAATGCATGTTGTGTAATTTATATGTATAAAAACAAAGGCATATTTGGAGTGGGTGCCACTAAAATTGGAGCATTAGATATTTATTACTTGATTCGATCAATTTTTTTTTGGCATGACTCATCCCACTCAAAGTTGGCATTATTTCAAATTAGATGTAAAAATGGATGATACTTATCTACTAATTGAGCAATGAATCATTTTATAGCATTGAGTTTCTCATGTAGACTATGTAGTTGACTAAGGTTCCTAGGAGGTGGAATTTTTGTTATTTCTTTTATTTTAGCTAGATCCACCTCTATGCCACATCTAGAAATAATGAATCCAAGGATCCTTTTTAATGTGACTTCAAAGACACATTTCTTTGGGATTTAATTTGAATTTATACTCTCTAATCCTTTGAAATGTGTGAGACAAGATGACCAAGTGATCTGATTTGGATTTTAACTTTCGTAAGATGTCATCCACATAATCTTCAACAATATCATGTAGCATATCATGGAATATGATCTTCATGGCCCTTTCATATGTGGCACCATCTATTTTAGACCAAATGGAATGAATTTATAGAAAAATATACCTCATGGGATGATAAAAAATTTCTTATTTTGATTACCAAGTCCTATATAAATTCAGTTATACCATGACAATCCATCCATAAGGGATAACATCTCATGACAAGTTATCGAATACACAATAATATAAATACTTGAAAGTGTAAAATCATCTTGAAGGAAATCCTTATTGATATATCTATAATATGTACATAATTGTATTCCTTTGGTTGGTTTTCTCATAGATACTATCTTGAAAAACCACTTTGGATAGTTGATAAGATGAATGAATCCAACATCTAGCAACTTCTAAATTTTTTCTTTGACTAAAAGGGCCACCCTATAATGTATTTCTCTTTTTTGATGAACTATTTTAGCATAAAGGTTTACCACAAGGTGATGGACAATCAAATATGGGTCAAATCTAGGCATGTCAGTGTAGGACCAAGAAAATATATCTAGTTAATCTCTAAGCATTTTAGAGATGTCCATGTTTAACTTAAGAGCTAAAGCAACTGCAATCTATATCAACTTAGGTGTCTCTTTTATACCCATATTTATATATATAGCTTACTAAATAAGGAGTGGTGATCCATATTTAAGTGGAATAGGAGAAAATGGAAGGTAAAGCTTACTATCAAAGGATAATCTATAGTTTTTGATGGTTCCTTGGTGCAGGAGCACCAACTTGAAAATTTTGGTTCTTAGTATCTAATGGATTCTAGTGGGTGTGTAGGATGTTTATTTCATGTTTTAATAAGGTCATGAGACCATAAATATTAATAAAAATAATAGGTCTAGGTGTGTGTGGTGTCAAATTGGTTCATAACTTAATGAAGGATTAAGGTTGTTTTGTTTTTTGGTGCCAAATTTGAATGGCAATTGGAATTTCAATGGTCACAACCTCTATTTTCAGTTGTGGACCATTGGTATTCTTTGAAAAAAATCATAAAATGCCTCTAAGACTCTTGCGGTAGTTTCGCATGTTGAAATTTTGGAGGAATAATACATACTACTCTATTTTTGGTGATATTTTTTGATAATTTATGTGTTTTTGGGTTTTGTGTGATTCCATACCACTTGCAATCAATGTGAAACGTCTAAAATCTTGTGGATCCTTGAGTAAGATTTCATTTGACTCTTATTAGAGGGGATTTCATTAGATTTTAATGGAGAAAAGCTTTGTTGTTTGAAAGTGCTTTGTTAACTATGGTTTTTAGGGTTTTGTTTGAATAATGAAGAATTAAGGCCATTCCACTTCACTGCAACTTAATAAATGGGTGGAATGAGCCTGATAGGATGTAGGAAATAGTTTTCTTTTTTTTTTGTTGTAGGGTGGTGTGGAAAATATGTCTGTAGCATGTGCTTGAAAGGTTGGCAAGTTGATTGCCAATTGAGGAATTGTTGGTTCTTGACTAGGATAGTGAGATTATAAACTATTTGATGGAATATAATGCAAGAAATTTTGGTTTTGTGATTGGTCCTTAGTTTCCATGAATGTTATAAGGACAAGGAAGAGATATTTGATAGACCTCCTATGTAAAAGAGGCCTAATTAGGCCATTTTGAAGCGTTGAAGGGTTGGTTGTGTTGAGGTGATCCAAAACAACCCTATGAGAGGATTGGATATGTTTCACAATAGCCAAAAGGGTTCTTGAATTGGTGCATAAGAAGTGGTGAAGTGATTTGTAAGCTGGAGTTATTGTTGAAAAGGAGAGTTTCTAGGGCTACAAGAAAGAAGGTGGCTTAAGAAGGAAATCACCATTGGAGTTATTTAAAACCTTCCAAACCAGTTTGAAATTGTTCACCCTATCTTGCATCATTCCTCTAAAATACCTTCGCTTTCTCCAAAGTATGTTGATGAGTCTATTGTTTATACAAGGAAAAGTAATACAAAATTATTTAGAATAAAATCATCTTGGGGTGATAAAAAGGATTTTAGCACATGATCCATGTGATGTGAATGATCCATCAAAGTATAATTTCCATGGTTTGGATTCATCTAAAAATTATATGTTCAAAGGTTGAAATTCTTGAATGGGGACCTCTTCTAACTTGTGATCTGCTATAACTTGACCTTTGATTACCTTTTGCTTGACATACTCAATATGGAACTCACTAAGGATCATGATCCAATTTTACATTCAAATAGTAAGAGATGATTTGGATAATAAATATTCCAATGGGTCAATTTTGTAAATCAAATGAGTGGTAGTATTAAGCATGTAATGATAATTTTCTTTTGTGGAAAACACTACAACAATGCAAGATTTTTCCATGGATGAGTAATTGAGTTCACATCCAACCAATGTTTTACTAAGGTGATAGATGAAATTTTATTTTCCTTGATCATTATTTTGAGCTAAAAGGGAACCTAAGGCATGTTGTGTAATTGATGTCTGAAAAAAAAACCTATTTGGAGTGGGTGCCACTAAAACTAGAGGATTAGACAAGTATTCCTTGATTTGATCAAATTTTGTTCGACATGACTCATCCCACTCAAAGTTGACCTTCTTTCAAATTATAGGTGAAAATGGATGTCACTTATCTATTAATTGAGCAATGAATCATTTGATAGCATTGATTTTCTCATGTAGACTATGTAGTTGTGTAAAGTTCCTAGGAGGTGACATTTTTGTTATTGCTTTTAATTTAGCTAGATCCACCTCTATGCCACATCTATAAATAATGAAAACATGGATATTTTTTAATGTGACTCCAAAGACACATTTCTTTGGGATTTAATTTGAATTATACTCTCTAAGCCTTTAAAATATGTGAGACAAGATGACCAAGTGATCTGATTTGGATTTTAACTTTCCTAAGATGTCATCCACATAATCTTCAACAATATCATGTAGCATATCATGGAATATTATATTCATGGCCCTTTCATATGTGGAACCATTGATTTTAGACCAAATTGAATGAATTTATAGAAAAATGTACCTCATGGGGTGATAAAAAATTTCTCATGTTGATCACCAAGTGCTATATGAATTTGGTTATACCATGACAATCCATCCAAAAGGCATAACATCTCATGACTAGTTGTCAAATCCACAATAACATAAATATTTGAAAGTGTAAAATCATCTTCAAGGCAAGCCTTATTGATACATCTATAATATGTACATACTTTTATTCCTTTAGTTGGTTTTCTCATATATACTATCTTGAAAACCCACTTTAGATAGTTGATAAGATGAATGAATCCAACATCTAGCAACTTCTAAATTTTTTCCTTGATTAAAAAGGCCATCCTATAATCTATTTCTCTTTTTTTATGAACTATTTTAGCATAAAGGTTTACAACAAGGTTATGGAAAATCAAAGAGGGGTATAATCCGTTCATGTCAGTGTAGGACCAAGTAAATATATCTAGTTAATCTCTAAGCATTTTAGAGATGTCCATGTTTAACTTAAGAGCTAAAGCAACTACACTCTATATCAACTTAGGTGTCTCTTCTATACCCAGATTTATATATATAGCTTCCTCAATAAGAAGTGGTGATCCATCTTGAAGTGGAATAGGATCCAATGGAAGGTGAAGCATACTATCAAAGGATAATCTGTATTTTTTGACGATTCCTCTAAAATACCTTTGTTTTCTCCAAAGTATGTTGATGAGCCTATTGTTTAGGAAAAGTAATACAAAATTATTTAGAATAAAATCATCTTGGGGTGATAAAAATTATGTTAGCACATGATCCATATGATGTGAATGATCCATCAAAGTATAATGTCCATGGTTTGGATTCATCTGAAAATTCTATGTTCAAAGGTTGAAAGTCTTGAATGGGGACCTCTTCTAATTTTTTATATGCTATAACTTGACCTTTGATTACCTTTTGGTTGACATACTCAATATGGAACTCACTAAGAATCACAATCCAATTTTACATTCAACTAGTAAGAGATTATTTGGACAACAAATATTCCAATGGGTCAATTTTGTAAATCAAATGAGTGGTAGGATTACACATGTAATGATAAAAATTTTTTGTGGAAAACACTACAACAATGCAATATTTTTCCATGGATGAGTAATTGAGTTCACATCCAACCAATATTTTTCTAACGTAATAGATGGAATTTTATTTTCCTTGATCATTATTTTGAGCTAAATGAGAACCTAAGGCATGTTATGTAATTGATATGTATGAAAAAAAGGCCTATTTGGAGTGGGTGCCACTAGAACTAGAGTATTAGACAAGTATTCCTTGATTTGATAAAATTTTGTTTGGCATGACTCATCCCACTCAAATCTAACCTTCTTTCAAATTATATCCACCTCTTTTGGATTTAATTTGAATTATACTCTTTAATCCTTTGAAAGATGTGAGACAAGATGACCAAGTGATCTGATTTGGAGTTTAACTTTCCTAAGATTTCATCCACATAATCTTCAACAATATCATGTAGCATATCATGGAATATTATATTCATGGCCCTTTCATATGTGGCACCATCTATTTTAGACCAAATGGAATGAATTTATAGAAAAATGTACCTCGTGGGGTGATAAAATTTGTCTCATGTTGATCACCAAGTGCTATATAAATTTGGTTATACCATGACAATCCATCCATAAGGGATAACATCTCATGACTAGTTGTCAAATCCACAATAATATAAATATTTGAAAGTGTAAAATTTCAAGGCAAGCCTTATTGATACATCTATAATATGTATATACTTTTATTCCTTTGGTTGGTTTGCTCATAGATACTATCTTGAAATTCCACTTTGGATAGTTGATAGGATGAATGAATCCAACATCTAGCAACTTCTAAAGTTTTTCCTTGACTAAAAGGGCCACCATATAATCTATTTCTCTTTTTCTATGAACTATTTTAGCATAAAGGTTTACCACAAGGTGATGGAAAATCAAAGATGGGTCTGATCCATTCATGTCAGTGTAGGACCAAGAAAATATATCTAGTTAATCTCTAAGCACTTTAGAGATGTCCATGTTTAACTTAAGAGCTAAAGCAACTACAATCTATATCAACTTAGTTGTCTCTTCTATACCAAAATTTATATATATATATAGCTTCCTCAATAAGATGTGGTAATCCATCTTGAAGTGGAATAGGAGACAATGGAAGGTGAAGCTTACTATCAAAGGATGATTTGTAGTTTTTTATGGTTCCTCTAAAATACCTTTGTTTTCTCCAAACTATGTTGATGAGCCCAAGAGGATTTAGAAACCTTTATTATGATCTCCTAATGGATTATGGGTATGGGATTTCATAATTCTAGAATGGCCTCATCATTTTGAAACATGTCCAAATTGGGAGGATCATGTTGGTCTCATTCAATGAGTTCAGGATATGTTAGTTTAAGGTGGATAATAAGTATGAAATTATCATGGAATAAGCTTGTGGTAGCAAACTCTTTGAAAAGAATAGGAATGACTCTTACTTCTCTATCCTCAAGATCAAAAGAGGTTCCAAGAATTATCATAATAATCTATAAGGGCATCAAAATTCTAATTGAATCCATCATTAGTGAGTATATCAATAGTATCAAGAGTTCCTTGTTCATGTAAACCAAGACCTTTTCCTTTATAATTTATTTTACTACAAATGTGCAAGGGAATATGATATGCATGTTCTTTGAAGCAAGTACCATATTTATCATCTTTATAAATCCATGTGATATCAAATCCTTCTATGTCCTCATCAACAAGATAACCTCAATAAAGGAAGGTGGGCCCCATTGCCACATAAAAAGGGGATTTTGAACCCTTAGGTGAGGTCAATAATAAGATCATGGTGAAAGAGGTAACTTGGAAATATGAAGGGATTTGTGGATTTCGTATTATCCAAATCCTTTATCATGGATTTAGGATGTGTATTTTAAGGATGGTTGTTTAGTGGATGGAGTGGAGGATGTGGAAGGTGAATCACTAGGGTAAATTTAGGATGTTGATTTGGTTAAAGATGATTGGGGGAAAATGTTAGAGGATAGATAATTGTTTTCATATTTCCCTTCCAACTTCTGGCAATATTGATAGGGTTGGAGATCACTAAGAAGAGTAATTTTCACATTGTTGTATTTGAACTTAAGACAATTATGATAGGTAGTGCATGTGGCTTGTGTGAAATGGATCCATGGTTGACCAAGCAAGATGTTGTAGGGAAGGTCTATGCCTAAGACATGGCATAGGGTTTGTTGCAATGATGGCACTACTTTGATGGGAAGCTAAATATTACTATGTTTTATCTCTCAGTATTGTCATAAGCTTTGATGGTAATAGTATGTGATCTATAAGGATTTAGTTGAATACTATTCTAAGTGTACAAATATTTAGGCTTGACATATTATCTATGTGCACACTTTTTATCTTATGTTTGGAAATAAAAAATTCTATGTGGAGAGGGTGATTATGGGATGGATTGAGTGGAGAAAATTTACTTGGAGTGAATGTGAGGCCATGGTTAGTGGAAAGGTGGAAAAAATGGCCTAGAAATGTGAAGGGTCAATATCATTAGGGACTTTTGATTCTTGTAGGATACAATTTAATATGCCTGTATGAGTAGGGGATGTGCATTAAAGCTCAAGAATAAAAATTTGGGTTGATGTTCGATCAAAATGGTCAAGTAGTTCGTATTATATTTGGGTGTTTGAAGTGGATGGAGCAGGACCTAGGATGGTTACTATTGGAATTTTTTGTGCCCCCTTTTTTGGTTCATCAATTATGTTTTGCTTGAGATATTTTACATAGACCATTTTTTATTTTCCTTTTCCTTTCCTTAGCAAAAACCCAAGTTAAAAATTTCCCAAAGTTTTCCTAAGTGTCTTAGTTTTGAGATTTACATCTCATAGTATGCCCAAATGAGTGTCCAATATTGCAAGTTTTATGATGTTGGATGATAATCTGTTAAGTTATGGAAAATTAGAGTTGTATGTGGTTTCCCAAACCACCTTCAATACCAATAGAGTTTCTTTGAACTAGGGTTAGATCTAATAAAGGTTTCCAGAACCTCTCTAACCTCTAATTAAGTTTTAAGTTCCATGTGAAGGTCTGATCACCAAAAAAATAGGTGATAAGTTTGAAAATAATGGTTGGAAAGATAGAAACTAAGAGAAAAAGTAGCTAGGTTTTCATTGAAAATTTTGGTGGTTTTCATAATCAACGTTGGATTTGAAAAGGGTTCGTAGAACCTCCCATTTCTTCAAAAAAATATTGAGGTTCTTTGTGGGGACATGAAAACCAAGGGAGAGGAAGAAAGAGGGTGGATAAGTAAGTAAAAATTCAATTTTTTACATATCCAAGAGGTTTCAAGACCTCTGTTGCTCATTAATGAGGTTCTCAAAACCTCATTATGTACCGACAAGTTTAAAAAAACCTATAATTTTTCGAGGAAGAAGAAAGGAAAGAAAATAAAAGTTTAGCATCAAATTTTTAGGTGGTTCTAAGAACCACCATTGACTTTAATGAAGGTTCTTAGAACCTAAATTATCACTGACAAGGCTGATGAGATGGGTTTTTGATTCATTCCCAACTCTTGACACCTGACAAAGATCACATTGTAAAATGAAAAAGATGAGATGGGTTTTTGATTCATTCCCTTACAAATTTTTAGCCCACTCCCATATACATTCCTTCCAACCCCAAATAATCAAAGTCTTCCTCTTTCACAATTGCCCAATTTATTTTAATTATATTTTGACCTTTGGGTCTTCTCCTTACACTCTTTCATTTTCAACATGTGTTAAGCATCAATCCCAATACCCAAACCAAAATTTATCCTTTAGATTTTTTCCTTTAGGTCTTCTCTTTCATCACACATTCTTCCAAATTTCTTCACCAAGCTTTTAAACTTTTGCATTTCCTTTCCTCTCTTTAACAAGTGGTAAGCTTGATTTCCAATGCTTGATAAAATTTATCTCTTGGTGTTGTAAATTTTTGGAATATGGCTTGGGGAGATTGTTTATGGCTTCTAGTGTTGTAATTGATGGAAGTTTAAGTCATTATCTCGGTCTCCAGATCAAGGTCTAGTTATACCGATAGGAAATGTAGAAGACAATGTGTTACCAGCAGAAAGCATGAAGAATAGGGTATCTAGTTAGATAGTTGATTTGTATGCTTCACCAGATCATCATTTTGTGTTTTTGATCCCTAGGAAAGTTTGTTAAGCATGTATGCTACCTTATTGGTAAGTTTTGTGGTGTTGCAGCAATTGGTGTACGAGTTAGGAGATTTGGTAGAATGGTTTTCTATTTATTTGCTCATTATGGTCAACTCAATGAATGTAGCATGCCAAAGATGTATAAGGAGTGGTTTTTTATTTATTTTTAAGTTTGAGAATATTTTTTTGGGTCTCAATGATGTCTTATCTGACTTGTGTGGGTGCGCATTAAAGATTGCTCATGATTTGAGCCAACTGTTGGAGATTATTTCATGTTCTGTGAAAGCTAACTTAAGTGATTATAAATCCTTGTTAGCAGATATATATATGAGATCGGTAATTAATTTTTAAAAGAGAGGATGAAGTGGTGAGAAGGTGTGTGTGTGCAACAATGTGTGAAGCAACTATATCAGTGAACAATAGAATATCAGTTGAGTAAATTTTGCTTGAGCAGAAGAAGATTATTGTGAGTTAAGGAAGAGCATAGCAGAGCAAGTTGCAAGATCAGATAAAAGGTTCAAAAAAAAAATTATGTGCTTCACCGAAACTGAATCCA
Organism: Sequoia sempervirens; assembly: GCA_007258455.2. NCBI lineage: Eukaryota > Viridiplantae > Streptophyta > Pinopsida > Cupressales > Cupressaceae > Sequoia > Sequoia sempervirens. The sequence goes on along the minus strand of VDFB02000017.1, from coordinate 312,039,433 downwards.
GGAATTTGTAGATGCTATCTTCTTAGTTCAATTTTTATTGTAATCACAAACATTTTGTAAGGTAGTGATCCTTCCTTATTTTGAGTAGTGAGCTCTAGGCAGTGTTCCTGAATGCAAGTGCATTCCCTTTTATTCATACTTTTAACAAAGTATAATCGTGGATTAATCTCCATCGTGGTTTTTCCCCTAATAGGGTTTCCACATAAAAATATTGGTGTTATGGTGTTTTGATCATATTTTTCATTTGCTTGCATCTTTATTTCTATTTATGTGTTGTAAATGGTTTAAGATCTGAATTGAAAGTCTAATTTGTTGAACACTAATTCACCCCCTGTCTCAGTGTTCCTTGATTCCAAAAATTGGTATCAGAGCATAGTTCCTTTGTATAAATTTAATGGCTTGAGGTGGATCTTGGAATACAATGGAATTTGGTGGTCTTCAATAGCAGCTTATGGTGGAACTTGATGATCTTGATCAGTCTAAAGCAGAAGTCATGGAATTAAAAGAAAATCTTGTGGATGCTAATAAATTCATTTAATCATTGAAGGAAAAAATCAATGAGTCAAGAGAAAAGAGGAAGGAACTCTATGATTAGCTAAAACGGAAAGAAAATAAAATCTTGGAAGATGTTCACCTGAATTAGACCCTAAAAGAGATAACTAAAGAATGTGAAAACTTGCTAGAAATAATGCTACTCTGAAGCTTGAGATGGAATCTATGGCAATAAGGCTAATGAGATTGAAGAAAGAAGAAGAATGAGGAGAATCTAGCCTAATATTTAAGAGAAAAATATGAAGAATGCAACAAAGTAAATAATGGATTCATTCAGTTGGAGATTGAACTACAACAATCCAAAAATAATGAACAAGAACTTGAAAGACAAATAGTTATTCTCAAAGATGAACTCACTACTGCAAATGAATACAAGGATAAGTTTAGGATCAGTTCTGCTAAGCTTGATGAGCTAAATAAAGGACAAAAGGACACAATTGATAAGCAAGGTATTGGATATGAGAAGGAAGAAAGCCCCAAATCTGAACATAAGGATTATAGACAAAGAAATTAGATGAACAAAGGTAGAAGGTATCTGGTAAGACAACCCAATGCTCAGAAGTTTAATGGTTACTAATTTACTTGTAATAAATTTGGTCATATGGCTTCTCAATGTAGAAGTAAAATAAATTCAAGTAGTTAATCATTTCTCGGTCAATGTTTTAGTTACAAAAATTTTGGTCACAAGTTGATTGAATGCAGAAGTATGTCTATTAGTTTAAGAAATTTTAAATGTTATACTTGTGGAAGATTTGGGCATGTTGCTAAAAAATTTAGATTAGGAGGAAATTAGTAGAATGAGTGGTCTAGACAGAGAAGTATGGTGTGTTATAGTTGCAATAGATTTGGTCACATTGCAAGATTTTGTAGGAACATAAATATGGAAAAAAGAGGTCTAGTATATAGAGGAATAATTTCACAAAGAGATGACAAAGGAAAGGGAAAAGTGACTATGGAAGAGATAAGAGATCAGATGAAGAAAATGTGGGTAAAGAAGAGTGGATCTGATGAAGGAAATAAGCCCATACCGGAAGCAGCCTCCAGTAATTCCTCTAGAAATTGATCTTAGGCCATTGGCCTAGGGGGAGTTTTTCAAGGAAAATCCTTTGGCCCCCTATCGGTAGTTGGCACCGAAACAAAAATTTGGCAGTAGCTATGATAAAAGTTTGAAAATGTATCAGTGATCTCTTATATAAGAACATGAGAAGTAGAAGGTTTGTAGACAATTTTTTCTTTTGTTGTCTAAGAAAACAAAGTTTTTGGAACTCCTAGGGAAAAGTATTTAATGTAGCTAAAAAATTTAGGTGTACAAAGTCATCAAAGGGTATTTGGAACCCTCATTTGTCACCTTGCATTGAAGAAGAATAGAAGGAGAGCCTCTGTAATGAAATTCCAAAGGAGTAAAGAAAATTCGGCGACGAATTCTTCAGGTATTTCAGTTGCCACGAATTTTGTGCTCAATAGAAAACCTTGTTCGGTATGAAAAGTAAAATGAAGAAAATCAAAGGAACATTGTATTTGGATGAATATAGTAGTAAGAAGATCAGGGATGTAAGAAATGTGTTTCCAGTCGATGAATTGAGGTGGCTTGAAGGTGTGAAACATAAGAATTTGGACATCTAGAATGGTTTTCCTTATTTCGTCAATGCAAAAGTGGTCAAGTTTATCTTGAATAGATTGGATGATGATATCCTTACTCTAGATAAACCCTATCAAATTTCAAAAGAGGTGATCAAAAATTTAATATGATTATGCAATATTGAAGATGTTCTAAAAAAGAAGTCAATTCAGAATCAAGTGGTTGAAACCCTAACCAGAGTGACAGAAGATCAAATAGCTCTATTAATTTTAGAAATCAAAGATCTAATAATGAGGTACATTGCACATGAAATTTCATATAAAATTTTCTTCAAAAATAGGAAAGGATCAACCTCGGCAGGTGCAGTTTACATTTCACACAAAATGATAATGGAAGATGAAGACTTTGATCTATGTGGATTGTTGAAGGATCAATTGATGGAAAATGTGCAATTGATGAAGGATGCAGATTACCCCTTCGGGTTTGGTACCCTAGTTATATGCATTATGATGTATTTTTTGAATTACTTGCCTCAGAATGATAATGTGGTATGGACGGAAAATGAACCCATTTGCAAGAAAAATTTTAAACATTTCAATACTATGGAAAATTGTGAGCAAGAACTTACGAAAATTTATTTAGAGATTTGTTGGAAAAGTTTGGAATAGTTGGCATCTCTCTTCTGGTAAGAGCAGTTGAAGTTGGGTTCTCTTTTGGTAAGGTGGAGAAGAAGTAGAAAAGGGCTCTAGATTTTTTTGATGACATTCCTCCAGAACACAAATCTCCAAGAACTGAAGAAAAAGGAAAAGAGTAGATAATTGTGGATATACCATATGAAGATTCTGATGATTACACTCCTAGAGATGAACCAAAATTGGTGGAACCAGATGTGATGATAGCAGAAGAAAGTGATGAAGAAGGTGTTTTATTCAAAAAAAATACTACAAATTGTTCAGGAGGAAGATGGAATGCAAAAGATTGCTGACATATGGTTAAATGGACCATCATATGAACAGGACTTCATTGAGGACACTCTAGGTAGATACTTTTTGCACAACAAAATTGAATTGGAAAGTTTACAAAATGTACTTCCAGAAGAATTGATTGAATGTATCTGGGAGGATATGGCCTATGTGCCTTAGGACAGGAAAGAGGAAGAAGTAATTCCACATTTGAATGAGAAGTTTTGGCTATCTCTCGCCAAACTAAAAAAGAAAATGAATGTGTTAGGGCAATGCATTGACTCAAAAAATAAGGTATACAATTATTGTCTTCAGTGGCCTCATGTGGTTGGTAAATACAAGGACAAGCCAGAGCAAGTTGACTGTGAGTTTATCAGAATTGGTTAGGATTACAATATTTTTCAAGACCAAGATGGAGCAGTTAAGAAATAGATTCATGAGTTGTAGGCTAAGCATGCAAAGGTTCACTTTTCCAAAAACACTCTTATGGACACTTTTTGGAAAGTGAAGGATCTAACTAAATGCATATTGGAGAAAAAAATTGAGATTCTAAAGAAAGGAGAGAAGTTGGAAGAAGTGATTAAAATTATGGAATCCCTTATTCAGATCATCAACCAGAGATCAGAAAACAACAATTTGATAATAATTATTGGGATTGCAGTAGATTCTTGGAAGAAATTTCTTCCAAAGGTGAAAGATAAGTATAAAATAATTTTCTAATTTGTGCAACAGTTCCACTTCAAATTTTGAATTTTTGAAAGGGGGAGTGAGAGCTTAGTGAAGAATATATTTGTCATTTATGTCAAAGGGGGAGGAAAGTAGTGAAAATTTTCTTGACATTCTAAGGGGGAGCAGTGTTTTGTTGTATTTTAAAATTTTGAGTTTTGGTTCTGACACTTATTCATTTTTCACTAAGTGTTTCCATCAATGCCAAAGGGGGAGATTGTTGTCATATGGCTTGGGGATATTTTTTATGGCTTCTAGTGTTGTCATTGATGGTAACTAAATTCATTATCTCGATCCGCAGATCAAGATCTACTTATACCAATAGGAAATGTAGAAGACAGTGTGTTACCAGCAAAAAGCATGAAGAACAGGGTATCCAGTCAGATAGTCAATCTGTATGCTTCATCGAATAATAATTTTGTGTTGTGGATCCCTAGGAAATATTTTTAAGCATGTATATTACCTTATTGGTAAGTTTTGTGGTGTTGGAGCAATCGGTGTATGAGTTAGGAGATTCAATAGAATGGTTTTCTATTTATTTGCTCATTATGGCCAACTCAATGAATGTAGTGTGTTGTGGATGTATAAGCAGTAGTTTAATTATTTTTAAGTTTGAGAATATTTTTTTGGGTCCCAACAATGTCTTAGCCGACTTGTGTGTGCGTGAATTAAATATTTCTCATGATTTGAGCCAACTGTTGGAGATTATTTCATGTTCTGTTAAATCCAACTTAAGTGATTAAAAATCCTTGTTAGCAGATATATATATGAGATCGGTAATTCATTTATAAAAGAGAGGATGAAGTGGTGAGAAGGTGTGTGTGTGTGTGTGTGTGTGTGAAAAAGTGCAGAGTAACTATATGAAAGAACATCAAAAGATCAGTTGAGTAAATTTCTCTTGAGAAGAAGATTATTGTGAGTTAAGGCAGAGCAAAGCAGAGCGAGTTGCAAGATTAGACAGAAGGTTCATAATCTCTTTTATGTGATTCACTGAAACTAAATCCAGGCATTTGTATATGTTATCTTCTCAGTTCAATTTTTATTGTAATCACAAACATTTTGTAAGGAAGTGAGCCTTCCTTATTTTGAGCAGTGAGCTCTAGGCAATGTGTCTGAATGCAAGTGCATTCCCTTTTATTCATACTTTTAACAAAGTATAATTGTGGATTAATCTCCACTATGGTTTTTCCCCTAACAGGTATTCCACGTAAAAATATTGGTGTTGTGGTGTTTTGATCATCTTGTTCATGTTCTTGCATCTTGATTTTTGTTTGTGTTGTAAATGGTTTAAGATCTGAATTGAAAGTCTAATTTGTTGAACACTAATTCACCCCCCCTCTCAGTGTTCCTTGATTCCAACACAAATAATTTAATGACTTACTAATTGGTTTGATGGCAGAATTAGTCTTAAAATTTTGATGATATTCCTAGAATCTTGTTTTCAACACAAAAATTCCACTAATTCTTAGTGACTCTTCTTAGATGTCATTTCTCTACTTCTAGGGCTATGGAGATGGCATTTAATGTATTTTAACACACATCCAAGGAATAATGAAGTTCCATGCTTCATTTATTGTCTTTGTAGCATCCCTTCTATAAAATTTCCAGCCCTAGATCATGGATTTTTATGGTTGGTCTTCACCAATCTGCACTCATACTCAAAAATCATCAATGTTGACATTTTTCCAATGCTTAGAAAATGTTCTACACACTTCCCTAGTTGATCAATTTTTATTTTTTGGAAAAATGTCTTCATGTGGTTAGTTTCTAGTGGTGGTTAGGGTCTTACCCTTGTCCTTCATTCCTTGGATTTTCTTAGAATTCCTCTTTAGAATTAATAGCTCAATCTGGGCTCTTTCATAAGGGTTCATTTTTTTCTTTGCAGAGGCTTGCAAATTTTTATGTTTCTTTACTATTATAAGTATCCTATGCCTTTGTGTTAATAATATTTATTATTTTTATCTCCTCTTTTTTCTTGCACCTAGTGTAAATCTCAATATCTCTATGCATTTATAAAGGTTTATCATATTTTCTAGGTCTATATTTCATGTTAATTCACTGTAGGTGTTGATTGTGAGTTATCTCTACTCCTTTTGGTGTCCTTCAAACCCAACCTCCATGATTACTTCTAGGAATCAATAAAATAGAGTTGTGTGAATTCCTCTAGTAAATTTCATTTTTTTTGTAAAACATTAGGTGGGAATAATCACATTTTAATCTAGGTGCATCACCACCCCTTTATTTTTTATTTCTTCTTCCCCTTTTCCCTCTTGATCAATAGAAATATGATTAGTTATAAGTTTATGTAGTGTTGTTTTGGATCAGTAATCTTGCATCTAGATTAGAGAGGAAGTTGGCCTTCTCTAGATATCTAACCTCAACTAAAAGGTCCCACACCTTGAGGTTAGCTCCATTGTATCATTAGAATGTTGAACAACACATTCAACAGATGCAATTTCAAGTGACAACAATTTTTGGCACACCTAGAAGAACAATTTTAATAAGCCTTAATTCATTTTATTAAGAATATTGTTGTTTTTCTTAATATTTTAAATCATTGGACAAACATACAAGCACCTAGTGACTCTATAATCAAATTTGGGTGACTTTGTTAAAATGTACCCAATTCCTTTAATTGAGAAGACCTCTACTCTTGGTTTAAAATAATTGTAAATTTCTTTATATCTCTCCTTATGCTTAGACATGTCAATATATTACAAAAAACATATGTTTGCTCCTCCATTTTATGAAATACAATTTTTTTTCCTCCCTACCAATAATATATGGCTAGGAATGCTACTATTTTTATTTCACTCATCAAATCTATCTTCACTAAAAGAAGATGGAGAAAAAAAGAGGAGAGCATGAAGAATGGATTGCAAAGAATGTTTCTACAAAGGAGGAGTAAATGAAACTATTTATTTCTCAAGCACAAAGGAAAGAGATCTAATCAAACTCTTAAATTCCTACCTCTTCATCCAATGGGTTGGCCTATGACGGAGGAGGTTTCTAAATTCTAAATTCCAAGTTTCAAGCATGATAAGCCTCCAAAATTATCGATAAAGTTTTCTATGTTGGAAATCCCAAGTTTTATGATCCTTCATCCCTCACAAGAGCATGTACCTCTGTAGGTTTAGTCTACTACTTCACATGAGCATCCCCCTCCAAAATCCCAACAAGCCTTTTAAAGGCTTCTTGATTATTTTTCTTGCCTTGATACTACTTTACAAAGGTGGACCTATTTTTCGGAAAGCTAGTTGTTCAAAAGAAAAAAAGGGATATTTCCCAATTGGAAGAGGATAAATATACTATTTGTGAGCTCTCATATCCTCCAAAAAATGTATTTTTTGACCTACACAAGAAAAAATTACAAATAATCAATTGTAGTAGCAAAAAATTGAGTAGTGAGGAATGATGATGAAGGAGGGAAATTAATCCTCCCATTTAATTACTTGCCTTGTTTCATTGATAATAAGGAGGAGAGGTTACCCATGCCTACATCAGCAAAATCCTTAGAATATACTTAGGATTCTAGATTGATGAGCTAGAGTGAAGATGACTCAATTATTTGGGGTAGCAAGCATTCTTATTTTTTGATGTGGTAAATGAAATTACCCAATATTTGGAAGCTTGCATCTCCTTGGAATAATAAATCTTAAAGAGTGATGTTGTGGAAATAGTGGACATGGTAGATAAATTATGCCATAAGTTTGATATTTTTGTAGTTAGTCACCAAAAGGAGGAAATAAGCATAGTGAGATAACTTGAAGAATTCATTTATTCATATGAAGTGTCTCAAAATACCAAGGTATGTGTTGATAAAATAAGCATCAATACATGTGATTATAATTTATGTTGGTTATCTATTTTCCTTAAATGTGATAAAACTGAATATGAGGTCTTCATTCAAGATAAAAGCATGACCTTTTGTGTTGGGGATAATGTGCCTAAGTTAGAATGTTTCACATAAAACTGGCATACTAAAAAATATAGAATAAACACATGTGTCAAGAGAGTAATTCTCTTGTTCCTCAACTTGATCATATGTCAAAGCTTCAAAGCTTTTCACTTGAAGTGCATGAGGAAGAGCTTCCTCGTGTAGATAATAAACGAGCTTGGCATATTTTGCTTCACCATGTGAGTTGAAAATTTTCTCAACTTTTTTAGTTCATTCCATGAGAAGGTTATAGGTTATGGTAGTAACTTGACCTTATGTGAGGATATTTCCTTTTCCTCTACAAGTAATTTTATCCTAGATGTCATCCTATTTCTAGAAAATTTCACCCTTGTTTTTGTATGTTTGCCTAAGGCACCATTGTTAGATGAATCTAACACTTACATTATATTGCTTCCCTATAGTTTCAAAGTTTACATTGAAGTGATTCTTCACTATGTAGGCAGTGTGTGCATGTTGTTGCATACAGGAAAATTCTTTCAATGGTTGCAATTGGGTGAAGAATGTAACTATGGTTTGAGGGAGATCAACTCCTTCAAAAGGTTTGTCTTTGACAAAGGAATTTTTTTTAAGTTTAATTTTTTTTTCATGTATATAATAGTTTAGTTTCCATTTCTCTTTCAAAGAAGTATCATTGTGCACACTCTATATTCTCATTATGATAATGCATGATTTAGTTGTGTCATTTTTCTCTAAGTGTTGTTGCACATTTTTTGCATCCTAATTTTGTTGTTTTGTTGAAGAAAGACTATTTTAGTTGTTGTAATTCCCATTGACTATGTTTCCCAATGGATGCTTAAGGCCATTGGTTCTCCATTTCTTTATGGAAAATCATCATGCAAAGATTTCCAAAGATATTGGCATTTTTTCTGCCTCATTGTGGTTCATGAATTATATTCGATTTGTGATATTTTACATATACCACATTTTTGTTTTCCCCTAGCTTGTCCTAGCCAAAATCCAAGTTGTAGATTTCCAAAATTTTGGCTAAGTGTTGTAGTTCTGAGCTTTACATCTCATAGTGTGCCCAAATGGGTTTCCAAGATTGTAAGTTTTGATGAGGTTGGACAAGAATTAGCCAAGTTATGGCTAATCAAAGTTTTATATGGTTTTCCAAACTACCTTTAGTGCTGACATAGGTTTCTAGAATATCTCTAAACTTTTATTAAGTTTTAAGTTCCATGCGGAGGTCTAATCACTAACAAAATATGTGGTAATTTTAAAGACAAGGTTTGGAAAGCGACAAAACAAATAGAAAAAGTAGCTATGTTTTCATTAGAAATTTTGGTGGTTTTCAAAGTCACCATTAACTTCTATGGGAATTTATATAACCTCTCATTTCTCTGAAAAAATATTGAGGTTCTTTGTGGGGGTAGATAAATCAAGGGAGAGGAATAAAGAGGGTGGATAAGTAAGTAAAATTTCAATTTTTACATCTCCAAAAGGTTTCAATACCTCTATTTGTTGTCGATGAGGTTCTCAAAACCTCATTGAATTCCAACAATTTTTGTGGAACTTATCATTTGTTGAGGAGGAAGAATTAAGGAAAGGAAAGTAAAGTTCAACATCAAATTTTAGGTGGTTCTAAGAACCACTGTCAACTCTGATGGAAGTTCTCAAAACTTAAACTCTCATTGAAAAGGTTGATGGTATGGGTTGTTAATGTGTTCTTGAATTTCAACACCTAATGAAGAATGCATTGTAAAATCACCTAAGTATGCTTCTTTTGAGATTTTGGTATTCTCTGTGTTCCCTTACCTCTTTTCAACCCATGCTCCCATACATTCCTCCTAGCTCTTGATCCCCAAAGTCTTCCTCTTTTATAATCACCCAAGTCATTTTCATCATACTTCAACCTTTAGGTCTTCTCCTTACACTCTTTCATTTTTTATGTTTGTTAAGCATCACTTGCAATCCTTGAACCTTGATTTCTCCCTTTCATCCCATATTCTTTCAAATTTCTTCACCAAACTTTTAAAATAGTATGTCCCCTTTCCTCTCTTTTAGCAAGTGGTAAAATCGACACCAAACATTGTTGGTGTAGGTTTTTATTTTCCTTGTCTTATATTTTTATTACACTTTTATTAAGCTTTCTTAAGATAATAAAGCAATTTTATTATTTAATAACTAGAAGATAAGTGTCAGGATATGGCGTTATACAACATTGCATAAAATGTTATATTATAATGTTGTAATTAAATAATTATTTAGTTGTGGTGCACCTAGGAGATGTGGTTAATCACACTAGGTAATTATTTGAGGACCACTTTATGTTGTATTGTAACATTGTATTATTATTTAATGTGTGAGACATGGGATAATAATTTAATATTGAGGAAATATTTAATAAAGTAAACAATTAGTACCCAATATTATATGAGGGGTCATTGGTATTGTATTCACATGGTTTTATCTTACCACTTGGTTGTATGTGTGTGAGATTTTATCTATAAAAGTTAGAACATGTTTAGTGATTAAGATTGTGGGTATTATGAATTATTTCCTAACAAGTGGTATCTGAGCTTTCATGGTTGACGAGAGGTGTGAGCTTTCAAGTTTTTATTATAACCCTTGTTTGAGTAGATTTGGTGTAAATTTGAATCTATGGTAATGCAAGAAAGATCTGAGGTATTACAAGGTATGGAACACATGTTGTAAATGTAATTATATAGATTTGGGCTTTTGGGTTATCAAGATTTGTTAGGTTTATTACAAATCCGAGGCATGCTAAATCTAGGTAAAGAGGGTTTTTTTTATTGTGCTTTCATATGAGGATTTTGTAGAGGAAATTTTATGGATGACCTCTTGAGACAAAATAGACCTCACAATTGGATCCAATATGACTAAGAAATGAAAAATGACAAAATTTTCCCTGTTTTGGAAAATTTGAAAAAATGGCAAAAAAAATTGCCACCATAGCCTGCCATGCGGTCATACGATTGTACGGGTCTATAGAGGTTGAGAGAAAAATAATTTAAAAAATTAAAGATATAATCGGCCTTTTTAAAATTAAAAGCTTGCAAAAATAAATTAATTGAAAAATATTTATTTTAAAAAAAACAAATTAATGGTGGGGAGGATTCACAAACCCCCCAAACTCCCCTGATAGTGCCAAGGTACTGCTCTATCAGCCTATACCAAGACATGTGGGGCATACAATCCCCATCTCCGCCGATGCAGCTTCCACCACTGGTGATTGTGTTGGACTTTCCATTGCACCAAAAGATCGAATTGTCAATGCTTGATACAAGCTTCAGTTAAGAACCACAAGAGGCGGTTAGACCATGTCACAAACCCAAGTGCTTAGTGTTGCAAGGAATACCAAGGGTCACACCTTGCAAAAATCCCCCCCAGCACAAGTGTGTGGTTTGAACCTATGACCAGCTCTAATACCAATTGTTGGACTTGTTGTCGCACCAAAAGATTGACTTGTCAATGCCCAATACAAGCTTCAGTTAAGAACCATAGGAGGTGGCTAGACCATTCACAAACCCAAGCACTTAGTGTTGCAAGGAAGACCAAGGGTAACACCTTGCAATAGATTGGAGTCAATGAGACCTTGGCCCCTGGTCCCTAGCCCTTATGACAATTGTAGGGCTTGGCTTAAGCCCCCAGTGAGCATTCAAAAAACCCCACCATAAAAAATTAATATTTATTAAAAATTTGTCAATCAATGTTTTGAAAGTTAAAAAATTAAAATGGTTTTAAATGGTTTTAAAATCTCCCACCCATTAGCTACCAAAATGCTACCACTGGCAGGCAGTTTGGGGGCCACCAGTTGACCACCCATTGGTCAGCTTGTCTTATATAGCCAAATTGGAAGTGTTTTTTCAAATGAGCATCACTTCCACCCATGGTTCAAATTTTTAACTTGTTATACTCATTAGAAAGGTGATTTTGAGCACTACACAATGGTGTGGGTTTGGCTTCATGATTTCACATTTTTGAGCATAAAATTTGCATATGGAATCAAATTTTCAATTTCAAATAGGTGTTGGAGATAATGGTTAGTGTAATACGTATTGGATTGGTCATATTATCAGTTTGTGGTGCAGGATGAGTTTGGTATGTTTTTTATCACTTGTAGGAATATGAGATTTGGGGTGTGATTGTATGAGCATCTAGATAAGTCAAGAGGTGAAACCTTGAGGGAGTACATGTTTTTTATATGATATTTATGATTATACAACTAATTATCAATTTTGTGCTTCTTGGTATAGGTTTATAGGTTTTTTTCAAAGTTGGACATTGATGGTGATAGGTAAACAGGTTGTCTTCAGTTTTAAAGACATGGATTGACATGAGTGGAGACTTGGAGTCTTGTGTGGGTGATAGTTGAGTGCAGGTATAGCATTGGCTATGGTTATAGTGTCATGGCTAATCAGGTACATTGAGCATTGGCACAACATGATCATGTATGTGGTTGGTTGGTGGTTATTTGGTTTGATGTTAGGAGGTTGTTCTAATCTCCTAAATACTTATTTGGTTCCTTGACTATGGTTACTCATTTGTGGAAATGTTTGGAAAATAATATTTGTGGTTGATTTGGTGTTTTTATTGATGTATAAATGATTATCTTGATATCTTAGTTTGTAGGTTACTAATGTGACGATGAGTCTGCATGCTTCATTGTGTGGATCTTTGAGTTATGCAGGTGTGTGGGTTGACCACCCTTCTATTACAATGAGATGACTTGGATGTGGACTATCTATATCCACGAGATTAGTTTAGTTTTGATGCAAAATTTGTTAGTTGACCTTATTCATGGTCATTTGTGCATTGGTATGTTACTTTGAGATGAGAGGGTGGATGGTTAGAGTACATAACTAGTAAGTAATTGGGACTTGTAGCATGTGGTTTATCACAATTTCATGATAGCTTGGTTGTATTTCATTGGTTACACATTTCAATGGGATCTCTTGACTATGATGATTTGGCGGTGTAGGATTGGTTCTTGATGTTTTGATGATAGTTGTATCTTCTTGGCTTGGAGATCTTGGTTCTAATTGGTATGGTTGGCATTTCAGTTGCATGTGTGGACCTAGATGATCTTCATGGAAGAGATGGTTGTCACAATGTCATGTGTAGCTCAGTATCATGTTTAGTGGGAGTTTTTGGTAGTGATGTGGATTCATCATTGGTGATGGTTATCTTCATGTGATTGGAGATGTTGATTCTTGGTTTATGGTGTGATTGTTATTATGTCATGATATACTCTTGATTCTAGATTATATTTTTGGAATGTTACATATTTTCTTGAGACTAGGATCTATGCATTGGTGCATGTGATCGCCTTGGAGGAGATGGTTAGATTGTGATATCATGATAGGTCCTTGATTCTATAATTGGAGCTTTGGCAATGATCTTGTTGATTCTCTTAGTATTGAGTACATTGATCATTTTCTTGGGAGCTTCATGGGATTTTGTGTTACATTTGGAGCTTAGCATGGATTGATCAATTGTAGGTGCTCATGGATACTTGGAGATGTGGGTGAGGTTGGATTTCTCTTGTAGTTAGATACATTTTCTTGATATGGTTACTCTTTGGAGGTTTTAGTATGAAGACTAAGGAGCTTTCACCTAGATATGGGTGTGAGTTCATGATGGACCGATAGAGGAGATTTATTCTTGGAGTGAGTCATGATGACTTGGTTATCCTAAAGGATCATTCTCATTCCCCACTCTTGGTCTACTCAACGGTTTATCATCTAATAGGTATGACCATCCCATTTTTGGTGTGTTTATGTTTCATGCTTTAATTTATCATGGGAATGAGCTGAGTCATGGTGATTGATTTTGGGAGACTCATTTGAGGATTATTTAGCATGAATTTATATTTCTTTATTTTCATAGATATGGATCTTGAGATATGAATACTTGGTTCTATAGGATTTAATTTTAGAGATATTTAGCATGGTTATCTCCTTGAGCATTTGAGTATGTTATCATTCATTTATGAGGAGTTTAGGAGATGTTTTATGGGCTGATTTCCTAGTTTGGGAATGGATTATTTGAGTTTGATTTCCTTGGTTAGAGAGGCTTACATCCATGTTGGAATTATACATGATTCATATGTTGTTAGATCTAAGATATTAAAACATTGTTTTGGGCGTTGTTGAGGATTTTTATTTGGGGTTGTTCATACTTGACACATCATTGCACTTTTTAGGTATTCGTAGAAGGACATGTTATGGTTTATAGGTTTTCTCTCTTCATTCTATTATTCCTTCCTATAGGTTCATATTCTTATGACTTGGAAGGATTATGGTGACAAGTTGTGAGAGATTATACAATTGTTGGTGTTGCATGTATAGATCATTGTGATTATTCTTGGTACTTCATTGTTAATTATTTATCAAACTTTTGTATAGTGTTGATTGGCATACTTGATATGCTTTGACATTTCCCATACAATGGGTGTTCCTAGATATGTATGTTCTTCATTAGCAGGTTTGATACAAGGATCTTGTGATTGCAATTTATGGGTTGCATATGTTGTTGGCATGAGTTTACTAATTTTATTGATACCTAGGAGGTATAGATGGTTGGATTTATTATCATGTGGTGTGGATGTTATTTCTAATCATGTGGGTTTTCACCTATGATAGTAGCTTGTTTGGAGCCTTTGCTATCACTTGGATTGGTGCATCATCACCTTGGAATGTTCCTTTTATTTGATAGGTGGAATGTTGGAGGATGAGAGAAGTTATTTCTTGAGATGGTGGTCACTTTCTTCTTATTGTGCTTCTTCTTGAGATGGAGAATAAGAGCATGATGGAGATTCATTTGGTTTCATGTATGACTATGATGATTTATTTCACTTATTGATCCCTTATACAATGTATACAACAAGTGGGAGAATGTTGGGATATGGTGGCGTACACCATTGCATAAAATGTTGTATTATAATGTTGTAATTAAATAATTATTTAGTTGTGATGCACCTAGGAGGTGTGGTTAATCACACTAGGTAATTATTTGGGAACCACTTTATTTTGTATTGTAATATTGTATTATTATTAATATGTGAGAGAAATGGGATAATAATTTAATATTGGGGAAATATTTAATAAAGTGAAAAATTAGTACCCAATATTAAATGAGGGATCGATGGTTTTGTATTCACATGGTTTTGTATTCACATGGTTTTGTGGTACATGGTTTTGTATTTGTGTGAGCTTGTAGCTATAAGAAAGTACATGTTTATTGATTAATATAATGGGTATTATGCATTATTACCTAACAATAAGGTGATGAAGTGTCCCCACCCTTATAGGGTGGAGCATTTATTTTTTCATCACTTTGTTTAATATTGGTGGTTATTATTGTTCAATTTATATTGGTTAATTTTCCACCTCCATCCTCTTCATAGTTGTATATAAACTCACTATGTAGCTTATATTTTTCATCTTGAAATCTCTTTATGCATTTTTTCATTATGACATTACATATCTCTTGAAGTTGCTAGTTTGTATTGTTTATGTTTTTTCAATTTATGTAGCTTTGAATTTCTCTTATAAAATTCCTTAGGTTATCAATCTATTTCATATTTCTAACATGGTATCATATCTTCTTTTTTTAGAATTATAATTTCTCAGATTCCTAATTGAGAGATTGAGTTTCTCATGTAAGACTTGTAAATTCTTGTATGCTTTCTCTTGTTGTTTTAAATGATCTAGAGAATTAGAAAGGGTTTATAAAGATCTAATAACCTCTTCATATTGCATATTTTTCTATGATATATGGTTTATTTTAAAAAAATTGGTTATACTACCAATATTTTTTATTGTTCCAATGCATCCAATAGGCTTGAGAAAGTCAATATTGGCTTTTCTTTCTGGTGCAGGAGCACCTTATGGATTTCATGCCTCCATGATGAAACTTTGGAATTTTGGTTTAAGGTTGATGACTTAATGATGTAATAAGGTCTCATAGACCATTTTTAACATGTTTTAGGCTCTATGATATCATTTGTGTTTATTTGGGAAAAAATTGCAAAATGTTGTAAAAGTTGTCAAATTGCAAGATTGTCAAAATTGCCAAAATGAAACTTTGGGAAGTTGAAGAGTCATAATACTTGTAAAGTGGGTTTGTGTCATTTGGTTTAAGTATTTTTTGGTGTATTAAGTTTAAATATTCCTTGAGGAGGCTGGAATGAAGGTGAGAGTTTGTATTGTAGTTGAAAATCATGAATAAAACTTTGTTTTCCCTCAAAAATTATTGGTAAATGGTTGTTGCAGGTAATTGTACGGACCCATACAATCTCTTTTTGATCCAATTTGAATTTGAGTTTATAGATATGTGATGTAACAAGATATTGGTTTTGGTTTTATTCAATTCCATTGAATTTTGAGCAAGATATTACAAGGTTTTGACAGATGGGTTATAACCCTAATTTAGGGTCACAGTAAGCATTCTAAAATGTATTACTCTATTTCTCACCATTGAAAACTCCTAAAAATTGGTGTACAGAGGAATACATATGTATTCTAATATATCTCCAAGTTACAAGGTCTAAGGATAAGACTTTGATAGTTACAATGATTTCCTAGGCTATGAAATAATGTTTTGTGAGCAAATAAGGAGCATAGAGGCTAGGAGTTGATGAAAAACCATTAGAGAAGCATGGGAGTTGTTTGGGGAAGAATAATCAAACCATATTGAGATTTTTTGAAGTGATAGTGAAGATATTTTTGGCCTAGAACCATAGGAACCAATAAACCCTCATGAGCACAAGCCTAATAGGCCTATTGGAAAACCAAGATAGTCACTTTTTGAGTCCTTTGTTTCAAAGAACCCTATACTAAATTTTTGATATGTATTAGAAGGCCCAAAAGGGTGTTGAAATATTCTTTCATAGTATTAATTAGTTAATTTCCTTGAAATTTTTTAAGGGTTGTTCCTTGGTGGAAACCTACTAGGTGAAAGGGTGGTTGATAAAGCAAGTTTGTCATTTGGTGAAGTTTGAGTTACTGAAGACCCTCCTTGGTGTAAGTCAGTCATTCTTATGTTTTTTAAGGTGGTTTGAGGATTCAATAAGAGGTTATATGCCCTATTTTCAATTTTGGATGTTTTGAGTTAAGTGTTTTGTGAGGAGGATGATGAGTCCAAGCTGTATGAACAAGCAAGAATTGTTTGAGTTTATCCAAGTTGTGATTATTGAAGGTTTTGGAACCCCATGGCTCTACATCAATTCATTCGATTTGGAGATCATTCAACATAGTTTCAAGTTAGGTTTTGAAGCTCATATCTGACAAATAGCTTTTTAGTAAAACATTTTCAACCCAAATGGACCTTTTCATTATGCTCAAATGGCCCAAAAACCCCTATTTTCATATAAATTTTGTCCATTCTAGACGAATTTTATCTTTGGAAAATTTAATTTTGCTAGGAGGATCATCACTATAGGATAAATTCAAAAATTTCTTAAAAATTCATAACTTTTTGCCATGGTGTCCATTTTTGGAAAAAAAGATATTGCCCAAAATTTGGATATGAAAAATGTCCATCCACAAAGGTATTGATTTTTTTTTTCCATTTTTTTGCCAGATATTGTAGGTAGAAATTTTTTTTGTATTTTTTTTCAATAGGCCATAAATTTCACCCTAATGCTTTGTTTTTTAGAAATTAATAGGTGTTGGAAATATATTGAAGAGAACTACATAGCCACAATGGTCATTTTTCCATATTTTTTATCAGTTTCATTTTGTATCATAACTTGTAATTGTGTTTATTGTGAGCTTATTGAGCATTATATCTTGGAAAAGGCTTTGTAAACACACTAAATTATAAAGTGTCAACCTTATAATATTTTAGTGGGTGAATTTTAATACTATTGAAAATGGCGGTGATGTGTTTTTTGATGTTCTTGTGTTCACTTTATCTCAACACTTCTTTTGCATTTTTTCATCATGACTCAAACAATAGTTCCTACTCTAAGTATTTACAACTATTTTAAGTGAAATATCAAATGACAATCCACTTAAGAAGACTCAAGGTTTACATAGAATAAAAATGGAACTAGAAACTAAATCTAATAAAGATAAAAAAAAAACTAAGTTGTTTAATAGATGTGATGAAGCATATGGAGCATTATGCTTGTCCATTTCTCCTTATTTAATTTCATATTAAATCTTCGGATACACAAAATGAGATATGAATGAAGATAGAAAATATATTTGGTACTCAATATTATATGAGGGGTCTTATGTTGGCTATGTCCAAGAAAATTCAACACAATTCAAGATTTTTTCACAAAAATGAAATTATTACTATTTTTTATAAAAGGCCTAGAAGCTTGTATTTATATTAATATATAATAAAAGAGTACAATATCATTTTTTTTTCTATGCATTATGCTCAAATTTCATATGCATATCTGCAAATAAGTGTAAACATATGAAAATGTTGCAGATAATACAAAATAGTCAAAAATATTGATAGACTATTAATGATTTGAGCAAAAAACTTCTCCTGCACATGCTCAGAAGACCACCTACAATACTGACATTGGCTTAGCAAAATCCATCTTCATCAAAATTTAACTGACAAGGCTTAAGAGTGGCTACTATTCTTCCATGTGTTCTACACAAACTGAGCTCTCATCCTGAGCTTCAAAGGGTCCAAGTGGGAGAAAATCTTTGGAACAGAAGTCAAAACCAACAACCAACACCTGCACCTTCTCTATTTGTTCAACATTGTCAATTTGTGCCCTTTCTATCAAACCTGGTTCTTAGCTTTGGAGCTCTCAACAAAGGCTTTCCCTTTCCATCCCACAAATTCTTCCACACCTAGAGCAGATGACATTTTTTTCTTCGGACCAACAAGAGAAGAATTAAATGGAAAGCGAGGCACATGATCTCAAAGATGATACATAGCATAATATTTTTCTTTGATATCAATATCCATGGAGACACAAACCCTTATGTAATGCTTCCTTAAGACCTTTAAAAGAAAATGATCATTCCTAAATTGCAGGGCCATCCTAATAGCTTCAAAATTTTCTTCAAAACTTGAATGCAGCTTGACATATTCCCTAGGGAATAGCCCTCCTAGATACCCTTCCCCATTAAACAAATTATATTCTTGAACTGCATTTAACAGAGCATTATTGTCAAGAAACTGAGGAATGAAAAATTTGTCTATGATTATCTCTACCTCCTTTAAAGACTAAAACAAATCCATAGTATTAGATAGAAACATAGACAACACTTGGGAGGGGAAGATTAGCTAATGAGCCCTAGGGCTGGTAACCTCCACGCCAAGTACCGACCTCACAAACTCCTCAACCCTCAAAAAATCCACTTTGAAGATCAAGCTAAGGTCCTTGTGAGAAATATTATCTTCGAACAGGCGCTCCCATGGCTAAACAAATTCATTTAATCCTAAAATTCCATGGGTGAAAGCCATTCCACCACTTTACAACACATAAAGGACATAGCTAGTGTTATAACTACACACGTTGCCTCCAAAAAAACTTGAAATCAAGAATAGAGAAAGTGATAAAATTGAAGAAAAATGCACTTTATAAAGCCCAAAAAAGTTTGATAAAGGTATTTCTTGTTAGGGTTAGAGATGGAAAATATCTAACAATTAAATGTAGATTTAATTAATAAACAAAGAAACTAATAACACGCATAGAATAAACCATAACACAGAATTTAACGTGGTTCACCCAATCTAGGCTACATCTGCCAAACCGTACTCATCCAATACTTTTATTAGCCAGTGCAAAACTTATTACAATCTTGCGAATAATCATGTTTTTCATCATATTGTAACCCCCATCCAAACCCCTTTTTAACAAGCTTAGAAGTTTCCAGATTAGGGTTTTACAAAAATTGGGTTTTTTTCTTTTTTTTGTTGATTTTTCCCTTTTTAGATGATGACGCAAAAAAGTAGGAGGAAATTTTTTTTGGGGGGCTACCACCCCCGAACCCCCACCCGAGGCCTGACCCAGCCCTGGACCCCGACAAGGATACATGTCAGGGTGTACAGTATATCATGGGCTATACAATATAGCATGATCAATCACCACACACCAACAATCTCCCACTTGGAGACTAATCTTGGATGACACTATTGCGCTTACAGCTCCCACTGGAAATAAGTACCTTGTGTTGTGTAGTTTTGCACACACGCCCCACTTGGAGTGGGGACCCTCTTCTGATGATGTCTTTTGGCCTTTGGTTTAATTGGATTTGTCTTTTTAAGGTCTTGAGATATTGGTCTTCTTGGTTTTTTTCTTGCCTTGAGGCTTGAATTGGTTAAAATTGACTTTTAGTGAAAATCTAGGTTTTGACCTGAATCCAGGATTTTCCAGCTCCGGCGAATTCTCTCGGGCTCTGATTCATTGTCTGGTCATCACTGAATTTTTTGAATCCGGGTTTCTGCTTGACTCTGAGATTTTTTGGTTCTGGCGGATTTTCCCGGATTGCGCCAAAATCCTGAACTTCATTAAAATCCCGGTTTCTGCCATATCCGCGAAATTCGTGTTCATCCAAATTTTCTGCATATCTTTGGATTTTCTGAAATTCTGTCCTGGGCTCGGGTTTCCATATTTTTCAAGCATGTCTTGTCGCTCATTAATGACCTAGGTACCTTTGCTCAGATGCGTATATGGGTGGATTTAAAACCTTTTAGCTCATTTGGATTTCATTGTTCACTTGTTTTCTGCTTTGACGTCTGAGTGCATTCTTCATTTGAGCTTTGAGCGTTGATCTTGAGCTGCTTGCGTGAGGTCTGGTTGGGCACTGGTGTTATGGTTTTCATTGCTAGGACGCACTCATTTTGTAGTCGCCTCCTTCGAGTCTGAGCTTCATCAGCACTAATCCATGGTAAGTCGTCTCTGATCCTTCCCTTTGTTGCATCGTGATTTAATCTTTCCAACTTGATTGGTAGCCGTTCCAGGTCGGCCTTTGCTTGATCATGATTTTATATTTATCGAATTAGGGTTGGACTTAAATCCACACCAAAGCTTTGTTGCCCGTGCTTGTGTTTATCCATTCACTAGTGGATGTGTGAGTATGAACCCGTCTGAATAAGACTTTGCCCCTAAGCGCAGCATTTGTTCTATTTTGCAAAAATTAGGGTTTCGGTTCATTTGCTCAAATTTGCCAAGGTTCAGTAGGGTTATCGTGATTTCATGATTTATGTTTAGCCCAACCTGCTCATACCTTGAGAAATCCCTATGCACATTGATTGATCGCCCCAATGTTAGTTTTTATTGAAATTTTAAGCTTGTCCAGACTCTCATGGTGGGGGTCTAGTTATGGGATTTAGGGCATCGTTGTTTCGACTTGAAGGTTAGTTATTCGGAGGTCTTTTGAAATCCAAATTCATGTGCATTCCAAATTTTTTGATTAACATCGATGTTGGGACCATTAGAATCCAAGTGAAAGGTTTGCATGTTCATTCAATCGTTGGTTTGCGTGTTGTCCTTCGTCGGGTTTCTAAGGTGTCTGCAGAATTCCTGCTCACCTGTATTTTCCCAGTTTCGGCCAATTCCGTGGAGTATGGAAAATTCTGGAATATTTGAACTATCCGCGGAAATCCTTCCTATCTGGACTTTTTCGGTTTTCCTATCTGGTTTTATTTCTTTCGATTTTTCGAAGATAGGATTCATGGAGTAAAGGTTAAATGCTAATTTCTTGTTGCCAATGAATGAATTTCATGATTATCTTATGATCTTTTGTCCATATTAGAGATTTATTTGACTAATGATGTTTTGGCAACAGGAATCTGTCTAGGTCGGATTTCTCTAAAATTCTGCCCCGACTGAGTTTTTCCGGTGTACCTTGTTTTCCCGGATTGCTTTATTTTTTTTGGATTTTTGAGGATTAGTGATTTATGATAGTTCTTAACTGCTTTATCTGATTTTATGCTAACCTTTGGTTATAATATGCATGATAATGGGATACTTATGACGATCTTTTGTGGGTGCAGGCTGAGTCAAGCAAGGCCGCTGCAGGAAAATCCAAGGGTGACACGGAGGGGTCCTCCATTTCAGAGGCCAAAAGATTAAGATTGGACACTAAGAGTCAACTCCCACAAAGAAAGATATCTTCTGTGTGGTCTGAGGTGTCTGACACCAATTTTGGGACCTGGAGATATGAAGATTTTAAACAAAGGATAGCTCAGAAGGATCTGTCGGTCCTGAGACAGGGAATAATGAAGTCTGGACTTGTTCATGTGGCAGGGTTTCCTCCGGCGATCCAATGCTATGAGCTGATACTTGAGTGTGCCTGGAAGTATGACTTCGACACACAGAGGGTTGTGAGCACTGAAGGAAGGGTCTTGGCAAATTTCAGTCCTATTTCTATTGCTCAAGCCTTTGACATGCCGGATTTTCCTTATGTGTGCGCTCTAAACATGGATATGGCCAGGACATATTATGAGAATGAGCCAACCAAATCTCAATAGATGATCAATTCCTGGTTGGAAAATCCAAAGTCACATTACTCCAAATTGCCCAAGTAGTTGCATAGGGTTAAGTTCAGGACAGACATTTATGATGCTATTACATTTCTAAGCAAGGTGGCGGGATTGAAGAGTGCCAGAGTATTGGAGAGTTGGATGGTCCATGTGATCACTAAAATTGAACAAGGAACCAACTATCACTGGGCAGGTATTATTAGCACCATAATTGATAAACAGCTGAGGGATGTCCTAGAAACCAAGAGGTTCACAATGTCCTCCTATGTCATGTATGTGTCGGCGAGATTCTACCCATACAGGGGTTTGAATCCACGAGGAACATTTGGATAGGACATACTCTATGAGATTTATCCAGAGTTGCACCTAGGATACAGAGATTACAGAAGGGCTAATGATGCATTCACTATGCATATCACTCGGATGCTTCAAAATGTCAAGCATGTCAGATTGTCAGAAGGAGTGAAGGAGCTAATAAAGAGATACGGAGCCTGGTTCATTCAATTTACCACTTTCTCCTACCTCAGAATTGATGGATGCTCGGCTGCCCCATACAGGTTGCCTAGGTACCCTACGGATCATATTGTGTTATTGGAATTGGTGAGACAAATATGTGAATTTGATGTGATTGTCAAAAAGGAGAAGCATAAAATAGGCTTTGGTGGGGATTTCCCTCTTGGAATTGGTGTGGCAGAGGTGTGCCCTTCTATCCAATTAGCACACGCAGTAGGGGATGAATTGGCAGTTCATGGTTTTTCCTTCCACTCCAAAAGAACAAACTTTGATATCACTGGGGAAGCACAAAAGAAGGCCACCAAGGAGTACCGTCATAAAGATGACCTAGAGGACTATTGGGCCAACATCAAAGATGATTTTGAAGCAAGAAAGAAAAGGTACTCTAGGCTTCCTGTTGATGTAATTAGACAATACAATGTCAAGTTGATCCCTGACCAACTGGAGGATGATGGAAACCTGGTGCAAGATCATGCCTATGAGTCTGTTAAGGACAGGTCAATCGGGGAAATAAACTGAAACGAGGATGAGGTCACAGAGTTGGAAGACCTAATGGCCCCTGTCATGAAATTTATCACTTCATGGCTAAAACATAAGGTTTGGGAGCTGGAGAGTGAGAAGGTACCCT
The DNA here is from genome assembly GCA_007258455.2 of Sequoia sempervirens. NCBI lineage: Eukaryota > Viridiplantae > Streptophyta > Pinopsida > Cupressales > Cupressaceae > Sequoia > Sequoia sempervirens. The sequence goes on along the minus strand of VDFB02000017.1, from coordinate 312,016,085 downwards.
GTACCTTTAACTTGATGGGAAATCTCAATCCCATGTCTACTTCAGAAGAATCCAGGGAAGATGACCCCAAAGGGAAATCTAAGAAGAGCTCACCCTTCAAAATAAAAATTAGGGGCCCTAAAGAAAGTGAGCCAGAACCCAAAAGAAAGCCAAAAGGAAAGAAAAGAAGTAGAGCTTTGAAGATTGGCAGGTCCTCTGATGAGGAAGAGTTAGAAAATCCAAAAGGAGAGGATGTTCCTCCACCACCAAAGAGGACGAGGAAAGCTAGGGGTTCAAAGAAGAAAAGTCAGGATACCTCAAAAGATGAGCCTCTGATTATTGATGAGGACAGTTCAGGAGAGAAGACCAAAGTTTATATGAGGAGATCCAGGACTCCTTCTCCTAAGGAAGTTTTGCAAAAGATGGACCCTTCCCCAAATGCCAGCTGTGGAGCCATCTGAGGCTGCTTCTCCTCCACCAAGCGTGCTTGAGCAAGAGACTCTTTAGGAACATGAGACCAGCGGAGAGGCAGAGCCATTCAAGGAAGGAGCACTCTTTGGGGCGGCAGCTGAGCTTGAGGTTGAGGAAGAAGAAAAGCATACTTCTCCATTAGTGCAGTATGAAGATTCTCCAGAGAATAGCAAAGGAAATGGATCGCCTAAGAAGGAGGAAGACATCCCTGTTAGAGCCCCATCACCAGTGTAGGAAGAAGAGATTGAGGAAGGTGATCATGGTGAGCAGTCCCCTGAAAAGGAAGAGGAGAAAACCACAGAACAACAGGAAGAATCAAAAACAGAGGAAATCTGGGTAGAACCTGTTGTCCTGGATTGGCTTGAAAAGGAAATCATGAGGAAGAAACAAGTTGTTGTTGAGGATACTCCTTTGGATTGGGATGAGATGTTGTCTAAGATAGGTAAAGGCAAGAAGAAGAAGGCAGCTAAAGTAGTTTCAAAGATAGAGAGGGATGAATTAAACAATAGGGTCATCCACATTGCCACCCCTGTTGTAGACAAGACTAGAGAAGAAGTCACTGGTACAGATTACAATGTGCAGACTTTTAACCTTGGGCCAGCATCTATGGAACAGGACATTGAGGAGTATGAAGGGTCTAGTGCTGTGATAGTTGAAAGATTAAGGAAAGAGACCCAGACCGAGCATGAGCTGAGAAAGGAAAATGAGAGACTTAAGAAATGCTTGGAAGAGGTGATGAAGCCTCTGCAATCTCTTCACCCATCTTCTTCTGTCACTCCTGGTTTCCTGCCCAAGGAAACCATTTCTGAGATTGAAAAGATGAAGGCCTCTGCTCAAACTGCAACAGATTGGTTGAAGGATGTACAAGAAAAATGAGACGATGCCATCAAGGAAATCCTTTCAATTGGAAAGGATGCAGTCAGAGCCAAAGAATTGCTGGAGTATGTGCTATCTCAAGATAAAGAGGATATTGACCTCTTATTGCAGAAATCCAAAGTCATCATGGAATATGGTAAAGATCAATTGGCTGCATATGGGATCCTTCCTTCCTCCAGACTAAGTGAACCTTGGGAATGGTTTGAGGCTCTGCAGATTCGGCAAAAGGCCATGAGGAAGATCCAGAAATGAAAGAAACAAATAGATGGTGGCCTGACTGGTGTCTATGAGGGTTGTATTGCATTTTTTGAGGTTATGACTGGTAGGAGGAAAATTGCTCCTAAATACCCGAGTCTGGAACAATTAAGGGAATGGTGGCATGATGTATATGCTCTAGATTCCAAGAATGTCATAACAGGACACTAGTTAGATGATGTAGCAACCTATCTGGCAGTAATGGATAAGTATCAGGCCCACAAAGATGATTGGAATAAGACTGTTAAGCAGTCAAAGGAGGAGATTGGCTCCATGGAATACCGGATTAGGATCTTTCCCTTGCCACCTGTCACCGAGTTAGATGGGGTGTTTTTGAAGGTTCAAGGATCGTTGGCCCAGAGTAAAGATAAGGGAGGCGGTAGTTAATGCCATTTTGAGATTTGTGCTTCCCTATTATTATAGGGCATGTGTTGATCCGGGCTGCATTGGGGAGTGTGTTTAGGCTGACCTTGATGATGTATCGGCATTTAATGTGTGCCTTACTTTGAATTCCTAAGGCCGACTTGTTTTGGTAGTTGTTTTTATTTTGCAAATGTTTGACTGAGCTGACATGTCTTGAGAATTGGCTATAAAGGGCATTCTTGCCTCATTGTAAAGGGTTAGCTAGAAAGTAATAGAGATAAGCAAGAGTAGAAAGAGCTAAAGTATTTTGTAGTAGAAGTAGTAGTCTGTTTCTTGAAGAAAGTATTGTAAACAGAACAGTTGAATTGTTGCAGTATTTTTGATGATCTAATACAATTGAAGACATTGTGGTTTTCCTGGTGAAATCTCTTGTGTTGGTTTGTCACGCATGGTTCTTATTGTTCTATCTTTCAAATTTCTTGAGGATTTAGGGTTTAGTGTTCAGAATTAAATTAGATTAGTGTGGTGAATGATGTTCATGATTTCATATTTGGAATGTTTGTAGCGATCTCTGGTCTATACTCCCAGTAACTATCTGATTGTAGTAGGCTAGTGAAGTCAACCTGGACCATATATTTACATGTGCTTGAGTTCGATTGTGGATGAATATCTATGATTTGAAAATCTATATACCTTAGAAGATTGCACCGTTTTTGTGAGATTGCATTGTGGGTTGATCAAGAATTGTTTATTTAAGATTAGTCCATTCCAGATATCTATTATTTGCATTGTTCATTCTAGGAATAGTTTGGATCTTATCATATTCTTGCACCCTTATCTTTTGCTATTTCTTTATCATCCGGTTAGATTTAGGATTTGAGATCATCATATTACAAAATCTGATAAGTGGGAAGATACAGTTTGCTTGTAGTAAGGTCCGATTGTGATTACCAGCATTTTCACATATTATCTGAGTTTTTTATGCATTGTCATGACCTGACACCCGAGAGACCTTGGGGTAATTTTCAGTAAATTATTGTTGGAAATAACCTTTCAAGAGAGATAGAATATTGTATTCTATCTAAGTTGTTGTTGTGCAGAAAACACCATCAACACCTTGGACCCTGCTACTCTGTTATACTTGAATTCAACCTTGAAGGTTAACCGAAGCTAAAAAGGAACTCATCTTCTCCCTTGTCATCACCTTTGTAGACATATCCATTGGATTGACATTTGTATGTATCTTGTCTAGCTTGACCTATCCATCCTCCAACACTGACAAAATGAAATGATATCTCAACTGTATGTGTTTTGTTTTAGAATGCAAGGCAGAATTCTTTGCAAGATGTATAGCACTCTAGTTGTCTATAAACAAGTAATTTTCAGCCTATTGTTTTCCCAACTCATCCATGAAAATTTTTAGCCATATCATCTCCTTTTTCTCCTTTTTTTTAGCAACATACTCTACCTCTGTGGTGGGTAAAGCAACCACCTTTTGCAATCGAGAAATCCAACTCACTGTTATCCCACCAACTGTAAAAACATAACCTGTGGTACTTCACCTGGTATCTATATCCCCTACCAAATTTGAGTCAATGTAGCCTTTTAAATCAGAATTAGAGCCCCCAAAACATAAAAATTTATTGGATGTACCTCTCAAATACCTGAGAACCCATTTTACCACATTCCAATGCTCAACTCCAGGATGACTCAAATACCTACTAACAACTCCTATAGCATGTGCAATATTCAGTCTCATGCATACCATGGCATACATTAAACTACCTACAGCTGAAGCATATGGTACCTTGGACATTCTTTCTTCTTCCTCTTGTGTCTTTGGACACATATCCTTAGTCAATTTAACATGACTAGGCAAAGGTGTGCTGATTGATTTTGCATTCTCCATATGAAATCTGTGCAACACCTTTTCAACATAATTAGCCTAAGATAAAAACAATTTCCTATTTTTCCTATCTCTACAAATTTTCATACCAAGGATTTTCTTTGTTGCCCCCAAATCCTTCATAGAAAAATATTTTTCTAACTGTTGTTTTAGCTCACCTATGTGATCCATGTTAGACCCAACTACAAGCATGTCATCAACATATAAGCATAAAATAATGTAGCTGTCATTATCCAACCTCTCAAAATAAACACAATGGTCAGAATTACACCTGCTATAGCCTTACTCAGCCATAAAACTATCAAATTTCAAGTACCATTGCCGAGGTGCTTGCTTCAAGCCACTTAAACTTTTCTTCAATCTGCACACTAGTTTCTCCTTACCTTTGACCTCAAATCCTCATGGTTGTTCCATATGTATTTCCTCTTCCAAATCACCATGGAGAAAGGTTGTTTTAACATCAAGCTATTTTAAATGCAAATCTTCAATGTCCACAATACTTAAAACAATACGAATAGAAGTCATTTTAACAACTGGAGAAAAAATCTCATCAAAATTTTTACCCTTTTCCTGTGCAAATCCCTTTACAACTAATCTGGCTTTAAATATTTTCTTACCTCCATCCTCCTCTTTTAGCCTATAAACCCATTTGTTTGGTAAAGCCTTTTTACCTGCATGAAACTTGCATAATTCCCAAGTCTAGTTTTCAGCAAGGAGTCCATTTCTTCTTCTATTCCATGCTCCCACTGAAACTTGGTATCTACCTACATAGCTTCATCATAATATTTTGGTTCACCAACATCAGCTAACAAAATAGTATACAAAGAGGGAGAGAATCTTTTTGGAGGTCTACTTAACGTTGAAGATTGTCTAACAGGAGTTTGTGGTATTTGTTGTTGTTGTTGCCCAGCATGAGGAACCACTGAAACATCATTGTTTGGAATATCATCCAACACTACATAATAATTTTCTTTCTTCTCATGTTGTAGCAACAGATCTTTGTACAACACTTTCTCATTGAATATGACATCCTTGCTTCTCACAATTTTTTGATTTTCAAAATCCCAAAGCCTATAACCAAATTCATCAATGCCATATCCAACAAATATACATTTCTTTGATTTTGCATCAAGCTTGGTTCTATTTTCAGAATCTACATGTGCAAATGCTTCACAACCGAAGGTTTTGAGAAAAGAATAACTCACCTTCTTACCTTTCCATGCTTCCTCTAGAATACCACAACCTAAAGGATTAGAGGGACCTCTACTAATTAAATAAATAGTAGTGTTTACAGTCTCTACCCACATTTTTAAAGGAATCCCAACATGCAATCTCATAGTTCGTGCATGCTCCATTATTGTTTTATTCATGCGCTCAGCCCTCCATTTTCCTGTGGAGTCCTTGGAACCATTTTCTTCCTACGAATACCATTAGAGGAACAATAATCTTCAAACTCTTTACTGCAATACTCACCACCATTATCAGATGTGAGAAATTTTATCATTTTACCCATCTCATTCTCAACCAAGCTTCTCCATTGTTTAAAAGTTTCAAATACATTAGATTTATGCCTAAGGAAATAAATCCATACCTTCCTAGTTGCATCATCAATGAATGTAACATAATACAGAGAGCCACCAAGAGAAGATACTTGAGCTAGTCCCCATACATCCGTATGCACAAGCTCCAATTTCGCATCTTTCTTTTGCTTCCCATCCTTGAGAAAACAAACTCTCTTTTGTTTTCCATACACACAACTTTCACAGAAATCAATATTAACACATTTTAGACCTGGTAAATCATTATTTGAATGAAGTAATTTCATACCTTTTGCACTCATATGCCCAAATCTATTATGCCACAGTGCTGATTCAGAGTTCATAGCAACTATATGATCTTCTACCTATTGAACTACAACAACTGTTCTTGAACATTGACCTTTTTCTATAACAATTAAAGTAGAAGGAACAGTATCACCTGTACAAAGATATAAGGTGCCTACTTTCACACCCTTTTTATACCACTAAGGCACCCTTTGTGACCTTCCAATTTTTATCACTAAATGTAACAACACAACCTTCATCATCTAGTTGCCCTGCTGAAATTAAATTTCTACTTAACTTTGTAACATTCCTTACCTCACGTAGTAGCCAATGATTCCCATTTTGCAACTTAATCTTGATTCTTCCCTTTCCAACAATCTAACAGGGTTCATTATCTCCTAAATAAGCCAGCCCAAAATCCCCTTGGACATAATCAAGAAAATAACTTCTATGGGGGTAGCATGAAATGAAGCCCCTAAATCTAACACCCAAGAATCATCAACATTATCAATGGAAAGAATTAAAGCATCCTCATCAGATTTATTACTTACCACATTTTCCTCTTTACTTCCTTCCTTTTTGTCTCCATCTTTATTTTTCTGAGACCAGCAATCCCTCTTGTCTCTAGATTGGGACCTTTTGTCCTTTGATTTTCCTCGTGACTTCCCATGATTTCCAGAATTGTTTCCTCTCTCCTTTGTTCTTCCCTTTCTTTCTGCATTCAAAACACTGCCTGATGTGGATGTTCCACCTGAGCTTTTCCTATGAATTTCCTCGCTCAAAATAACACCAACAACATCATCAAATTTCAATGTATTCGAACCAGAAACAGAATTGCTAATAGCCATTACCAAGCTATTCCAGCTTTCAGGCAAAGAACACAAAATCAAAAGAGCCCTAACTTCTTCATCAAAGTTTACTTTTACAGAAGTTAATTGACTAGTGACCGTATTAAACTCATTTAAATGATTAGTAACTGACCCATCTTCTACCATTTTCATATTAAATAAATGCTTCATAAGAAATACCTTATTCAAAGTAGAAGGCTTTTCATATAACATCGCTAGGGTTTCCATCAACTCTTTAGTTTTCTTTGTTGTTGTAATATTGAATGCCATCGATTGTGCCAGGCATAAACGAATACTACTAAGAGCCTTTCTATCCAAAATATCACAGTCCTCATCAGACATTGTTGCAGGTTTCTTGGTTTTCCCTTCCAATGGACACCATAAATCCTTCTGATAGAGATAGTCCTCCATCTGCATCTTCCATAATTGATAGATCTTCCCATTAAACTTCTCAACCTTCTTGCCCTTGTCTTCCATTACTCCCACTCAACCGTGAGATTTTCCTACAGACAATAATCGAAAGACAACCCACTCTAATACCACTTGTTAGGGTTAGAGATGGAAGATATCTAACAAATAAATGTAGATTTAATTAATAAACAAAGAAACTAATAACACACATAGAATAAACCATAACACAGAATTTAACATGGTTCACCCAATTTGGGCTACATCCACCAAACCGTAGCCATCCAATACTTTTATTATCTAGTGCAAAACTTATTACAATCTTGTGAATAATCATGTTTTTCATCATACTATAACCCCCATCCAAACCCCTTTTTAACAAGCTTAGAAGCTTCTAGATTAGGGTTTTACAAAAATTGGGTTTTTTTCCTTTTTCATTGATTTTTCCCTTTTTCAGTGATGACGCGAAAAAGTAGCAGGAAAATTTTTCTCAAGGGCTGCCGCCCTCGAACCCCCACCCAGGGCCTGGCCCGGCCCCAGACCCTAGCAAGGATACATGCCAGGGTGTACAGTATATCATGGGCTATATAGTATAGCATGATGAGTTGCCACACACACCAACATTTCTCATTTTTCAGAAGGCATAATTTCAATTCATACAAAATAGAACCCATTAAATGAATTAGATCCTTCACTTTGTGTGAGCTCGTACGAATTCACTCCAATCTATAGTTTGAAGTAATGTCGAGTACCTGAACGCAACTGCAAGTACCTGTAAAACAAAACATTAGGAGGAAAAACATTATTTGTAGGAGAGGTGGAAAGAATTGGCAATGTATGACATACTCTATCCCATCACCAATGTCATATGCATATCGTGTCCTCTGCTAGAACAATTTAGGTTGCTCTGATAGTACCAATGACGGTAGCACAAAGCACCACCAGGTGGCGTACTTGGCATGAAAGAATCATTACACAAGGACAGAATTTTCAGGTGGTATAATTCTATAATCAACAATGATTTCCCAAACCTAGGTGACAAATTAATATATCAATACCACCCATGCCTTACAAATGCCATGATCGACAATTTAATATATCCAAACACCACCTATGCCTTACACTTTCTGACCCCCTTAAGGTATTAACCTTTCATGCAAATTTAGGGCATCCTGATGAGCAATTTAGACTAACTATGGAAAATCTGAGAGTGGAGAGAGGTCGTAAAATATAGATATTTCCTATTTATTACTTCCCATATTGGCTAAATAATTAGCTAAATTATTTCCTTCTCTATACGTGTGTGTGATATGATAGTTTTGAAATTTATCAAGAAAATCCCATACTCGTTGAAGAACATAGTGGAGACTCCAATTTTGAACCTTATTTTATTTGCAAGCATTGACTATCAATAAGGAATCTCCTTGGATATGTAGGTTTTTAATACCCAACTTCAAAGCCATTTAAAACCCTATCAACAATGCTTTTGGTTCAACTAAATTATTAGTTCCTCTAAGAAGATATTTCAAGCTTAATTCTATTACCTTTCCCCTTGAGTCATGCAAAAAAATACCTATCCTTGATTCTATTGGGTTCCCTTTTGAAGTTCCATCGAAGTTCAACTTTATGAATCCAACCTAGGGAGCCTTCCATTTGACATGTTTCCTATTGTACTTCTCTACCTTTAGCTATAAAAGACTGCCTGGGAAAGGCAGATTTAAATACTTCCAATTATGTAGGAATTATGTAGGATACAATTGTCACAATTAGTGAAAGATGAGCTAATTCCCTTTTGCTCTTGAACACTTGCATTTACAACCTCAGAGACTGCTTTCTCAATTTTTACATTGATAGTATCATTTGAAGAGGTTACTTTCCTAAAAAATGTGCAAATGTCTCTCCCACCAAAGTTTCCATATGACTAGAGTTGTGACCACTCTCCATATACATGCAAAGAAAGAATATTTTAAAAGAACTGGCCAACTTTGAAACAAATCTCATAGAGAGTTCGGTAAAGGAGTGCAGAAATTAAGATTGTTAAGAACAAACTCCCATCTTCGTTGTGAAAACTTTCATCTCACATATAAGTGATCTACTTCCTCAATCTCCTCATTACACAATGGGCACATGAATGGGTCAGTTATTTTTAGTTTATAAGCTAACCAATCACTAGTTAAAATTTGCTTCCTTAATGCCAACCATGCAAAATTCCCTACCTTGGGTAAGACTTTACTATCCCAACAAAAGGAATAGGCCCTTTGGGTAAGTAGGTGTCCTGAATTCTAACTTAAATCCTTACAACCTTGTTTGATTATGTAGTTACCATCCTTTGAAGGATCCCAAATCAATTTATTTGGCTTTGAAGAGAGATATATCATTCTATCATTCAACAATTTTTGTAACACACTATACTATTGGGTGGTCAAAGAGGGATTTGATATTCTTTTCCAGATTACTTTATCTGAAATAGGCTCAATCGATTGAACATAATCGAATAAAGATTCCCCCCAATCTTCCTTTAAAGTTTCCATTACCTGAAGTAGATCAGGATTATTTTTCAATGGAGGGTTCCCATTCCAAGAATCCATCCAAAATTGGACACTTTGACCATTATTTACCTCCCAAGAAATATATGTAGCAATTAGCCTCCTACATGAGATCAAAAAAATCCATATTGCTGAGCCTTTTGGAGGATTATCAACAGTAAAAATTCTTGTGGGGTCCATGCTATCCAAATATTTTCCTTACAATATTCTGCACCATTTTTCCTTTGGGTTAACATACATTTTCCAAGAAATATTTGCACCAAATGCTTTATTCCTTTTTGGAAGGTTTAGTATACCCGCTCCACCTTGAGATTTATCACATGACATGGCCTCAAGAGATATTAAAGGCACCTTCTTCTGCTCATCAATATTTCCTTTCCAAATAAAACTTCCAATAACTTTTTGAATTTCTTCAATGACAAATTTTGGAGCCTTTAATACTGCAAGAAAATAGTTAGGTATTGAAGACAATATTGCTTTTACTAATAAAATTCTCCCAACAAGAGACAACTATCAGGCCTTCCATACCAAGATCCTTGACTTAAGTCTTTCTATTACTTTCACCCAATATGCTGCTTTGTTTGGGCTTGAAAAGAAGGGTATCCCTAGATATGAACATGGTAAGGTTTCTTTTTGGAAACCTAAAATTTTAACTATCTTCTTCTCAATGGCCTCACTTGTGTTGAGGATATAAATTTTGGATTTTGAGGCATTTATCTTTTGACCTAATGCTGATGAGTATTTATTTAAAACCTCTTTAATCTAATTTGCCTTTGCCAGTGTTTCTTTCCCAAATAAATTTGTATCATCCACAAAAAGAGAGTGTGTAACTACTAACTCTGTGTTTTCAATTTGGATCCCTTTTCTCCCTTGAAAATTTTTTTTGATGATGAATCTAATCAATTCCTCAGCCATGATTATGAACAAAAAAGGAGAGAGTGGATCCCCTTGCCACACTCCTTGTGATGAACTGAAGAAGCCTATGGGAGATCCATTAAGTATGATTGAAAATTTATCCCCTGAAAGGTATGCAATTATCCATCTACACCATCTCATAGAAAAACCAAATTTTAACAACACTTTTCTCAAAAAATTCCAATTGACCTTGTCATAGGCCTTCGTCATATCCAATTTGATGATGATAGAAAGAATTTTATTGACTTAAATTGAATGAAAAGTCTCATGAGCTACAATGGCCCCTTCATATGTCTCTCTTCCTAAAACAAAACCCCCTATTCTTGTGAAATTATCCTTGGTATAATAGGTTGCAACCTCAAATAGATTGCCTTAGAAAAGATCTTATAAATTGTATTACACAAGGATATTGGTCTGTATTCCACAAATGATATTGGATCTCTAACTTTGGGTATGATGACTATGTTTGTTACATTAAATTTTTTGAGTAAGGTCCTTGTTCTTCTCGATTCTTAAATTTCCCATAAAAGGTCAAAACACACAATATCCCAACATTTTTGGAAGAAAAGTGCAGTAAAACCATCTAGCCGAGGAGCTTTGTATGGTGGAAAAGAAAATAATACCTTCTTAAGTTCCTCTATCGTAAATGTTCTTAAGAACTCTTCATTCTCCTTTGCAGAAACAAAAGCCAGGATTGAATCCAATAATTCCACCTCATCCTTAACATTTTTCTCACGTATGTCCTATGGGGAAGATATGAGTTCAGAAAAAAAAAAAAAAAAAACCTAGCACATCCTCTTCTTATATCCTCCTCTTTAGTGAGCCAATTACCCTTGGGGATCTCCTAAACATATTGAACAAACTTATCATCCCTTTTGATTTGAGTAGAAGCATGGAAGTACTTGGTATTTGTATCACCCTCCCTCAACCACAATTCCTGTGATTTTTGTCTCTAGTAGACTTCCTCCCTTGCACACTATTCTTCCCACTCCTCTTGCAACCTCTTTTTTTTTTAAGACTCATCCAAGCCATGTTGAATAATCTATGCATGAAAATCTTCCAATTCTTTACGAATCAACTCTTTCTATTGGAAGACATTTTTAAAAACCTCCTTATTCCATTTCATGAGCTAATGTTTGATATGCATCAACTTTCTACACAACTGAAACATCATTGTTCCTTGCTCATAAGGGGATCATAACCACCATTGATGAATCAAGTCCACAAAATTAGGATGCCTGAGCCACATAATTTCAAACTTAAAAGATGATTTGAAAGGTGGAGAAGATACATTTGATATACTAAGAGAAATTTCATAATGATCAGAGTTTGTAAAAGGCAAGATCTCATATGTGAATTGATGGTGCAAATTGAACCAGTTTGAGGAGACAAGATATCTATCCAATCTCACTTTGATATGAAGAAAACCTTTTCTTTTGTTGGTCCATGTGAACTTTCCCTTGGCTGGCATGATATCCCTCAAAGCATTAGTGTTGATGAAAGAACTAAAATCTGCTATTACTTTAGGTAGAGAACTAATTCCCCCAATATTTTCTTGTAGTGACGTAATGACATTAAAATCTCTAGCCAAAATAATTTTCTCATCTCCTAACTCCAAAATTACTTGAGTGAGATGATCCCAAATATTCTTCTTATCCAATGTAGATGATGAGCCATAAATATTGAACAACCAAAATTTGATATCAAATTTGATTACTTCCAGAAATTTCCAATTATTCTCATTTCTAATCAAAACCACAAAAATTAGCTTTGGGTTCCAAAGTGAAACTAACCCCCCCAGAAGCCCCATGAGTAGGTGAATGCTACGAATTCTACAAATGCCATTTTTGAATTGTCATTTTATATGTATTTGTTAAATTTTTAGTTTCTTGAAGAATGACAATATCAGCTCTGCATCCATCAATTTGACGTTCAATGTGGGTACACTTGTCAAGGGAATTAATGTCCCTAATATTCCATGATAGAATCTTCATTGTACTCAAGTAGAGTAGCATGCTCTCCTCAGATGCTTTTTTGTTGAACTCACCATGGTGTCATGTAAAGTTGTTTGTCACCCTACCTCTATTTCCTCTTGCAATTTTGTAAACTTTGATTTGTGACCTCTCTTACCCAAAGACTTCTTTGGGGTAGATTGATAAGGGGTTTGAGTTATGGAGAAATACTATGCGTAATAAAACTTAAAATAATCCCTTATATCTTCAACAACAACATCCTTCAATCCTTATGTTTGTAGTTCCCCCAAAACATTTTCTTTAGTTGAATGCAATATATTCTGGGGAACATCCAAATGCTATGAGTAACTCAACTCAGCATCAATTACAACTTCCTCCTAATTTTCAAGGTTGTTTGATGGCTTGACCAATTCTTTCTGACCCTGCTACTTAAGGCAATTAATTTCCCCTTTATCTTCCATACTGTCCCAATCCCAGAAGGAGCCTTCCTACAATACATCTGCTAGCTCTGCAACAATTTATGAACCCACTAATACCAAAATATTTTCTACTAATAGTTCTAATTCGGCCTCTTCAATCTTATTTTCCTTTGATATTTCTATCAAATGATTCCATTGTGTATCAAGAGAGAAATATTTTACTAAATCCAAGCTTTTGTCCTAATTTTTCATTTGTCCATACGAAATGAATGACTCTGTTTCTTGAAACATTAGTTTTCTAACTACTTCATCCAATTGGTGTTTGTTGATTTGAAGAGATGGGGAATATAATTTCAAATTTTGGGAAGTATTTCTTTTCCATATCCAATCGAGAAGCAAAGAGAAATTCATGGAGATTGAAAATTGCTTTCCTTTCTAAGGTTGTTTTTCTCCTTTTAAGCCTTGCACAGAAGTAATGAAAATTTGATTCTTGTACGCTTGAAGAACCTTATTGTTTTTATGCCCTTGATTAATCACTTATTTTTGCATCTTATTCCCCTAAATAACCTTATTATTCTTATCCCCCCAATTAACCTCTATAGTTTTCCTTTTGCTTGGTGAAAACTAAGAATAAAGCTTGCCCTGCCCCTAGTTTTGCTTAGTGGGGGCTCGATTCTACATACTATTTTGCATCAAACATTCTAAAACTAGGTGACCAAAAATATGCAACTAAGCACATGTATCCTACAAGGTTTTCCATCTTATCTCTTGTAACCATTTACCACACTTAGATTTCAGCTGAATGTGAGTTGGCTTCTTTTTAGTTACATCTTGCAATATTAACATCCTAACCAGTTTTGTAGGATTATTAAAGAGTAGGAAGTCATGTGATTAGAATGATACCTGTTTGATTAGCCATAATCTATAATAAATCTAGTTTCCTATGCTCCAAAGGAAGGGAATCCAATTTTAACCAAAAAGGGGCAAAGCGAACAACAAATTCCTCAAACTTGAAATTTGGAATCCAATTTTACATGTATAAGCCAAAACCTTGATATGTCCATGAATTTACTCTGAAAACCTCCTCTTTAAATGTTTCATTTGAAAATAAAATAACAAAAATTCCTTTGCTCTAATCTAGATAAAAAAAATTGATAGACCCTTCCCATTCCTCAAAAATTATGTCCTTAAGAGATTCTAAATACAGAGTAAGGTTCCAGAACTTACAAATAAGCGCTTTTTCTCTGAGATATGTAATTTGTGGCTAAACCATATGGTATGGAAAGGTTATCTTAATGACTTCATGATGATCAATTGGATGTGAATCATCCACCTTCTTGAGAGATCCAACCCCTTATTTTTCCATAGTGACCCCTTGTTGTGTTTATTTCCTTCTCCATTCTTTTCTTTGTTTGATCTTTCTTTGTTTTGATGAAGACCTTGATTTTTTTCTTCTATTTTTGTTCCCTTGATAACCCTTTTCACCTTCATTTCCTCACTTCTATTGTCGATTAAAGTGTTGATCTTTCAGAAAACTTGAATTAAATACCTCTCCATTCTGGTGACCTTGCCTCTCCCCTTTGTTGTTTTTTGAAGCATACCCAGATTCTCTACGATCATCATTTAGAGGTCTTGGTATTTGTGAACTTTGTGGAATACCCTTTTCTGCATTAGGGTTTACATTTACTCTCCCTAAAGTAGTAGTGTATGTTAACCAATCTGCATTACATATCTTTGGATTGAAGAGACCTCCTGGAGGTTGAGGAACCCTATTTGAAGTTTTCTTTCTTTGTTGTTGAACTTCTTTCAAATCCTTTTCACAATCTACATATCTATGATCTAAGTGACTCCTATCTTCTTTTGGAAAAATCCTATCTTCATAAATATCAAAGATTGGTTTTTTAGTCTTGTCCAAATGTATTTTTTGCCTAAAAGGTTTCCAATTAGGTCTTGCAAACCTATATCTAATCTATTGGTTTTGTGTTCCCACATAATATTGACCTAATTTTCTCATGGGCCCTTGTTGATGACTAGATCTTGTGGCAGAACTTGGAGGATGATAAGGACCAGAAAACTTGTCATTTTCTACATTTTGACCATTGAATGGCTGATGTCCAATCGATAGGTTCTTTGGTCTTGTATGATATTTCCCTTGATTCCCCGTGAGATCATGATGATGACTAAACTTTCTGATAGGACTTCGATTTTGATGCTTTCCCAAATACCTGTCATTTTCTGCATACTAATCATTGGGTGACCATTGGAACCTTGACCATTGCAAAACTATTTTATTGTATGTCTATCACCTGAATGTGAGCCCTATGTTGAACCCTATTCAACCACTCAGTGAAACATTAGAATACCTCTCAAAGTGTGTGCCTTGAAAACAAAGATCAACCTTTGTACAAGGTTAGCTTCCTATATGGTTATCACCTAATCTACTCTACTATTTTGTTAAGGAAAAGGGAGAGAGAAAACATAAAGTGAAAAATGAAAATGAAAATAAGAAGGTGATACACCAAACTATACTTGGACATAAAGCTCAGACTAAAAACACTTGACTACAATGACAAAAATTAGACTTGTAAAACCTACTTTTGTATATCTTTGCACAATTACTTTATAAAGAGGCCCTAATGCTAAACTCTTAGGAGGAAGAAATCTTCACAGCTAAAAGAAAACTTTCATTCTTGACACATATTATAACCTAAAACAAATACACTTTTCTAAAAAGGGTGCTTAGCATGAGACAAAATTACCAAGAAATGAACAAGACTTCACAAGTCATTTGATCAATCAATTAGATGCACACAATGAAAAAAAGAGTAAGAAGGAAAAATACTCCAATCACTGGTATCCAAGGATGTCACTAATATTCATGTATAAAAATGAGTTACAAAACACTAGATTTTCTCCAAAGGACTCACCAAAGTCACATATCAAAAAAATAACAAGTAAGAACTGACTACAAATGAGTAACACAAGTGATTATATCCATCTCCAACTAAGATCCACCAACATAGGACCTAGAAGCCTCCTTGGGTCGGATGCCTCCATAAAGCCAAAAATATAGCAACAAGATCTCTTCCAAATAAGCTCCAAAATGTTGAAATAGTCAACTTTGACCAATTCTACCATAAAGGCATAAGAAACCAATGCCTAAAAGCACTCAAAACTACCAACAAGGTGAGTAAACACCCCTATATGCTCTCCAAATGTTTTCAAACCTCCTTCAAACTCCCTATATGCTTGTAAAAGAATAAAACTCAATTAAATCCCCTTTATGCCTTTGACTTAGACTAAAAGCAAACACATTATCTATTTTTCATTTTTATAACATTGATCAAGTGATTTATAAGGCATCACTTAACAATGTTTTACATTTTCATTCATTCAATAACAAAACATTTGATACACATTCAAGCTTTGAAGCAAGGAAAAATATAAGTCTAAAAGGAAACTTGATACCTAGCATTAATACATGTATATATAAGGGGAATTAGTTTTCTTGCAAATATCTAAAATAAAAGGTAAAATTAACCTTGGCTTGTGGGCATATGCTAGGGTAGAAACCCTAAAAAAAAACATAGCCAAAGTGAATATAATGAATTCATTTTCACCTTCAAGCTGCTAGAACTTTCTTTGGCCACCAACATAGGGTTTCTGGGAACTCATCCATGGAAAATTTTGACATCTCAAAGGGATCCTCTCAAATTTATAGCAAAGAACACCATGTAAAGCCTGAGGTAAGCTTTTTGAAAGCATACTTTGTTATTTTACTTCATTTCATGTAGAGGAAACACTCCATTCGAGCTCTGTCTTTCATGCCTCCATTCATTTATTTTTATCATACATCTGGTAGATATTTTGAATTTCTTGTGCCTGTCCTAAATTTTGATGCAAAAATGATAGCCATGTGTTTCCTATAGAAAAGTATAGAAGAAGTCTTATTCCTCATAGCCATGACCATACATTTCTTTCCTGTTGATATTTTTTTAACACATGGGTGCTTCCATTCTTGTTTGTGATACTGTGTAATCATGGCCATTATTGTCATAGTCACCTTTACTATGCTATAATCATGCAAGATTAACACATGAATGAGATTTCAAAAATTACTTGGTCGGCTATTGAAGGAACTAATTTTATAAAAATGATTCAATGCCATTACAAGGTATAGGTGTAATACAAAATCTCTATGAATTTTTTTAATTCCTTCATGAATACTATCCTTTGGATTAACAAGTAGGCCATCACTTGCTTTTGTATAGTTATGGGTTTTCATATATTGTTATTTTGGATTTTCTCCTTTAACTCATGTCTTTTGGTTTTCATTTTCTTTTAACTCCATCACTAGACTTTATATTATCCTTGGGCTTTGAATTTCTTCTATCTTTAACTCAAAACATGCACAAATAACTTATGTAAGCTAGATATTCATGGGTGCCCTCAAATGACATGGAACAAGCCTCTACACATACCACTGTATTTTAGACTCCTTTTCTTCAATCGTATCATTATTACCATTTGCGTGGTGAATCCTTAATATTGGAATATATGATCTTTGATTACAGTCAACAAGTGATTTTTTTCAAATGGAACTTAGAAGCCACTAATAAAGTTGAATCAAGAAAATTAGAACTTTTTGCCTATCTTGCATTTTTCTTTAGATTTTCCCTATTGTACCTTTCTAGGCAGTATCATTTGTAATACTGTCATGTATTTTAATGTTACTCCTCCTCCGAGACTAACATGACATAAATAAGGGACTAGCATATGTTCATTTTCCCCAAATAGTTGTCTTTCATGATGGCCTTGTACTGACTATCCAGCTACCCATTGATTTCTTAAAACTGAGACTATCCTGACACATCAACATAGTTGTGATTGACATTTGAACTCTAATTACACTGAAAATATAGGTTTTAACTACTATCATCACTTGCATCTTTGTCCTCATCATAACTGTGATTCCTTATGAAAGTGATTATCTCTTTGTCACATTTAATCAAGTTGCATGGATGCCTTGTTTATAGTCCAAAACTGTCCTTTGAACAACTCATTTCTCTCATTCATGATGTAGCTCAAAAATCTGATTTGTAGGATTTTATGTATAATTTAAATGGCCATTTTTTATATTGATGTTAGTTGCCATGCTAATAGATTGTACTGCCATGAAATGCTATGCTAGCTGACCACTGATCCTCTTTAAAAATCTCTTGTTACCACCATCTTTAGGTATCCCATCCTTTGAGTATTTTTTCCCCTTTACTATTGCCTTGCATGCCAAACATATGGAATGCTTTTCTTATAACTATGTTCTTTGTGTGACTTTCCTTTCATTATTATCTCACTGTATGGGCATCACCTAATGATCTATATACTGCCCTTTTGATGGCCCTCCTACTTTACTATCATGATTTCTCTTTTTTACATAATTTTGTGCATGAGTAAGATACCATAGTTCATTACCATTCAGGTCTGAGCTTTTCCAAATCAAACAAAGATGCACTAGAATTCCTTTACCACCATACTACATCACTGTCAATGTCACTGCACTTGATGAGTACCATTTTTTTTTCTGACACTATGATTCCATTGAGCATTAATTTATTATTTATATCAGTGAATTCATCAACTTCACTACTATGAATGATGAATTCATCCTTGATTGCATCACAATGTCATGGAAAACATAACAACCCTATCTCTTTCAAAACACAAAATGATAGCATGTTGGGATCAACCCTTATGGGAGCCACATTTTATCCCACATGTTATAATCAAATGAAACAAAATAGTAACAAAGATTTCACCTATACCCGCACAAAAAGAAAACATGTTAGATAAAATTGGGCATATGATAGATGTGTTTGATAATGTTGGAAAAACAAGGATAAACAACTGAGAGGGGGGGTGAATCAGTTTTCATAGAATATTTAAACTTTTTCAAACTTTATGTAACTTATTATCAGATCTAATGAATGAATAATAAACCATGAACAATCAACACATCAAAAACACAAATAACACCAAGATTTTTTATGTGGAAACCCTATTAGGGGAAAAACCACGATGGAGGTTAGTCCATAATATTAGACCTTGTTAAAAGTATAAGAATAATGGGAATGCACATACATTCAAGCACACTTTCTAGAGCTCACTACTCAAATACAAAAGAGGGCTCACTTTCCAAAGAAAGGTTTGGATTAAAACCATCCAAATTGTGAACTAAGAAAATAGCTTCTACACAAGCCTGATTACAGTTCCAGTTAAGCACAGAAAACCTTCTTCAATCTTCGATCAAACTTCTTCACACTTCACTCAATATTCTCCACACTCTACTTTGCAATCAAACGATATTCACACGTACACACATAGGATCACATCGAGCACACTTTACACTGATGAAACAATCGCTCTTATATATCTGCAACATGAAATTACATCAACAACTTAGTCGGCCATAAATTTAAAACATATTTTCAATTTGGCCCAAATTTACAAATAAATTTGCAATGTGAATCCACCAAGGTCAGCCACAACATAGTGGAGACCCAAATTAACAACTCCAACACAAAAAGAATTCAATTATTTCCAGCTCAAAGATCAACAACACGCTACAACCATCATGTCAACCAAGAACATGAAAAATTGAATATATAGAGAAAAATCTTCAACCACAAGCACACTGATCAATGCGAATGTGCAACAAGGATAGAGCATGGTCTAGAAACATCCATGAGAACCAAGAAACAATAGAGGAACATCCACAACAACTAGAATTAATAGAAACACATAAACTTCACTCAGGAACATTGATAGAACCCACAAAAAATTGTCAAAACATAGATCTTCGTAACTGGAACAAATCTTCATGCCGACCTCTAAAATTTTTGGAGGATGGACTAGATGCACTCAAAAATAAACCCATTATTCCACAGTATTTGATCTTCAATGTATAGGAAAATACACCTTCATGACCTTCACAATTCGACTAGAAAATTGTAACACTCTCATTTACAATTTTCTCAATATCCTCGACATATACAACCTTCAATACACCAATGCTAATAGTGTTGAAATCAATGACAACCACATATCAGCAACACAATCACAACATCCAACATATAATTCTCTTGTTTTTTTGGACATCTATGGTTTTCTTTCCATTTGAATGCATATGATGATAAAATTATATGTTTATAAATGTATGCACATATCTTGATTGGAGATACTTCATTGCTCTAACAAAACTCTTCTCACAGATCTAGGGAACCTAGGAGTCATAAGGAGAGCATCAACTAGAAGTAGGACAAGCGAGAGGGACTGAGGATGATGTAGGACAAAGCAATTGAGATTCATCATTCAGGAAATGACGGATCCCCTTTCTCTTTATGTGCATTCTTTATCTTTCCTATCTATAAATGTATTTTTTTTTCCATTGTATGCATTATGATAGTCAGTCTCATGACTTGTGTGGGACACCCTTCATTTTTATCATCAATAAAGACTACATTTTTGAAAATATTGTGCACCTTCTCCTATGTTATATGCATCTACATAATGCAATGTAGTATTTTAGTCTTTTGATTTTTCCTTTATGCACATGAATGTGATATAGAAAAGCAAAATGTACCTTCTTTTCACTGGTAAAAAATAATCAATACAACCTATTTAGGCTAGTAGAAAAAATAGGTAACATTTCTAGTGACATATGCTATATTTTTTCCAACTAAACATCTTGACTGGTTACCTTAAGCTTATCCATTGGGTACTAAGTCACCTAAAAGCTTACACAACTTGAAAGTAGTCTTGTACACTACTGTAACTCATCAAATCAATACATGATACCTTGGAAAATTATTCAAACACCAAAACTTCACAAGGAAAACTACCTAACTATGTTGAACAACACTTAGGGGAAAATAAAACTACTAAGACAACCTTACTCTAACCTACTCCAACCAACAACAAGGCTTAGTCAAACAAAAACATTTACAAGATGACTAAAGTAGTTTCCCCTTCTTCTCAATATGCAATGACTTGCATGCTTGAGGACAATTAGGAAAAGATGAGACACAAAAAAAAAATTCAACAAGATGAAGTACTACCTCTTGAAAGAAGTAAACAAGCCCACTTACATCATCAAATAGATCATATGTATTATTGTTCAAAAGAGGATAAGTGAGTTGATCATACATTTTTCTAGTTGCAAATGCATCCTCGATGTCATCTACAACTAAAGCTTCATGTGTGGGTGCTTTAATGCACTCCATCTGGGCTAAATACTTAATTGGAAAACCTCTTGTAAGGACATCTCTTGGGATCTCCTTGTTGATCTCTTGTTCATGGACTGCCATCTTATCACCTTACTAGCTAGAAAGATCTATCCCTTGTGACCGACTTGGTGTAAAAATAGTAACCTCTTTTGTATGCTCATGTTGTGGATGGTTAAACTCACCTAGAGGTGTTGGTTTAGCATCCAAATTGGTACAGAAAGTCTCTAAGTCATTCCAAAACATGTCCTCTTCAATATCTTTTAGATAAATGAAAAGGATTCACTTTTCTAATCTTCTCCCAAAGGAGTAAGCTATCCTGATTAATGGGCTACTCTTCTTCTGCTTTCTGGATGTTAGGACATGATTCCATTTGTATGGTTGATGGAGGAATCTCATAGGGTGAAAAATATGACCCTCTCCAACTTGGAATCTTGACACAAGGAGGCTTACTTGAGGACTCAAAGGATAAGACTTGTTTAAAACTAGGAAACTTGTACTTGGGAGCCTCCTCCTTCACCAATTGACTTGGAATGCAAGAATATGATTGGGATTCCAGTCTTTGTGTTTGTGCAATTAAATTTTTCATCTACTCCTCTTTGGTTACAACTTGTTTATCAAGCAACTCTTGCTCATACCTTTGTGCCTCCACTTGATGAGCAAGGTCATATTGCTGCATATTATACTCATTTTCTTTATCTCTAACATTTTCCTTTGAAATTGTAGCAACATGTCATTGATGCCACCCAAACCAATATCCATATTGTTAGAATTTTGAGACTAACTAGGGAGGCAACATGATTCGTTCAAAGTGAAATTAATTTCAAAAGGTCTAGTGTGAGTATAATCATGCTGCAAAAAAGCTTGAGCAAGGGTTGGACAGTAGAAAGCATGATAGGACTACTAGTAACTTGTTTTCATAGGGTCATTTGGAATAAAACCAACAAGTTGTTATGTATGATATGGCTAGTAAGAGGGTACATATGCATGATTTTCATGGAATGGAGGTGAAAAACCATCATAGTGTTGATAACTAGACATTGCAAGAGTAAAACATGAAACATAAGCAAGCCTAGATAGCAAACCTCTTTTAATTGCAAGTATTTGAACTATTGAAACTAGTTGCCATGGTGTTGTTTGTGCTACCTCCAAAGGTTGATAATACTAAGAAACACACCAAATTTCTCAATATTGTGATATTCTCAAAGATGCATTAGTTTTTTTCCTACTACTTCCCACACTCAGAGTTACCATATATGTTGTTTTTAAACCTCTGAAAGGCTTGAAATTCACTAGCTATGTATCAAAACTAGCAAAATAGGTAATTTCTTGAACTGTCTTGAATCGACGGTCCCATCGGGCATTCCTAAATTGTTATCCCCTAAATGTGCACCCTTTGTTGCACCTTGTTCAACCACTCAGCGAAACATTGGGAGATCTCTTAAATTGTGGGCTTTGAAAATAGAGATCAACCTTTGGAGAAGGTTGGCTCCTATATGGTTATCACCAAAACTACTCTACTATTTTGTCAAGGAAAAGGGAGAGAAAAAATAAATTGAAAACTGAAAATGAAAATAAGAAGGTGATACAAAAAACTAAACTTGGACATAAAGCTCAGGCTGCAAACACTTGACTACAATGAAAGAAATTAGACTTGCACAACCTACTTTTGTATATATTTTCATAATTACTTTATAAAGAAGCCCTAATACTAAACTCTTAGGAAGAAGAAATCTTTGCGACTAAAAGAAAGCTTGCATTCTTGACACAAATTATAACCTAAAACAAATACACTTTTCTACAAAAGGTGCTTAGCATGAGACAAAATTAACAGGAAATGAACAAGACTTCACAAGTAATTTGATCAATCAATTAGATGCACACAATGAAAAATACTCCAATCATTGGTATCCAAGGATGTCATTGATATTCATGTCGAAAAATGAGTTACAAAACACTATATTTTTTCCACAGGACTCACCAAATTCATAGAGTAGAAAAATAAAAAGTAAGAATTAACTACAAATGAGTCACCCAAGTGATTATATCCATCTCCAACTAAGATCCACCAAATAGGACCTAGAAGCCTCTTTGGGTCGGATGCCTCCATAAAGCCAAAAATATAGCAACAAGATCCCTTCCAAATAAGTTCCAAAATGTTGAAACGGTCAACTTTGACCAATTCTACCATAAACGCATAAGAAACCAATGTCTAAAAACACTCAAAAATGCCAACAAGGTGAGTAAACACCCTTATATGCTCTCCAAATGTTTGAAAACCTCCTTCAAACTCCCTATATTCTTTCAAAACATAAAACTCAATTAAATCCCCTTTATTCCTTTGACTCGGACTAAAAGAAAATGCATTATCTATTTTTCATTTTTATAAAATTGATCAAGTGATTTATAATGCATCACTTAACAATGTTTTACATTTTCATTAATGCAATAACAAAACATTTGATACACATTCGAGCTTCGAAGCAAGGGAAAATATAAGTATAAAAGGGACCTTGATACCTAGCATGAATACATGTATATATAAGCCAAATTAATTTTCTTGCAAATATCTAAAATAAACGATAAAAATAAACTTTGGCTTGTCGACATATACTAGGGTAGAAACCCTTAAACAAAACATAGCCAAAGTGAATACAATGAATTCATTTTCACCTTTGAGCAACTAGAACTCTCTTTGGCCACCAACATAGGGTTTCTATAAACTCATCCATGGTGAATTCTGACATCTCAGAGGGATCCTCTCACATTTCTAGAAAAGAATTCCATGTAAAGTTTGGGGTAAGCTTTTTGAAAGCATAATTTGTTATTTTACTTCATTTCCTGTAGAGGAAAAGCTCCATTCGTGCTTTGTCTTTCATGCCTCCATTCATTTCTTTTGCTCATACATTTGGTAGTTTCTTTGAATTTATTTTTCTTGTTTTGAATTTAGATGCAAAAATGATAGCCATGTGTTTCCTATAGAATAGTATAGAAGAAGTCTTATTCCTCATAGTCATGGCCATACATTTCTTTCCTATTGTTTTTTTTAACACATGGGTACTTCCATTCTTGTCCATGATACTATGTAATGACAACCATTATTGTCATAGTCACCTTTACTATGCTAGCATCATGCAAGATTAACACATGAATGAGATTCCAAGAAATATCTAGTCAGCTCTTAAAGGAAATGATTTTGCAAAGATGATTCAATGCCATCACACGGTACAGGTGTAACACAAAGTCTCTATGCATTTTTTTATTCCTTCATGAATATTATCCTTTGGATTAACCTATAGGTTGTGGCTTGTTTTTGTATGGTTCTAGGTTTCATATATTCTTATTTTGGATTTTCTCCTTTAACTCATGCCTTTTGGGTTTTCATTTTCCTACAACTGCATCACTAGACTTTATATTCTCCTTGGGCTTTGCATTTCTTCTGTCTTTAACTCAATTTATAAGATAGATATCCATGGGTTCCCTCAAATGACATGGAAAAATCCTCTACACATACCACTACATTTTAGACTCCTTTTCTTCAATCATTAAGACCTCCATAATACCACAAATACCATCATTATGACCATTTGCATGGTGAATCCCTAATATTGGTGTATATGATTTTTGATTACAGTCAACAAGTGATTTTTTTCCAAATAGAACTTAGTAGCCACTAATAAAGTTGAATCAAGAAACTTAGAATTTTTTTCCTATCTTGCATTGTTCTTTAGACCTCCCTTAATGTACCTTTCCAAGCACTATCCTTTGTAAGACTGTCATGTATTTGAATGTAACTCCTCCTCTGAGACTAACATGACATAAATAATGGACTGGCATATGTTCATTTTCCCCATAATATTGCTATCTTCCATGATGGCCTTGTACTAACTATCCAGCTACCACTTGGTTTCTTAAAACTAAGACTATCCTGACACTTCAACATAGATGTGCTTGACATTTGAACTCTAATTACACTGAAAACATAGGTTTCAACTACTGTGATCACTTGCATCTTTTTCCTCATGATAACTATGATTCCTTATGAAGTTTATTGTCTCTTTGTCACATTTAATCAAGTGGCATTGATGCCTTGTTTATACTCCAAAATTGTCCTCTAACCAACTCATTGCTCCCATTCATGATCTAGCTAAAAAATATGATTTGAAGGATTTAATGTATAATTTAAATGGCCATTATATATATTGTTGTTATTTTCCATGCTAATAGATTGTACTACCATGAAATTATATGCTAGTTGACCACCAATCCTCTTTAAAAATTTAATGTCACCACCATCTTCAAGTATCCCATCCTTTGAGTATGGTCCCCTTTACTATTGACTTGCATGCCAAACATATGGAATGCTTTTCTTATAACTGTGTTCTTGTTGTGACTGTCCTTTCATTATTATCTCACTGTATGTGAATCACCCATTGATATGTATACTGCCCTTTTATGGCCTTGCTACTTTACTACCATGATTTCTCCTTTTTACATAATACTGTGCATGATCAAGATACCGCAATTAATTACCATTTAGGTATGAAATTTTCTAGATCAAACAAAGATGCACTAGAATGCCTTGACCATCATACTACATCATTGTCAATGTCACTGCACTTGATGAGTACCATTGTTTTTTATGACACTATGATTTCATTGAGCATCAATTTATTATTTATATTAGTGAATTCATCAACTTCACTACTATGAATGATGAATTCATCCTTGATTGCATCACAATGTCATGGAAAACATAACCCTATCTCTATCAAAACAAAAAATGATAGCATGTTGGGCTCAACCCTTGTGGGAGCCACATTTTATCCCACATTCTATAATCGAATGAAACAAAATATTAAAAAATATTTTACCTATACCTGCACAAGAAGCAAACATGTTACATAAATCCAAACATATGATAGATTTGTTTGATAATTCTCTTGTTTTCATGGACATCTATGGTATGCTTTCCATTTGAATGCATATGAGGATCAAATTATATTTTTATAAGTGTATGCACATATCTTGATTGGTGATCCTTCATTGCTCTAACAACACTCTTCTCACATATGTAGGAACCTAGGAGCAACAAGGAGAGCATCAACTAGAAGTAGAACAAGCGAGAGGGACTGGGGATGATGCAACACAAAGCAATCAGGATTTATCATTCAGGTAATAACAAATCCCCTTTCTCTTTATGTGCATTCTTTCTCTTTTCTATCTATAAATGTATAATTTTTTCCATTGTATGCATTCTGATAGTCATTCCTATAGCTTGTGTGGGACACGCTTCATTTTTATTATCAATAAAGACTACATTTTTTAAATGATTGTGCACCTTATCCTATGTTATATGCATCTACATGATGCAATTTAGTATTGTAGTATTTTTATTTTTCCTTTATGCACATGAATGTGATATAGTAGAGTAAAATGTACCTTCTTTTCACTAGTAAAAAATAAACAACACTGCCTGTTTGGGCTAGTAGCAAAAATAGGTAACATTTCTGGTGACATATGTTATATGTTTTCTTGCTAAACATCTTGACCAGTTGCCTTAAGCTTATTCATTGGGTACTAAGTCACCTAAAAGCTTACACGACTTGAAAGAAGTCTTGTACACTATTGTAACTCAT
Organism: Sequoia sempervirens; assembly: GCA_007258455.2. NCBI lineage: Eukaryota > Viridiplantae > Streptophyta > Pinopsida > Cupressales > Cupressaceae > Sequoia > Sequoia sempervirens. The sequence goes on along the minus strand of VDFB02000017.1, from coordinate 311,989,385 downwards.
TAGATCAATACATGATACCTTGGAAACTTATTCAAACACCAAAACTTCACAAGGAAGCTACCTAACTGTGTTGAAAAACACTTAGCGGAAAATAAAACTACTAAGACAACCTTACTCTAACCTACTCTAACCAACAACAAGGCTTAGTCAAAAATACCCATTTACAGGATGATTGAAGTAATTTCCCATTCTTCTCAATATGCAGTGACCTGCAAGCTTGACGACAGCTAGGAAGAGATGAGACAGAGAAAAAAAATCAACAAGACAAAGTACTACCTCTTGAAAGAAGTAAACAAGCCCACTTACCTCATCAAAAAAATCATATGTATTATTGTTCAAAAGAGGATAAGTGAGTTGAACATACTTTTTCCCAATTGTAAATGCATCCTCGATGTCATCTTCAACTAAAGCTTCATGTTTGGGTGCTTTAATGCACTCCATATGGGCTAAGTACTTAATTGGACAACCTCTTGTAAGGACAAAGCTTGGGCTCTCCTTGCTGATCTCTTGTTCATGGAATTCCATCTTATCACCTTGTTGGCTGGAAAGATGTATCCCTTGTGACCAATTTGGTGTAAAAATAGTAACTTCTTTTGTATTCTCACATTGCTCATGGTTAACCTCACCTAGAGGTGTTGGTTTGGCATCCAAATCGGTACAAAAAGTCTCTAAGTCATTCCAAAACATGTCCTCTTCAACATCTTCTTTACTTTTTTGAATTGAAGGACTAATTTTAGGCTTAGTGCATCTCTCATCAAGCTTTGATAAACACATAGAAGTCATCCTCTTTTTGTAGCAATAACTCTGATTCAGGGACTTGTTCAACTTGATAGGAAATTTCATGCACATCAATATCTACACCTCCTTGAATAGTGTTTCCTATACTTTCCTCTTCATGAGTTAAGTTTTCAAACTCACCTTCATCATCATACACCAACAACTCAACAAGACCTCCAACATCTTATTTTTTTGAAACTTCATCCTCATCAATAAAACAAGGCAGCTCATCAAATGAGAAGTTCAACTCTTCCTTCTATTCCTCACCCATTTTCCTTGCACCTTGCTACTCAAACTAATCACCCTCCACTTGCAAAAGTTTTGATTCCTTGTCATCCAACTTTGAAAAAAACTATTCAATTATCTTTGTGCATACCTCTTCATAAAGCTCATCATTAGCTTTTTCATCCATAACATGTTCAAAGATATCAAAGCTCATATCCCACAAAAAGGTTTCAGGTTCAATTTTATGTTCTTCTTCATGGTCCAAGGCTCCATTTTCATGTTGTTTTCCTAGTTGAACAATTGAAATATTTGGAACATTTTCAACAGAAGTAAGAGGATCATGAGCTAAAACAATGGAAGATCCACCTTGAGAGGTCTTCTCCTATTCAATCCTTTGTTGTAATTGGTAATGCCTTATAGCTAAATGTGAAGGATTCACATTTCTAATCTTTTCCTAGAGGAGTAAGCTATCTTGATTAATGGGCTCCTCTTCTTCTACTATATGGATGTTAGGGAATGATTCCATTTGTATGGTTGATGGAATAATCTCATAGGGTGAAAAATATGGCCCTCTCCAACTTGGAATCTTGACACAAGAAGGCTTACTTGAGGACTCAGAGGGTAAGACTTGTTTAAAACTAGGAAACTTATACTTGGGAGCCTCCTCCTTCACCAATTGACTTAGAATGCAAGAAGATGATTGGGATTCTAGCCTTTGTGTTTGTGCAAGTAATTTTTTCATCTACTCCTCTTTGGTTGCAACTTGTTTATCAAGCAACTCTTGCTCATACTTATGTTCCTCCACTTGATGACCAAGCTCCTCTTGTTGCATATTATACTCATTTTCTCTATCTATCTCTAACATTTTCCTTTGAAACTATAGCAACATGTCATTGATGCCACCCAAACAAGTATCCATACTATTAGAATTTTGAGACTAACTAGGGAGGCAATATGATTGGTTTAAAGTGGAATTAATTTCACAAGGTATGTTGTGAGTATAAGCATGTTGCAACAAAGCTTCAGCAAGGGTGGGAGGGTGGAAAGAATGATAGGACTACTCGTAACTTGTTGTCACAGGGTCATTTGGAATAAAACCAGCAAGATGTTTTGTGTGACATGGATGGTAAGAGGGAACATATGCATATTTTCATGGAATGGAAGTGAAAAACTATCATAGTGTTGATAACTAAACATTGCAAGAATAAAATATGAAACATAGGCAAGCCTAGACAACAAACCTCATTTAATTGTAGGTATATGAACTGTTGAAACCAGCTACTATATGATTGGAGTTGCCATGCTATTGTTTGTGCTACCTCTAAAGGATGATAATATTTAGAAAAACACCAAATTTCTCAATATTGTGATATTCTCAAAGATGCACTCATTTTTTTTCTACTACTTCCCACACTCAGAGTCACCAAATATGTTTTTTTTTAACCTTTGAAAGGCCTAAAATTCATTGGTTTCATGTCAAATCCAACAAAATAGGTGATTTCTTACTATCTTGAATTGACAGTTCCACTAGGTATGCCAAAATTGTTATCACTTGAATGTACACCCTTTCTTGAACCTTGTTCAACCACTCAGTGAAACATTGGAAGACCTCTTCAAAGTGTGGGATTTGAAAATAGACATTAACCTCCAAAGAAGGTCGGCTTCCTATATGGTTATCACCTAAACTAATCTACTCTTCTGTCAAGGAAAAGGGAAAGAGAAAACATAAACTAAAAACTAAAAATGAAAATAAGGTGATACACCAAACTAAACTTGGACATAAAGCTTAGACTACAAACACTTGACTACGATGACAAAAATTAGACTTGCACAACCTACTTTTGTATATATTTGTATAAGTACTTTATAAAGAGGCCCTAATGCTATAATCTTAGAAGGAAGAAATTTTCACATCTAAAAGCAAACTTGCATTCTTAACATAGATTATAACCTGCAACAAATACAATTTTCTACAAAAGGTGTTTAGCATAAGACAAAATTACCAAGAAATGAACAAGACTTCACAAGTAATTTGATCAATCAATTAGATACACACAATGAAAAAAAAGAGTAAGAAGGAAAAATACTCCAATCACTAGTGTCCAAGGATGTCACTGATATTCATGTACAAAATGAGTTACAAAACACTATATTTTTTCCAAAGGACTCACCAAAGTCACATAGCAAAAAATTAACAAGTAAGAACTGACTACAAATGAGTCACACAAGTGATTATATCCATCTCCAACTAAGATCCACCAATATAGGACCTAGAAGCCTCTTTGGGTCGGATGCCTCCATAAAGCCAAAAATATAGCAACAAGATCTCTTCCAAATAAGCTCCAAAATGTTGAAACAATCAAATTTGACCAATTCTACAATAAAGGCATAAGAAACCAATGCCTAAAAGCACTCAAAACTGCCAACAATGTGAGTTAACACCCCTATATGCTCTCCAAATGTTTGCAAGCCTCCTTCAAACTACCTATATGCTTCCAAAGCATAAAACTCAATTAAATCTCCTTTACGCCTTTGACTCAAACTAAAATCGGACGCATTATCTATTTTGCATTTTTATAAAATTGATCAAGTGATTTATAATACATCACTTAACAATGTTTTACATTTTCATTGATGCAATAGCAAAACATTTGATACACATTTGGGCTTTGAATCAAGGAAAAATATAAATCTAAAAGGGACCTTGATACCTAGCATGAATACATGTATATATAAGGGGAATTAATTTTCTTGCAAATATCTAAAATAAAAGGTAAAAATAAACCTTGTCTTGTTGGCATATGCTAGGGTAGAAACCCTAAAACAAAACATAGCCAAAACAAATATAATGAATTCATTTTCACCTTCGAGCTGCTAGAACTTTTTTTGGCCGCCAACATAGGGTTTCTGGAAACTCATCCATGGCGAATTCTGACATCTCAAAGGGATCCTCTCACATTTCTGGAAAAGAACACCATGTAAAGCTTTAGGTAAGCTTTTTGAAAGCATACTTTGTTATTTTACTTCATTTCCTACAAAGGAAACGCTCCATTTGAGCTCTATCCTACATTCCTCCATTCATTTCTTTTTCTCATACATCTGGTAGCTATTTTGAATTTCTTTTGCTTGTCCTAAATTTAGATGCAAAAATGATAGCCATGTGTTTCTTGTAGAAAAGTATAGAAGAAGTCTTATTCCTCATAGTCATGGCCATACATTTCTTTCCTTTTGATTTTTTTTTTGCACACATGGGTACTTCCATTCTTGTTCGTGATACTTTGTAATGGCTGCCATTATTGTCATAGTCACCTTTACTATGCTACCATCATGCAAGATTAACACATGAATGAGATTCCAAGAAATACCTGGTTGGTTATTGAAGGAAATGATTTTGCAAAAATGATTAAATGCCATTACACAGTACAAGTGTAACATAAAATCTCTATGCATTTTTTTATTCCTTCATTAATACTATCCTTTGGATTAACCTGCAAGTTGTGGATTGCTTTTGCATGGTTTTGGGTTTTCATATATTCTTATTCTAGATTTTCTCCTTTAACTCATGTCTTTTGGGTTTTCACTTTCCTGCAACTGTATCACTAGACTTTATATTCTCCTTGGTCTTTGCATTTCTTTTGTCTTTAACTCCAAACATGCATAAATAACTTCTATAATCCAATTATTCATGGGTACCCTCAAATGACATGGAGCAAGCCTCTACACATACCACTGCATTCTATACTCCTTTTATTCAATCATTAAGACTTTCATACTCCACAAATAGTATCATTATGACCATTTGCATGGTGAATCCTTAATATTGGCATATATGATCTTTGATTACATTCAACAAGTGATTTTTTCCAAATAGAACTTAGCAGCCACTAATAAAGTTGTATCAAGAAACTTAGAATTTTTTTCCTATCTTGCATTATTCTTTAGACCGCCCTTATCGTACCTTTCTAGGTACTATCCTTTGTAAGATTTTCATGTATTTGAATTTTACTCCTCCTCTGAGACTAACATGACATAAATGAGGGACTAGCATATTTCACTTTCCCCATAGTATTGTTGTCTTTCATGATGGCCTTGTACTGACTATCTAGCTACCCCTTGATTTCTTAAAACTGAGACTATCCTGACACATCAACATAGTTGTGCTTGACATTTGAACTCTAATTACATTGAAAATATAGGTTTCAGCTATTGTCATCACCTGCATCTTTTTCCTCATGATAACTGTGATTCCTTATGATGGTCATTATCTCTTTGTCACATTTAATCAAGTGGCATGGATGCCTTTTTTATACTCCAAAACTATCCTCTAACCAACTCATTGCTCTCATTCATGATCTAGCTCAAAATTTTGATTTGAAGGATTTAATGTATAATTTAAATGGCCATTATATATATTGTTGTTAGCTTCCATGCTAATAGATTGTACTACCATGAAATGCTATGCTAGCTGACCACTGATCCTTTTTTGAAAAAAAATTGTCACCACCTTGTTCAGGTATCCCATCCTTTGAGTATTTTGTCCCCTTTACTATTAGTTTGCATGCTAAACATATGGAATGCTTTTCTTATAATTGTGTTCTTGGTGTGACTTCCCTTTCATTATTATCTCACTAGATGGGCATCACCCATTGATCTATAGATTTCCATTTTGATGGCCTTGCAACTTTACTATCATGATTGCTCCTTTTAACATGATATTGTGCATGAGTAAGATACCATGGTTCATTACCATTCAAGTCTGAGCTTTTCCAGATCAAACAAAGATGCACTAAAATTCCTTGACCATCATACTACATCATTTTCAATGTCACTGCACTTGATGAGTACCATTGTTTTTTATGACACTGTGATTCCATCGAGCATCAATTTATTATTTATATTAGTTAATTCATCAACTTCACTACTATGAATGATGAATTCATCCTTAATTGCATCACAATGTCATGGAAAACATAACAACCCTATCTTTGTCAAAACACAAAATGATAGCATGTTGGGCTCAACCCTTTTGGGAGCACATTTTATCCCACATGTTATAATCAGATAAAACAAAATAGTAACAAATATTTTACCTATACTTTCATAAGAAGAAAACATGTTTGATAAAACCAAGCATATGATAGATGTGTTTTATAATTCTCTTGTTTTCCTGAAAATCTATGGTATGATTTCCATTTGAATGCATATGAGGATCAAATTATATGTTTATGGATGTATGCACATATCTTGATCAGTGATCATTCATTGCTCTAATATTACTTTTCTCATAGATGTAGGGAACCTAGGAGCAGCAAGGAGAGCATCAATTGGAAGAAAAATAAGCCAGAGGGACCGAGGATGATGTAGAAAAAAAACAACTAGGATTCATCATTCAAGAAATGATGAATCCCCTTTCTCTTTGTGTGCATTCTTTCTCTTTTGTATCTATAAATGTATAATTTTTTCCATTATATGCATTTTGATAGTCAATCCCACGGCTTGTGTGGGACACCCTTCATTTTTATTATCAATAAAGACTACATTTTTGAAAAGATTGTGTACCTTCTCATATGTTATATGCATCTACATAATGCAATGTAGTATTGTAGTCTTCTAATTTTTCCTTTATGTGCATGAATGTGATATAGCAAAGTAAAATTTTCCTTCTTTTGACTAGTAAAAAATAAACAACACTACCTTTTTGGGCTAGTAGCAAAAATAGGTAATATAAATCACTAAGGTTGTGGTTAAAGCAATGTGGAATTGAAAAGAAAGATGAAAAAATAATTCTTTGTATTCCTCTCTAAACTAATTTTGAATATTTAGTATTTGTTTCTACCTTCTATGCTACTAAGGATGCACTTTGGTCTCAATTTGTGATGCCATATTTGGATGATTTTTCTACTTCTCTCACACAAGATCAAGATAAGTTAATCCATGCAGGAACTCTAAAGTCTTCTACGTCACATTACTTGGTTTCCAAATATGGATTAGAATAATAGCAAGGACAAATTATTAACAAAGATAAGAAAATGAATAATATAAAAGCGAAGGAGAATCAGATTTCAACTACCCCAAAAGTAACTAATGAGACCCCATCTTCAAATGGTAAGTCTAAGAAAGAGATGGTTAAATGAGCCTATTATAAAATACCTAGTCATGATGAGCATAAATTTTTTAAGAAACAATTTAATTACTTGTCACACATTCTTGAAATGGATAATCTCAATGTTCTTGAATCAATCAAACAAAGTTCAAATGAGGGGTCTCAAAGGGCTAAAGACAACATCAAGGGGAGAGGAAAGGGAAAGGCCCTTATAGTAGTTGTTTCTCCACCATCCACATGGGTTCTTGATTCAAGTTCCTTGCATCGTATGGATTAATTTGAGGAAAAACTTGCATCTTTGGAGTTTTGTACTATGCCTTCCATTTTTAATAGGTGACAATAATCCTATTGAGGTGTTTGGGATAAGCTTTGTTTAAATGGGGGATGACACATTTTAGGATGTTGTTTATGTTCCCTCATAATCAACTAATCTCCTATCAGTATATCAAATCACTCACATAGGTTCAAGAAAGTGGTTTGATTTTTCTCTTGATCCACTAGCGATTCATGAGTTGCACAATAATTTTACAATTGCATTTGGGACAAAATGTCATCAGTATTAGCTTGTTTTTTTTCTCATTTTGTTCTTGATCCACCTTCATCTATTCTACTCACTCATTCTAATGAAGTGAACGATTTGGCCACTTGAACTACTGCTACTTGCAGTAGCTCAATCAATAGGAAATGGTTATAGGATTTCCTACAATTCATTTTTATGGTGTTTTTTAGGGATGCATTCTTGGAAAGAATCCAAAAGAGAAATTTAACAAAGGAAAAGCTTGGAGAGCCTCACATCTTTTGGAGTTGGTGCATAGTGATTTGACTAGTCCATTTCTATATCCATATTTTAGGAGAGTCTAATATGTTTTGACCTTAATTGATGACTTTTCCAAGTACACTTTTGTGTACTTTCTTAAACAAAAATTTGAAGTCTCTAATTCATTCTTGGAATTCAAGGATTTTATAAAGAAATAAATTGGGAAATCCATCAAAGTTTTGCGTACAAATGGAGGGGAATATGTCAAACATGGGTTTAAGTATTATTGTGTAGTAGAAGTAATTAATTTGTATCATATAGTTCCCTATTTTCCTTAGCAAAATGAAGTTATAGAATGTAAAAAAAATTCCTTAAACGAGATGGCTAATTTTATGATTCACTCCAAGTCTTTGGTACCACCTTTATAGGTAGAAGCCATTAGCTATACATATTATATCCAAAATTGAGTTCCTCACAAATCTATGAATGGGGTAACTCCTTTTCAATCTTGGTGTGTTCATAAACCCAAACTTAAGGACTTTTTATTGTTTGGCTGTTGTGCATGGACCTATATTCTAGAAAATAAATACAAGGTTATGAATCTGTAGAGCAAGCCTTGGATATTTCTTGGATACCCAAATGATGTCAAAGGATATATGATTCTTCATCCTACCACACATGAGTTGTTCATTGAGAGGATTATTCATTTTGAGGAGAGCCCTTCCAATTCTTCTCTTACCACTTCTCCAACCACCATCAGATTGGAGTCCTTGCACCATGATTATAGTTCTTCAAAGGATCGTAATCCTTTTGATATGATAATGAGTATTCTTCCTTCACTTTAGATGATGATAGTGATAATGAAAGTTCATAAATCCCTCCTTTATAGGTTGATTATTCTCTTCCTAATTCTCCTCCTCTAGTCTCAAGGCTTCTTTGGGATCATTAGACATTGCAATCAACAATATATTGGGAAGGGGATCCTTCAAATCATATAAGAACAAGATCACAATTTTAGGAGGCTCCACATCTCTTTCTTGCCACAACTTCTAATCTACAATCCTTTCAAGAAGCTTTTGGTGTGCCCAAGTGGTATGCAACTATGCAAGAAGAGTTTAGTTCCTTAGAGAGGAACCACACTTGGGATCTTGTCCCACTCCCTAAGGGAAGGAATTTTTTTTGATGAAAGTGGGTGTATCAAACAAAATTTATAAAAGATGAGTCGATTGATAAGCATAAGGCTCACTTGGTTTCCAAATGATTATCCAAAGTTCTCAATATTGACTACTCTATGACTTTAACATCAGTCACCAAAATGAATTCCATATGAGTTGTCCTTGTTATCATTGCAACTCATAGATGGTAAGTTCATTAGATGGATGTGAAGAATGATTTTCTTCATGGTGACCTTTAGAAGGAAATACATATGGAGCAGCCACAATGGTTCATACATGATCCTTCACTTGTTTGTCATCTTTGGAAGTCTCTTTATGGCCTAAAAACAAGCCCCTTGGGCTTGGTATGCCAAGATGGAATCCTTCCTTCTAAAATTTGGGTTAAATTGATGGAATTTAGATCCTCATGTCTATATTCTATAGTAGGATGATACTCACTCTTTTTGAGTTCTCTATGTTGATGATTTGTTGATCATGGAAAGTCACTCATCCACCATTTGGGTACTGAAAGCCGCCCTTCATGAATAGTTTTTTATTTCACACTTCAACTTATTGCACTACTTCTTGGGGATTGAGATCACTCAATATTCTTCAGGTATCTCTCTTGCATAGGCTAAGTATGCACTTGATATGCTCCATAGTTTTCACATGGTTGACTATAATCCAAACTTGAGGCTAAGTTTTCTTCACTTTTGGTGGATGGCACTTTGTACTAAAAATTTTTGGGTAGTCTCATCTATCTAACTCACATGAGACCAAACACTTTATATGTTGTAGGTGTGGTCTCTCAATTCATGCAAGAGCCACATGAGCTACATTGGAAAGAATCTAAGTGTATCCTTCTCTACATCAAGGGTACTCACAATTATGGGATTTACTATGCAACATAATTTATTTTGACTTGGTGGGACACATAAATTCATATTAGGTAGGTGATTCTTAGGATTTCAAGTCTACTTCAAGTTATTGCTTCTCACTTGGTTGCGATCTAGTTTATTAGTTGAGCAAGAAGTAGTATGCGATTTATATTTCATCTGTAAAGGTTGATTATCAAGGAGAACCTAATGCCACTATTGAGGCTATATGGATTCAAAAAAATCTCACTGAGTTTGGTATTACCTTCTAAAATACCATCATCATCTTTTGTGAGAACCAAAGTGAAATTCAAATCTCTCACAATCTGGTTCATCATTAGCAAACCAAACACATTGAGATCCACATGCACTACATTTGGAAGATAATTCATGAGAATATCATCCATCTCAAGTATTTTCTAACATCATATCATACTGCAAACATCTTCACCAAACCCTTCACTAAGAGCAATTCCCTTCATTTATGATCTTTTCTTGGGTTGTGGGTGTCCTTTTTTAGGGGTGCTACTTAGTCCTTCTCTTCTTCTCTCTATATTATGGAAAAGAGTTCTCTCTCTATTTGTGGGGGGGACTTCTTATTCTTTTGGGGGATTTTATATATACATGGGTACTTAACATCGCCTCATTTTCTAGGACCCATCATCTTTACATCCTCCTAAGATACACTTAAGGGGGGTGTTGGTGTAGGTTTTTACTTTCCTAGTGGGTTAATTTATTTTCCCTTAGTCATAGGCTTTTCCTACACTTTTATTAAGTTTGATTGAGATAATAAAGTGAATTTATTATTTAATAAATAAGAGATAAGGTGATGAGGTTTCCCCACCATTAAAGGGTGGAGCATTTACTTTTTCATCACTTTATTTAATATTGGTGGTTATTGGTGGTCAATTCCTATTGGTTGATTTTCCACCTCAATCCTATCCTTAGTTCTATATACACTCACTACCTAGATTTTATTTTATCTTGGAAGCTCTTAATTCAATTATGTCATTCTGACATTGCATATCTCTTAGAGTTGTTGGTTTCTATTTTCACATTTTTCTATTTTATGTAGCTTTGAGATTATCTTATAAAGTTCCTTGGGTTATCAATCTATTTTAGATTTCTAATAGACAACAAATGGAAGTTATATTTTTGGGTTTTGAACAATTGAATTCCTTATTGGTTCAATGGTAAGCTCATGCCTAAAACTTTGATGATATTCTCAAAAGTTTTTTCTTAGATCGTAAATGTCATTAATTCTCAACAACTCTTGTCAGACATCCTTTCTCTGCTCCTAGGGAAATGAAGATGGAATTCAATACGTTTGAGTTTGAAACCAGGGAAGAATGAGATTTCTTTCTTCATTTATTGTCTACAAGTGTCCCTTCTATTGAAGTCTCATCTCTAGATCATGGATTTTGTGGGAAATCTTCATTTTTTTGCACTCATGCCTAAAAATCATCAATGTGGAGGTATGTCCAATGCTCAAGTAATATTCTACACACTTACTTGGTTGCTCAATTTTGAATTGGTGGGTAGATGTCTTCATGTGGTTATATTTTGGTGGTGCCTAGGGTTTTCCCCTTCTCTATGTCTTGGCATATTTTTTGGAGTTCCTCTTCAAAACAATGGCCCAATTTGGGCTCTTTTGTAAGGATTCTTCTTTTTTCTCTACAAAGTCTTACATATTTTTATGCTTCTCTACTACTGTAATTGGACTATTCATTTATATTAATAAAAAAAATTTACCTCCTCTATGTTCTTGCACCCTATGTAAATCACATCACCTCTATGCATGTATGAAGGTTTGTCATCTTTTCTAGTTCTATATATTGTGTTAATTTATTGTAAGTGTTGATTATGAGTTATTGTAATCAATTAGATTTTCACCCTACCGAATACAAGATTCAGTAATCTACTGAAACATGGGAACCTTCTTCAGATGTGGGTGATCTAAATGAAGAAGGAATCTCTAGAGTGAGTTGGTTCTCCGAATGATGAATATTATTCTAAGTATTTTCTAGAAAAGGGATAAAAGGATAAATTGAAAATAAAGCCTATGACTAATAGATGATTCACCAAACTTATGAAAATTCAGACCCAACCACTCATAACAGTTTCTTTATCACAGTAATCCTCACAATCTCATTAGCACATACTTCATCAGTGATTTGCATGAAGATCTGGAAAACTAAACACAACATGCAACTTGAAACATGTAATTCTAAATGAAGGTTTACAATAGCTATACATATAAAGATTCAAGTTTGAAAACACAAATACATCAGATTTCCATTACAAAATTGAGACAGAAAATAAGAAGGAGAAATTTGTTGTTCTATTAAAACTGAAAGAGTATTTGTTTGAACTGAGTACAACTGAGTTTACAAGCTCCAGAATGCTAAGAGCAAGAAACTGTATTCTGAACTGGAAAGAAGAAAAAGACTAAGTCTTTTCAAAAATATATCTCCAAGAAACCCTAATCCAAGCTCACAAAGAAGCTCAAGGAAAAAAGCTTCAAACTGTCTCAAAAGACTGCATAAAAGCAGAAAAAAGAACACTGCTTTTATGATCAAACTGTAAAGCCTCTAAAAATAGGTTGAATCTGCTTTAAAAGCCAGAAAAACACCTTATTTCTCCAAAATGAAACTCAAATCTGAACAAGAGAAAAAATTCAATACAATCTGCTAAAAATAACAAGAAATCGTAAAACAATTTATAAAAGATTGCTTTATGCTTCTTCTTTACATGATTGAAGAAATTTGTGTTTTGAACATGGCCTTACCATGATTTTGTTGGCACTCCCTCTCCAAAATAGAGAGCTTAAAAACTTTATGTCCTTGTGAATTATCATCTAATTTTATATCCATTACACAGGTCGCGCCATGCATATGTTGAATATGAGCTTTCAAAGCATTATTGGGCTCAACCCACCATGATTTCTTTTCACTTTTTTACTTCTTGAAAGACCCCTTCATGGGTGTCACTGCAAGTTGTAATTTTTGTATTTAAAATAAAACCCAAAATGTGGGTATATTGGAAACAAAATCTATATATTCATTTTTCATTCAATTTATGGGCTCGACCCATCATGGCTGGTGCTTTTCTTTAAAATTTTGTTGAAAACCTTCACATGGGTATATGAAAGTCTAGAAAAGGTCTCTTGCTACTCCACAAAAATGACCATATTTTCTTTGAAAATTAAAATTGCTTTATGTGAATCTCAAACCAACTGTGAGTAAATGGAAAACAACAAAATCTGGATGTGTAAAAATCCAGGCCTTACTCACATGGTATTTTCTGTTTTTCTCAGTTTTCTCCATGAGAATACTAAAGAAAAAACCTGAAGCATATTGAAACTCTGAATATTTGAAATTCAGAAGCATATGTCTTGAATTCAATTTCTCAAATGGACCCCCTATACTTCAAATATACTACATTTAACTCAAAACCATGATGTGGTATTCAAAAAATGAAGGAAGTCATAACCCTATCTCTTCCTGTAGATGATCTAAATGAGAAATCAGAACCTTGAAGAAATTTGGATTATCTCTCAACCAGGGCACACTGCAACATGATAAAAATAGAACATTAAATCTGAAGCTTCATATGAATACTTGATTGAGGTTGGGCACTTACTACATTCAGCATTCTAATAAATATCCCTTCTATATATCTGTATTTGTTTGAAGATCTTTAAACTATCATATTCATACTGCTCACATCATCCTCTCACACAAAAATCTCTTTGATTTGAGTCTAAAGATTTCTGGTCCATCTTGCTACTTATGCATTCACAATCATGCACTTTCACTCATGCTATGTCCAGTATGAGTTATGTTCATTCTGGAGGAAACACCTTCACATTAAAATTCTTTTGTATCCTACCTTTGAAAGGTATATTTGAATGACTAAACAAGTGAATGATAGGACAACATTAGGTATTCTAGTTGTCTTCATCCAAATAACAGTGATATAGAGACTCTACTCACATCAATCATTTGCATTTCCACCCATAATGAAACTGGTTGTTTGTTGTTGAATCATGCACTTCTTTTAACCTTGTCACCTCTCATTATTCAGATGGAAGATAAAACTCTTTTACTTTTCTTGATTATGTAACAGAAAACTATTTCATGTATGAATACCTTTCCTGAATGAACAAAAATTGAAACTCATACACACCTTTATCTCCTTTATTGAACAGTGTTTCTTGTAATTAGGAATTATGTATGCCTGTTCACTCATAAGAAACAAAACACTATGATTTAAACCATGAATATGATGTATTGTACTCAGTTGAATTGACTAAGTTGATTAAACCCACTATTCTCCTGTAGCTTTCAGAAAAAAAATTGACTACTATGAGCGAATAGTTGGTTTGATAGCTCGAAAGATGAACTATGTTTTACTCTTTTGGTTGTATATTTACTTTCTTGATGAATATGATGGTTGCAATATCCTTCTCAACCGACTGATGATGTATGCGAGATAGCATGCCGAGCTCTACCCTTGTGGGAGCCTGTGTTTCTCCACATGCTTGGGTTTTTAGAAAATAATCAACTTCATGATTTTCCCTATACCTACACAAGGAAACAAACGAAGTTAGCATAAAAATAACAAATGATGATGATGTTTTCTCCTTTTCTCATTTCTCTGCACTTTCACTTGATTGTTTCAGTGTATGATTAGTAGCAGACTACATTATTTGTTGATGGTTGATATAGGAATCTTCATAATCAGAGCCTCTTACATCCTTCTTTTCCTTTCTACAGGTCTACGGAGCTTAGAGAAGACAAAAGGTGCATCACTTCAACATCGACCATTAGCCAATCAGACAATGATGATTATGTTATTACTTATGTGATTTCTCTTTTGCATCTTCCACAGTGTAGTGTGCTATTAGTGATGCACTGTAATAGTCCCATCCATGCCTTGTATGGATATTTGATTTCATCTTATGCTTTTCATTTTGAAAAGAAAAATGCATCTCAATGCAATGTTGTATTATCATTTGGATTCTTGCAATCAAATGAAGCTATGTAAATATGAATCACTTTATGAAATAAATGAAAGCATTTAAAATGCTTTGTTGTTTATATGCTCAATTATATAATTCATTTAATTGTAAAGTATTGAATAGAACTCTTGAAACTTTGTTTCCTCATTTTAACTCACAACTGTCACTTGACGAACAATGAACAATGTGCAAGTAGCACTTAAGCCCAATGCAGAAATAACTGTAATTTCACTTTAAGATATAACAATATTCAGCCAGCTTCACCAATTGAGTTGAAGCGAAAAATTGGTAACATTTATCTCTACTCCTTTCAATGTCCTTAAAAGCTAAACTCCATGCTTACTTTTGTGAATCGTTAAAATAAGGAGTTGTATAAAGTCCTCTGGTAGATTTCATTGATTCTATATAATATTAGGTGGGAAGAATCATAAAATAATCTAGGTGCATCACCACCCATTTATTTTATGTATTCCTTCTTCTCACTTTTCCCTAGTGATCAGTAGAAATAGGATTTGTTATATTTTTATGTAATATCAGTTGGATCAATTCTCCTACATCTAAATTAGAGAGGAATTTGGCCCTCTCTAAAAATCTAACCTCAACTGTAAGGTCCCACACCTTGAGGTTAGTTCTATTCTACCATTGGAAAGTTGAAAAACACATTCAAGAAAGTGTAATTCCAAGTGATAATAGTTACTTTTCCATATTGAGTGGTAAAAACATAATCAGGTGTTTTTAATTTTATGGTGTAGATATGTTCATTAGATTTCTTAACGTGGCCAATTGTGGAATCATATTTGTAATGGGTCTTGTGATTATTGATAGTGTTTGTATTAAAGTACTGGCTTGTAGTCCTTTGTTGATTATGCTTAAGGGCTTTGATATATACCCAAGTTTTCATTAGGTAAGGTGTTTTATGATCCCTCAATTTCAATCTCACCTTTATCTATAAGGTCTTAGATATAATATTTTAATTGCATATAATTTCCTATTGCATGACCTCTGATACAAATGATAATCACAATATTCATCTTCCTTATACCATGAAGGATTTTATTTATTATCATAAAAAATTGACTGGAAAGACCACCTTGATATCCTTGACAATTTGATGGAGGATTAACTCAATGGGTTTGAAGGGTACACAATACACTAAGAGGAGGAAAGAGTATATGCCAAAACTTTTTAATTTAACATTAATTACCATTAATAACTTATCCAATCATGAAACTCAAGACATAAAAGTAGAAATTATTAATTTCTTTAACCATTAAGCAACAAAAATGCACACATCCACACAAAGAACACTAGATATACATGGAAACCCAAAATGGGAAAAAACCATGGTGAGAAGAGCTGCTTGGAGCTATTGTCCAAATCTAGCCTTTATCCTTACAAAAATAATGAATCTCTTACAACCATGAAGTAGGCACCAACCTACCAGAGACACCAATACCCAATTATATTTTTAGGGAACAACCTATTGGAGACATCAATCCCCAATACAAGGATTTGAGCACTAACTCAATAGGTAAGACACCAATCCTACTGAATTACAAAAATATAATTTGTGGATATTCAAGATTGATAACATATCTTGCACTTGACCTCATCAAACTTTAGACACTCTCCCACATAACATGTGATCTTCTGATAATGGCATAAAATTATTGGAATGCAACTCACATTACATCACACTAATTCACATTGAAGTCCTAATTACATAGCATTCCTACACACACTCTTTCATTCTACACATTGAATGCATCCTAGTCATAAATATATACATTCTAACATATTAGCAATATCTTATGTCGACCAAGAACCTCTTAACACCATCTGCAATTAGTTGTGTTGGCTAAGGGTAGACCTTAATTCAAATTGATATGAAACATGTAGTTGACTCAATCCTAAATCAATTTTGGTTCTAACAATGATATATTATGTTATGTGCTTCCTTTAAAGATCTTAAATTGGTACTATTTTAACTACACATACTTCCTCCAACTAGCACACTTCCCTTATCTAGCACAAACACTCATACATTATTTACATTCAACCAACCAGCACAAACAACACTCTATTACATCTAACTTTTTATATGTTGAAGCTCACCCTCTAAAAATCTAGAATCTAGTACATCATGGGTAACTTTACTTTAGGTCCAAGCTACAAGCCATAGCATTCAACTACAATAGAATGCAAAGTAAAACACTATGACAATGTATGAGTAGCAAACTATAGAATACTACTGCAAACACTTTCAAATTTCTTCCAACAATTGTAGTAGATACAAGATGATATTTCAATCATACTACAAGCAACATTCTTCTCATTAATGATAAATTAACATTTTTCAACCGATCATAGTACTTCCTAATTTCAAATGCTCTGACATGACATGACAGTAATTGTATTTAATTCTCACTGATCAATTGATATCACTCCTTTGATATCAATGAGATGTTTTTACATCAATGACAATATATGTTCAACAATATCCCCTTTTCCATTTATGGTAAAATTGTAGATGAAAGGTGATAGCCTATATATTTGTATTAATATAAAAGTAGAGTATTGCAAAATATGATCACTATGATCTTATCAACCAAATTTTACAATATGTTGATCTTGCAGATATCAAAAATTATCACTAAATGTCTACAAATCTACCCTTTTCCCTTATATTGTAAATTTCAACTATGATTAGCCCATCAAAATCACAAATTTAGTAGACTATTAGCTTGATAAACTTTTTATACAAACATTTACAAAAAACTTCTAAGTATTCAATAATCCCAATTTGCAGTCATTTTCCAAAAAACTTCATAGGCACCCAACCCTTACTCCTCCATGTTATCGACTTGAATTTTGTTCTCCCCTACTGCTCATGGATACCTTATTCATTGTCTTGCCCTGGAAGTGGATCATTCAAGTCTAGAAGAACCCCATGTTGAGGATGGAGAGAGGAGCTAGCATTGTCTAAATTGTGCATTAACTGTAAACCATGGTCGACTGGAGCAAAACGAAAGAGAAATCTAACCTCAAGGAGGTTAGGGGAAAATTCCATTGCTATACCCTAGGTTAGTAGAGCAAGAAATAGCACACAATATAACTAACCCTTTCCTTTTCCCACTACGATGTGAAGTCGAACCTGTGACCTCGAGGAATGCAAACCCCAAGCCCCATCCAACTCTGCTACAAGTGGTGGCTTTAAATTATCTAACCTCAAGGAGGTTAGAGGAAAAGTCCATTCTTATACCCTAGGTTAGTAGAGTAGGAACTAGCACACAATATAACTGAACCCTACCTTTTCCTACTACAAAGTAGAGTTGAATCTGTGACCTCGAGGAATGCAAACATCAAGCCCCAACCAACTCTACTACAAGTGGCAGCTAGTAAATAAAAAAATGTTGTTAGTACACCAAAATAATTTATTTGGAATTACCCTTGTGTGATACAACTAAAGTTCCTGAGCATTTGAAATATATAGCATTTTGGATTCCTTTCTCCCCCTCTAACATAAATGGTAAAGATCAACACTCATCTAAAAGATATAACAATTGTACTTCCTATAGATTCAAATCATATTGTGTCTCTTTCTCCCTCTATGTCATTTCTTATCTAACAATCGTTCTACAAGACCATCAAGCATGCTTGTGGCAGGGAGTCAGTACTCCCCCTCAACCTATACTTCCTCATGATTCAAGAGGATGGAGCAACCAATCCCAACTTCTAGTAGAGATACTCAAAAGTATCCTTGGGAAGGGGTTTTGTGAAAATGACTACAATTTGTTCCTTAGCCTCAATGTACTCCAACTTCACTTATTTATCTACAACCTTCTCTTTCAAAAAATGATACTTAATTGCAATATTTTTTGTCCTTGAACACATCATTGGATTCTTAAAAATATTTATAGCACTAGTATTTTCCCAAAGAATAGAAATGATTTCATAAAACTCTATTTTCATCTCCTTCGAGTTCTTCTTTATCCATAATACCTGAGTGAAACATGATGCTGCTATAATGTACTTTGCTTCTGATGTAGATAAATATATTGAATCTTGCTTCTTGCTTAACTAGTATACAAAATTTTTACCAAGAAAGAAAGCTCCACCACTTCTCTTCCAATCATCTAAGTTTCCATCCCAATATACATTTGTGTATGCGGTTAAGGGAACTTTTCACTCTTAGGATACCAAAGACTAAAATCTATTGTAGATTTCAAATATCTAAATATCTTTTTTACTTTCTTGACATGAGTTTCCATAGGGGATTCTTGAAATATATCTAGTACACCATACCTACTTCTTGCATTATATCTATTATGTATGTGGTTACATATAAAAAAATACCAATCATTGACCTATACAAAGTCTAATTTACTAGAGAAAAATCATCATCCTTACTCAATTTACACCTAGTAACCATAGGTGTACTCACCAGTTTTCATTCTTCCGTATTAAACTTTCTCAACATATCTTTTATGTAGTTATTATGAGAAATCAATATACCTCTCTGATTGAGAGATCTATAAACAAGAAAGAAAGACAACTCACCAAGTATTGACATTTCAAAATATTTATACATTGCATCCTAGAATCCTTTGCACATAGCATCGTTGCTATCTCCAAAGATAATGGCATCAACATAAACAACAATAATCAGTAATTGATCACCTTTTATTTTTACGTATATTTTTCTATCTACACTACAAGGAACTATGAGAAGCTTTCCCCTAATGTTTGTTACTGTTACACAAGTCCATCATGGTAAGCTCATGATCCATTTTATAAGAGAAATGTTTGACAAATTTTTAGATTTTCTCCAAAGGAAGTGATGGACCTCTTAGGTATGTGCAAGAACCATTCAATTTATTGACCACCTAATCAATGATGAAGTAGGTGTAGTAAGTGGGTGTCTTTGTGTGCTACTTCTTGACTAGACATAAATAATTCTTTTAAATGTTCCCTAAGACCTCCCTTCCCCTTGTAATTGTCATATTTAATAATTTCAAAAGATGTATGGAAAGGTATTTGAGATATTGAATGATTAAAATTATAGGGACACAATTTCTCAAAGGTATATAATTTCTTATAAGGTCCTCCTTGAAGCCCTTTAAGAGAATCCTTCATGGATTTGCATTCTTGATCAAAGAATGAACTAGGTGGAATTGTGTTCATGAGTTCTTTTGCACATCACAAAAAAAATTAAATAGTATTTTGTCTCTCTTGAAAGGAAATGTAACCTCTAAGACTTCAAAAATATCACCCCAAGGATTTGATAGTCAGGTCTTGAATTTTAAAAAAATGACAATATTTTTAATGATTTTTTGTTTACAAGGGGCCTTACAATTATCTCATTGGAGTTGGGGCAATAAGGGTTCTAAATGGAGTGAACTTAAGATGAAACCTTAAGTAGATTCCTAGATCTAGGATCTGAAAATAAACATTTGATTCTAAAACTTGGGTGATTCTTTTCTTCCTAAACTAACTCAAATCTTCAAATAAATTTCAAAATATACACCTAAGGACAATGACATTAATGATTCAATTCCTCAGATAGATAGTTCCCTCACAAAAAGCACTTCCTACTTAATCAAATACTAACTCATAATACCAAAATAATAATGCAATATTTAAAGATAATAAAATATTTTTGGATCATGAATATTCATGTAAATACCTAATTCTAATGTAATTTAAGCAAGTATTCAAAATTGAACTAATAATAAATAAGGCTCGAGCTAAGCATATAAAATAGCTTACAATTAGCAAGCCAAAAATGGTATGATCCAAAGATTTATCAAATATCTTCACTTTATCATTATTATAACTAAAATTTATCCAAGATTGAAGAAAAGGAACCATGCAAACATAAGAAACCACAAGTGAAACACCAAAATTCAATGCTTGCTTGTATTAATCTTAAATGTCTAGTTACAAAAATTCATGTTTTGACAACCTTTACAATGAGAAAATATTGTCTTTTATAGGCAAGGAAACCAAACCTAAGGCATCATCAATGGTGGATATCATCTCAACACCAAGGGCCAAGATTATATCAACATTTATTGAGTGGGGTTCATTAAATATTTATTACATGTTCACCATCTATCTCCAACTAAATTTAGTTACAATAGTTCCTTGGGACATGTAAAAGTACAATATATTATATTTCATCATTAAATTACAATTACAAAATCCCAATAAATCTAGGACACAAGTTCTTAAAAATGCTTCTTTGAATACATCCCAAAAGTAGGCTAGCTAACATCCAAAATAAAATAAAAAATCATCTACCACATTCCTACCTTTTGATTTCTCTCTGATGGTAAAATTTACAAAACTTGTTAAGATGGGAGTGACTTCCACATTTGGTGGGCCAACTACATTGTTAACTTTGCAACATTGGATGTCATAATGATCAATTAATTAATGGTGTAAATTCAACCAAGCAGCTTTTTTCTTAACAAAATTCTAGATTCTAACAAAAATTTGGGTGGCCCAATCCATATAATCCAAGGATAATTCATCAATAGACTCTTCATAAATCTATAGCTTCTATTGCTACTTTATAGTTTTCCCATTTATTCCTTTGTAGTGTTAACTTCTAGTTTAGTCAAATCTTTCAAAAATTGGCCACAAGAGCTTAGAACTTCCTTAATTTGGGTACCAATTTTACTCACTTATTGCTTAATCTAGCATATGATTTCCCTTCATAATTCCATAGCATGCATCCAATAGAGAATTTCCATGAGATTTTTTTTACATAGGATACCCTCTTTCATCAAAATTTCATTAGGAAATTTTTGGATAGCGTCTAATTTGGGAAATACCAAGCCATGGTATTTCTTATTATTAATGTAATATTTGAATAACTTGTCCACCTCATCCTTAAGAATAAGTTATTTTGTACCTATATGACAACATCAATTTCCATATCACTATTGTCGAAAATATGCTTCAACCAATTGTGGGTGTACTAGGCCCATGACCTCATCTTCTCCATCCTATCCACCTCATCCTTAGATAAGACTACTAGAGTCACTACCTTTCCTTTTTTTCTCTAGATTGGAGTGACTAAATGTTGGATAAAAAATGTGAGCTCTGCCACCTAGGACCTTAAATCATCCTTAGTGGCCTCATCCTTATTCATTTTATGCACTATGTTGGTGACTAGCCCTGAAGTTCAACTATCTCTTGGGCTATATTAGTGGGGCTAAGGTTAATGGTAGAAATATTGAACTCCTCAATAAAAATTCTCTTGCAATCCTTGTCTACCATAGGGGTGGACACATACAAAATTTTGGAGCCTAAGGAGTCCTTGTTCATATGAAACCTTATTTTAGCCTTCTTCTTTTCTCTTGGATTTTATATCTTACTTAGGACAACCTCCAAGCTCAACTCAAGAACTTCTATGATGGAATTCTTGTGCTTTAGTTTCTCTTCCAACCATGAACCCGGTTTTCACTCTTTTCATCATCGGACTCTATTTGAAGAGGAGGATAAGCATCCCTTTGAACATTTTCTACATTTAATTTTTCCTCCTACACTAATGTTTACTCTACCTCAAGCTTGGGATAAGGAACATCCTTTTATGACCCTTTTTTTTAGTAGATATTCGTAATTCTTCCTCTTAGGCTAGGAAAATCATATACTTTCCTCTTCCTTTTTTTAAACTTTCCAACATTTTTTCAAAAATTTCCATGGTTGGAGGTTCTAGGATTTCTTGAGAATTAGGAGGGGCATCTTTAATCAGCTAATTCAACAAGGATATGTTGACTTGAGATAGCACAGTGGCAACTACCTACTTAGGCATGTGAGAAAGGTAGGCTATGAAGGTCTGTGGAAGGTCAAGGGAACTAGAGGAAGAGAAACTAATGGAATGGTAGAGGAGATAGTGGACATGGTAAATTGAGGGGACAAGATAGAAGAAGGAGAAGCATGAATGGTAGGAGAAGGGTTGGGAGAAGAGTTAATGGTGATTGGAATAATGGAGGGAGTGATTATAGAAGTGGTAATATCCATGGAGATATCTATAGGAGGAGGTGAAGTGGAGATGGTAAGAGGAATAGTGAATGCAATAGGAGATGTAGAGATGGAAGGACAAGGGGGAGAAATAGAAATTAAAGGAGATGCAGATGGAATAAAATCCTCTTGACTCTTGGTGGCATACTCAATTGCAACCTTACTTACCATTTTATCTCTTTTGTCTTATGGTTCCCTATATGGGATCAACCTTTCTCTTGTAAACCTTAGGATTTGCAATGGGTTTCCTTTCTTCTTAGTTTTTCTTGCCTTGCCCTTGGTCTTAGAAGATGTCCCTTCCTCTTCTCTTGTGGACTCCTTACCTCACTCAACCTCTTCCTCATGTTCTTCTCCATCAAAGGAGTCATTCCTCCTCTATCTCTTCAAATGTTACTTCTAATCCCTGATCCAAGAGAGGAGAATTTTGGGCCTCTACCCACCTCTTGGTGATTCTTAAGACTAGGTTAGTCACAATATTGAGCTATATAACCTCTTCTTCAACCTAATCAAGAAGGGGGATTGGTTTTTCAGCTATCTCATTATAATTATTTTTCTAAAGCACATTTCTATCCTATTGGATTTGATTAGGGACAAAAAAAATGTGAAGTGATTTGATATATTCCACTGTTACCCTAGGATATGTCCTCTTTTTGACCTTCAAGTCATCATGACAATTAGCATAAAATTATTAAATGACTAATTTGTGCATGTATTGACGACCCACATATTTCTTCATCTTACCATAGGGATCAAAGCATCTTCCAAGTCTATGGAAATTGAAGTTATAGAACTGAATTTCCATATCTGAACCTTTAGTTGATTGATGAGAAGGGCAAGCATATCATCCCCTTCCAATTACCATAGGGTAAGGCACTCCTACCCTATGCTTATCTTTTAATAATTTTTTGGTGGTACAAAGCTATCTAGTCATCTCTAAGAGTACTACCTTATCATTAGGGTACTTGGGAAATTTGTATGGTGCTCCTAAAAATCCTTCCATTTTGAAGCAAGTGAATTTTGTAAATTAGATGAACCAGTAACCAAATCATTTGATCACATCCATCATAAAAGAAGAAATTATTCTATTCAAATCTCCTTGCAAGGTTCTCACTATGAACATGATAAAGGCATCATTTACCCTCTTGTAATGGTTCATTGCATTTTTATCTACAACTAAGGGTAGAAATCATAAACTTTATACTTATTAGGACTAGTACTAATTGGACCCAAGCATGTCAAACCTCTATATCTAAAATTCTTAGCTAGGATATAAACAATGGAAGAGGTCATGTAAAATGTTTTGGTCTTCTTCACTATAGAGAATTGTTCGTTTCCAGATTATCACTAATGACTTTTTCCCAATGGAACTTCTTAGTTCCCCTAAGGATCTCTTCTACATATTAGAACATCCAATTTTCAAAGTTAGAGATTGAACTAATTCCCATTATTCTACTTAGAAAATTTTCTAAGTCATTGACCTTGGTGATGAAATCACTCCTATATAAATACTTTAGAAATTTGAGGGTAAAAGACTTAGGATGTATCATCCACAAATCATTGGCCATGTTCATGCACTATTGTAGCCCTTGGCCAAACAACCCTAGAGATTGCTCCTTGGTAGTCAAAGACATTGTTGTAAATATTGAGATGCCAAAGTTTTTGTGATGGATACACTAGAAAAATCTGATAACACTCTCCCATATGTTTTTATTATCTTCCTATAATGGACCCTATGATAGCACTCTTTCAACTTCATTATCAACTTAGGACATTTTATTGAAGTGGGGAAGTCACTAGCTTGAGAAATCCCACCCTACACTATCTTGCTTGTGTAGGTAGTTGGGCTAATGTACCAAAGATACTCTTTGAATTCCTCAACATTAATGTGTCCAAGATTGGTTTATCCTATCATGCTCTAATCCAAGGAAATTTTAGTTTCTAGATATACACCTTTGAATTTGAACTTCATCTTTGTAACCCTAACCATTTAAAGTTGCAAGAAAAACCTCAATGAACATATTGGAAATGTTTCCCATCAAATAAGAAATCATTTCAAATGTATATTTGAATAATCATAAAATCCAAAATAATCATACAAGAATCTAATCTAGCATAGGTAGAAATGCAATAACATTAATTTCTTAAGAAAAAGACTAATCCTAGCACTTACCACATCATTGCAGAAAATTGGAAGGGACAATCCTACGAAAAAATATAAGGCAAACAACCTTTTCAACAAAGAGACCACTCCCAACCTTGCAGAAAAACCTTTCATGAAGAAATGATCCTTACACAACCTTTGCAAATAAATCATGTGTGGATAACCTACAAGAAAACCAAGGGACAAGGATAAGGTCGAATGGACCTTGAAACTCAACAAACATGCAAAATACATCAATACCCTCCCCTTGTAGAAAAATGACCCATGGCTAGACAACTATTAAAACTCCACAAGACCTATATTTGTGAGAAAACCCATCAATTAGGACTGATGTGGGAAAAATCAAAGGACACAAATATGGTTGAATGAACATCAAATCCATGCAATGCCAAAACTCCACAAATAGATGAAATTTCTTGCTCTATAGGAAACTAATGGAGAATCAATTTGGGTGAAAGATATTCCATTCCATGCAACATGAAACTCCACAAAGTCTAAATATTGCACATAATACATCATGTGGGAAAATGAGAGAGGGAAATACTCAAATAAAATGTGAAGGAAACCTACTCCAAAGAAATGAGACCACAAATCTTTTCAAAACTACAAGACTAATAATGAAAATCCTGGCAATACCACAACGTAGATGTCATGTCATGACCTATCTAGATCTAGGTTTCCAAAAAACCTATGTCACCACATTCTCAGACTATGGACTAGGGTACAACCTAAAGCATGATGGTACCTCACCACCAAACTACAAAATTAAGAAATGCAACCTAAAATTTCAATTTATATCAATAAAGCAACATTCTACAGGGAGGCCAACATACCCAAACAAAATTCCCAAGGAACTAACATTAAATGAACCTTAAATTAACTTTGTATTCACAAACTAATGAATTGAATATGCAAGCGACCACAAGTTAGAATAGAAACAAGAGAAAAACTTGGAAATACGATGCAAGTTCAATGGTAAACGACTAGGCAACCTTTGGGAATCGCAATAATGGAGGAGGCTTGATCGTCAACAATATTTATAGTAACAATAAATCTCAAATAACTTTTAATGAATCAAAAACCAATACTTAACGCTTATATACTCCTAGCCACCAAACTCCATAAATTCCCTACAACATACAAGGTGGAAAGCACTTGTTTATGGAAACCCGATATGTGCTCAAATTTGTGAAAAATAAACCCCCTCTAATGTTAAAAGGAATCAAAAACCTCGCAACATTTGGGCAAGTCAATGTCAAATCTACACAAATAAACCCCTTGTAAAAAAAAGGATCACTCAACCCAAAATCAACCTTGCAAAAGAATAAGGGTCATTTGACCAACCCTCAAATCTTTGCAATCCTTCCTTGTATTGAACATGGATGACAACCAAGATTCAGAACAAAAACAAGCTAGCACCAAAAGGAAATTATCCTAAAGCACACTAATCTAAAACCCAAAAAAAATAA
The DNA here is from genome assembly GCA_007258455.2 of Sequoia sempervirens. Classification (NCBI taxonomy): domain Eukaryota; kingdom Viridiplantae; phylum Streptophyta; class Pinopsida; order Cupressales; family Cupressaceae; genus Sequoia; species Sequoia sempervirens. The sequence continues at coordinate 311,962,810 of VDFB02000017.1, read as the reverse complement.
AACCAAGAAAGGAAAAGAGGGGGGTCCTCATTTTAATGGGGCGTGTGTGCAAAGCACAAAAGATTAGAGAGGTGTATGGATGATGTTTTGTTTTATAGGCCTTATGTGAGATGGTATTTTGATGTTGGTTCAAATGACTCTTGGAATTTTTTTTGAACTTGGATGAATTCAATATGGTCATGGTGGAAGTAGTGATATTGGAGATTTTTGGATTAGGAATGGAGATGGATATGGGTTCTATATGGGTAGTTATAGTTTGTGTTCCAAGTGGGATGTTTATTGTGGATGTGGTATGACTAGTGGACATTAGATTTTGAACCTCATTAGCAATGGAAGTGGAAACTTTAGGTGGCACATACCCTTGATATAAGGGACTACCTCTAATGGCTAGGGGTTGTTTCCCTTTAGTGGGAGTGATAGGTTCTACATGAGGATCAATGTGGTGATGTGTGGGATGAATGACTCAATAGGTAAGATCAAGATGAACTATGTGATCAAGATTGGAGAGGTCATAACCAAGAGGTAGTTGTGCCCCTAATTCTATGACTTGTCAAAGGATGGAATTCTTGTTTTTTTTAATGTGTTCTCCATAAGATCTTTCCCTTGTTTGGAATCCAAGATTTTATTGGGATTAATAGTATACTCAAGTTGGTGGGGAATATCATCATCAATTTCACTATCATAATGTGGAACTTGGGAATTCTATCCTAAGAATTGAAACCTTTCTATGAGTGGTTGATTAAGAAAATGATTTTTTTCCATATTCTCGCTTCTATTATTTCATCTTGTGGTGAGATATGTTGGTATTTTTTTATATTTTATGTGGGAAAGGATAAATGTGGATAGACTTGGCGATCTTTGTTGGGATGATGAAATGGATGAATTGGAATAAATGGAGTGAATTGAATAAAGTTGGATTTAAAGTGTAGTGACACACTTGGATCTTATGATTGTTTGATTATGACTTTGATTTTGGTTTTTAAAATCTACAGATTGGTGTATATTTTCCAAGGACTAAACAATTGGCCTTAGGATGATTAAAGGTCCCAATGGTTGGACTAAGGTGATGATTTTGATTAAAAGATCCAAAAGTGATAACTTTCAACTATGACCAAGGATTTGATTTGGATGATGATCAAATTTGGAGTATAAATACAGTGGATAAAATATGGTAATGATGGAAGGATGTTCTAATATTTTAAAATATGTTGGATGTGACTTCAAGGATGACTAAGGTTAAATAATCAAGTGGAAAAAAGTGATAAATGGATGTGTACCTTGCACTCAAAGGTGTTTTATGGATTATTGGATAGTGGGACATGTCCAAATGTGAATAATGTATCCAAATGTGAATAATGTATGAAGGCCTAAGGGTATGGTAAAAATGGATAAATGGGAAATGGACAAGGTATTGGTGTGGTGTGGGGGATGTTAGGTTGATTTGGAAGTAAATGGTTATCCTAGTTTTGACTTCAACATTTTGTGTTTCAAAAGGGTACCAATTTGAAAAATATTTTCAAACAAACAAAATGATTTTAAACTATACTTGACTCAAACTTGGTATCAAAGTTTTATAAACAATAACTTTGGTATAGATGATATACTCAAACAAGGAAACACAATAACAAGCCTAGGTTTATTCAATAAAAGTAGAGTTAACTTGGTGTGGACCTTTCCCAAATAATTTATACCTCTACTCAGGAAGGTAAGGGGTGAGTAGCTTTAGGCATGATACTATACCTTACACCACAATAAATAGAAGTCAAAAGGTCTTAAACTAGGTTGTACAAGGCTTATCTAGGGAATCCTCTAAATAACACAAGGGCACTAAGTTTCAATCCATGAATTTGGAAGTGTAAGAAAATCAAACATCCAAGAGAAGCTCGGGTAACCCACACTCCTCCTTCACTTCCCCAAGGTATAAATTTTTAGGGGGCTTAGCCCAATTGAAAAAATCACAACTTCCAAGAGGTGTGTCTTTTTATTCACCCCCACTATTTGAACTCCACCAAAACACTAGCGTTGAGTTCATTCCTTGGTGTGATGAAATCCCCAAGTAGACCCCTAAAAAGAAAAGAAAACAAGACAATTTACTAATTTATTATCCAAGTCAAGATCAACCTAAGGTATGAGAGGGGAGCATACATAAGTGTGTGTGGAGTTTAAAAGACACTTTGAAATTGTTATCCCAAATTGAAATGTGAATGTAAATTTTAACCCAATTTCAATGTGAGAACAAAAAAATAGACAAACAACATAGAAAAATAAAAGGTCTATAATCATTTTTTTTAGCAAACATCCTACAAAACCACTTATGATTGTAGTTTTTCAAATAGAATCCTTGGAAACACAAAAATACCTACACACAAAAGTTGGTCAAAAATAGAAAACTAGTGAATTCTATTAAAAAGTAAACAAAAAAAATAGATTCTTTGGATTTTTTGATAAGTTTTTAAAAAAAATCACTAAAAATGATAAATAAATAAAACGCAAAAGTTATGGACAAATGAAGTTTGAAAAAAATATTGATTTTGAACAATTATACTGGGCTATGGAGAAACATTTTGTTAAAATACCTTACCATAGTATCTACATCTAAGCCAACTTTCCAATGCCTATAAAAGTTTTAAAATTTGATAAGTAGAAAAAAGGTTATTGCAATTTTAGCAACAGGTGGGTTTTAGGAGAATTTGAATGGGCTTGGGTAGGTTTTAGCACTTGTCAATCAACTCCTAGTCATCCAAGTGACCACAAGATAAGTGTAGGGGGGCTAATCATTGTTGGGTTGGACTTAAATCCTTACAGATTGATTGAGACCATGGGTCTGCCTTAGCATGCAACTAAGGGCACAATTGAGCCATGGATCATGGTCACTCATATGACCATAAGGTTGACAAGGGAAAAAATTATACACCCAATCTAGTTGCTCCCATTGGAACTCTCTCCATTGTGTGAGTATACGCCTCTATTTTTAATGTATATATATCATAATTTGGAATAGTGAAAATACCCTTGTGATTGTATATATCTTGATCAAATGTATATATGTCTTCTCTAGTGTTTATATGTCATGGTGAATATGTGTATATACCTCACAATCGTGATTGCATATATTGTGCATCTGGACTTGTGTATAGTATATACATAACGCATATACCTCTATAGCATGTATATCTTCTTTTAATTGTGTATATCTTATAAAACATATATATACATAAAAAATCTATTGCATACGAAAATGACAAATTATATATACTTCCTCTTTGGATTTTTTTTTTGTAGTATTGTCAATTGTACGGTTTTGGATTGTATGGATATCGTATAGTCGATGGAATTTTATATGAATGTACCTTCAAATAGCCCTGCAAGAACCTCAAATTTTTTATCAACAAAATAATTATTTTATATCAAATTTCATCTCTCAACCACTTCAAATGCAATGGTGTATATTTTTTTCCCATGTACACATAAAAATGCAATACTTGAAACCCACTTAAAAAGCTTGCAAAACTAGTTGTTTAGAAAATAGCATAAAACACAAACACACCAAATGAAGTGAAATAAGAGATAAATCCCCAACAAAGTCACCAAAATGTAAACAATAATTTGAAATGCAAATCAAAAGTAATGCAAAACACAATATTCATGTTTGAAATCACTACAAGCTTCTAGAAAGAGCTCAACAAGAGAGTACAAAAAAATAATAACATCAAAACCAAATTCAAATGTTACCATAGCCTCCAAATTGTTGAATGATTTTCTCCTTGAAAGTGATATGTGGATGTTCTTTTGCTCGATGATACCAAATTGGTAGCATGTACCCAGCATAGGTGATGATTGATTAGGAATGAAGGATAGAGTGCTTGAAGGGGGAATGGATGATCAAGATATGATATTGAGATCAATGGTGGAGAATGATTGAGAGGAATTACCTAAGCTCAAGGAGAGGATGGAGGCTAGAGATGAAGGTTGTTAGATTGTGAATGGCTAGGATGAACTTACCAAATTTAGTAATTAGTTGTGAGCATGAGGGAAATAAGGGACATATGCACCTAAGAAGGCTATAACTTTGGGTTGTGTTGAGAGATTAAGGACAAGTGTTCTTAGGTGTCCTTTATTCTTAGAATGTGTAGAGTGAATATAGATTTAATTATTTTAACCATGTATATGTGAGATGGATATCAGGTTAATTATATATCTATTTATTGATTTATTTGTGAAGAGATGGAAAAAAGGTTTAATTAAATAATATGATTATTTAATTATGTTTTGGACTTTAGGTAAAGGGGACACGTGCTAGGTGATGATATTGGTCAATTAAAACTAAGTGATGGAATTTGGGTAATGGAATTGACCGATTAGGGTTAGGTGATGGATGACTAGGGAATATTTTAGGTGTCTACAATAATATATTATTAATCAAATCAATTTGATATGTTTAATATTTAAAAAAATGTTACTAAATAAATTTAGAACATATCTATATTTACATAAATCTATTTAAAAGACATCATGTTTGTGACTTAAGTGGAATAGGTGTCCCAAAATGATCTCTCGTGTTGTTACATAAATTTTTCCAAAGAAAAATATGCTAATTTTACTTTAAGAAATTATTTTATAATTTTACTTTTTGTGAGATCTTTAAAATTATTTTTGTTAAAACTGTCATTACACTTCACGCCTTACTCTTGAAAAATAAAATCTTTTTGATTACATTAAAATATCTACACCAACTTTTTTTAAAAATCATTAAATTATAAAATTAATTCAATACTATATCATTTAATTATGAAATAGTATATTTTAAAACCCATTAACAATACAATCTTTATCCATTGCTAGAGTTCCTGGCACCTGGTAGGCCAGGAACTAAATAAAATATTGTTGGAGCAGTGGAAAATCATTTCAACAAGTTAACATTGGCGTGCATCAAATTTAGAGTTTTATTTGGTTGGCGGCATATCCAAATTTGAACAGCATACGACAGCTAAACGAATATGCATATTTATCCACGTCTAGTTATAAAAAGGGGAGAAACCCAAGAAATTGTTTGAGTAGTTGATCAGTTCTGAAAAAAATCACAGCCGGTAGTTGCAGCAGCTCTTGACCAAAACACTCTGCGTATATGATTGAAACACAACATATTCTCTCCCCATATATAGGGGGAAAGCAAGAGAGAAACTGGCTATAGCCCATCATTCATAATAACATGGCTGAATCAATCTGTGGAATTCTTTTGCTTCTGGTTTTAACGTCGTTTAAAATGGGTAGTTTGCATGCACAAGATCTTCCGATTTTGTCGGCCCATTACTACGACAAAACTTGTCCCTGTGCGTTTCCCATCATAAGAAACGAGATGCACCTCGCTCTGCTGAAAGAGCCTCGCATGGCCGCTTCTCTTGTCCGCCTTCAATTTCACGACTGCTTTGTTCAGGTTCTTTTTCTTCACCTTTTCTTTTTCTCTGCTTAAATTAGGAGAGAAATGTTAAATGGTGGTAACTGTAAATGAAATGCAGGGCTGCGACGCCTCTTTGCTTTTGGACGACACCCCAACATTCCAGGGGGAGAAGACAGCCAATGCAAACATCAATTCTGCAAGAGGGTTTGACGTCATCGATTTGATTAAAACTAAAGTAGAAAGTGAATGCCCGGGAGTTGTGTCTTGCGCGGATATTATAGCCATTGCTGCTCGGGATGCTGTACTGCTGGTATGCCCATTATTTGCAAAAATTCAAATTTATAGTTGGTTTTTGAAATTAGTTATATATGTTTTTGAATTTACATTTCAGATCATATTTAGTGATCTATTACGAGGAAGAGGTTTTGATGAGATACATTTCAGATCACAATCAATAATCTATTTTCAAAAAGAACTTTTGTATTACTCTCCTCTTTCTAATGAGAGGAGCTAAGGTTTCAGATCACAATCAGAATCCATTATCAAGAATAGGTATTGTATCACTTTTACATTTTGAATCACACTCAGTGATCCATCATTAGGAAGAAGTTTAATATCACTCTATTTCAAATCATACTCGGTGATCCATCATTGGTGTAGAGGTTTTGTAAACTCTACATGAAACTTTTTTCTGATGATGGATCATTGAGTGTAGTTCGAAATGTAAGAGTGATAAAAAAAATAGAGTGATACTAAACCTCTTCTTTATGATGGATTGATGTCTACACGAAACCTCAGCCTGATGATAGATCATTGAATATGATTCAAAACATAAGAGCAATACGAAATCGAGTAATATGAAACCTCTTCCTGATGATGGATCACTGAATGATCTAAAATGTAAAAGTGATATGAAATAGAGCGCTACTAAACCTTTGTGTAGACAGTGATCCATCATCAGGTAGAGGTTTCATATCACTCTTATGTTTCGAATCACATGCAGCAATCTATCATCAAGAAGAGGTTTTGTATCACTCTTACTTTCGATCACACTTAACAATCCATCATCAGAAAGACATGAAACTTCTTCTTGATGATGGATCACTGAGTGTGATTCAAAACGTAAGAGTGATATGAAACATTTTCCTGATGATGGATTGCTGAGTGATACAAAATGTAAGAGTGATATGATACTTATACCTGATGATGGATCGTTATCTACACAAACCTCTTCCTAATGATGGATCGCTGAATGTGATTCATAACCTAAGAGTGATACAAAACCTCTTCCTGATGATAAATCACTGAGAGTGATACAAAACCTATTCTTCGTGATATATATTCACTGAGTGTGATCTGAAAAAACAATTCAAAAACATACACAATTGATTTCAACAACAATCTTTTGAATTCAAATTTATTATAAAAAAATTAAGCAATTAACGTTACATTCTTGCAGAGTGGAGGGCCTTACTGGGATGTATCTCTAGGCAGAAAGGACTCAAGAACTGCAAGCTTCGATGATGCCAACAACAACATTCCAACACCAAATTCAAACTTACAGACTTTGATCACATCGTTTCAGAGGCAGGGACTTTCAACCGTTGACATGGTTGCATTACTTGGTAAGATAACAGAAATTCAAATTTGTTAAATTTGATGTAAAATGTATATTGATGTGTACGACACAGTGCAGGTAGTCATACAATCGGGAACGCTAGATGCCAGAATATAAGGCCACGAATTTATAATAGCAGTGCAAACATGGCTTTTAATGAGCCACATCTATCCCTGGTTAAAGCAGCGTGTCCTCCAAGTGGGAACGATAATGGTGTATGGCCTCTGGACTTCCCAACTCCAATTTTATTTGACAATTCTTATTATGTTAACATAGTGAGAGGATTGGGACTGCTTAACTCTGACCAGACACTTTATTCAGAAGGGAGTGAAACTAAAGAAATTGTTGAATCTTATGCACATGATCCTTTGGAATTTTGGAAGCAATTTTCTGAATCAATGGCCAAGATGAGTAACATAGTTGATCCTTTAACTTTTGTAACTGGTGAAGTTCGAAAGAACTGTCGCACAGTCAATAATCCATATTAATTCTTCCATTGCATGGATGTTTATCAAAAATTTCCCCTAGAACATATAGTTGAAGAAAAAAAAATCACCGAAGTTTGAGACCTAAAAGGATCTCGAATGCTGAAACGAGATTGAATCCTAATCTAGATTGTAATTTTCCAATAACATATAATCAAGCCATAGCCCAGAAGACTGTATTATCCAACATACTTTTATATTTAAATTTTCATATATATACCAATTTAATTATAACTTAATCCAAAATATTTTTTCATTACTTTAACATCTCTTTTTTTGTTTCTTATAATTCTCTTCCCACTTAAAGTGGGCTTATTGTTGAAGGTTAGATTTTCCATTTTGAAAAGAGAGAGATGTTAATGTAAATATTAGTCTCGCAATGTTTATGTGTATTTTGATGGGTTTGTACAAGTGTAATGGTAAAAAATTATATCTCATTTTTTATTTGTTTTGGGTTTCTTTTGATGGGGTTGTTTTTAATGTAATGAGTAATATATAAGTGGTTCATTTAGTATAAAAATTGGTAAATATTTTATATCTAATTTGATTTTAGACATTTACACACATATTTAAGAATTGATTAGATAATTCTTCATTTATCTATTTACTATTTTAGTTTAAATTTGCATTTACAAAAGTGCATCAATTTAGCTCTACAAGTATGTAAATGACACCAAAACTTACAAATTCAAATTTTTATTTGGGCCCAAGCCAACTCCCTCTAACTAGTTGACTTAAGCATGGAATCTATTAAGTTGTGGGCTAGGTGTTGTATAAACAAGAGAAGTACTAATTTTTACTTGAGGATTAGAAAATTCATTAGAAAACTCACATTCTAATTTGTATTATCACTCAGGGAGCATCACAAACCATCAACATTATGTTATCAACTTAAATCAACATCCTTGGAATCATTATAAGTTTTCTTGTTGTCTTCGGTCATTTGTACCAAAATGTTGAATTAGTGATAGGGTAAATGACCAAAGAAGAACATTTCTTAGAAAATCTTGAGTTGTGTCTATCAACACCACACGTTTTAGGTAGTAGATTTTAAACAATAAGGCAATCAATTTCCAAACATCAATTTATGTATAGAACATTTCTACATGCAAGGTTCAAATCTATGAGCATGGTTGAGATCCATAAGAATAAAACTAAACTAGAACATCAAGCAAGAAAACCAATGAGACAAAGGTGTTGATATAATTATTTTAAAAAATAATAAATTTATGACAACTATCATATGAATTTGTCATCAAGTTTAGAGCTAAGTATTATTTTTTTTAATTCAATAATATAATTTAATACCATTATCAATCATAGCTCATTACTTATAGGGTTAATTGATTATATTTGTTAATTATTTATTCACCCTATATTATGTAGAAAATATTTTTTATTTTTCTTTTTATTTAAGTCAACCTAGTTGATCGTACACTCACCTAGATCTTGGCCTTTAGGTTTTATTTCTAATATTTTATTTATTTTTTAGATATGAAACTTTTTTTAAAAAATAGATTTATATTAATACTCATTCCCTTGTTTCATCATGTTTATCCCTTTTAGGGTTTGTGTGTTGATTTTAAGCTAAAGTCTCACTATCATCCTACTTTACCTTGAGAAAAATCATCATCTCAATCTTAAAATGGGTCAAAATTTAGCTCATCGTGAGATATTTTTTAGTATGATTGATTAAAATAACAATAGGGAAAATGGTTTTAATCATGGTTCACACAAAATAAATAGATAAGCATGATTTTATTTTTCCACATAGTAAAATTCTCATGATATTTCCAATTTAGATAGTGTTACTTCCCCTACACAAATTGTTGATTTAGAAATTATTGATTGGTAAACCCTTTTCGTTGAATACTTTTTAATGCATTAGTGTTAAGATTAGATCTTCAAGAACTTTACATAGAGTACCCTTCTCCTTCACCCAAGATTATTCCTACATTTACACCCCCTAATTACAATTTTTATCCTAATATTTCTACTAGTATGAAAACTACTCATCAAGGTCCATCTAGTACCCACCCTACTTGTAACACCATCTATTTCTTATATTTTATCTAATAGTGACATTCCTTCATTTTATGCCTATAGTGTTTGACCTCCTCCACACATTCACCCTTGTAGTACTTAGTAACCCTTCCTCTTATCCTACTAGTACCATATCTCTTAATGTTATGCTACTAGTGCCATACCTTACAATGTCGCACCTCCCTCTTATATTTATAACATTCCTACCACTTACTAAACTCCTCCTTTTAGTGCCCTAAATTTACTTCTCATTACTCATCCTTTTTAACCCCTACCATTATTTCTCATTTTCCCATCATCATTATTCATATTTTTATCCTTGATTAACTATTACAAAATATTTTGAGTGGATAACAAGGTTGATTCCATCAATAGAATAAATAGGATATGAATTATTATTTTGTAACACAATCTTAGTGTAGAAAGAGTTGCAATCTTCAAATCTATAGTAGATTTTAGATTTCCACTTACATGTACTACTAGGCCATAGCCCTGTATTATCCAGCACAATTGTATTTAAGAATTCATAAATATACCACTTTCATTCTATATTACTAAATTTAAAATATTTTATTATTACTTTAACATCTCGTGTTTTCTGTTTATTCCCCTCCCACTTAAAGTGTGATTATTGTTGAAGGTTATATTTTCCATTTTTAAAAGAGTGAGATTGAGTGACTAAATATTAGTCTCATCATAATTATGTGTATTTAAAGATGGGTCGATATGTTTAATGGTGAATAATATATTGCACTTTCCCAACTTTTTTGGGATAACTGATTGGATTGTCCCCAATTGATGCAATGACTAGTGTATAAGTGGGTTTCAAGTAAATTTTGGAAAATAACATGTTTGTTAAAATAGGATAAGTTATTACAAATGTAATATTCTCATAATACTATGTATATATGAGTTTTTTATGCAACATTTCCCCTTCCCTCAACCATAGCTTTTCATCGCTATATTAAATAAGAAAAAAAAGGAAGGGAGCCTTTCTAAATGGTAGAGTAGTTTAAGAGAATGTGTGGAAGTATAAATGAAAAAATTCAAATCATAAAACATAATATTTGGACACAGAAAACCAAATTTATGTGGAAAAACCATTTTGACTGCCAAAAAGAGCACAAGTCTATGTTAATCTTTGAGTCAAGTATACAAAATCAACAAACTTATCACTTCAATCTAACAACATTATAAAAATATCTATATAGTTGTAAATGACACATGAAACCTCTATCTAAATCATATGATATATAGAAGAAAGTTGAGATAAAACCACAAGTTGATTTTTGAAACCATGGTATGACAAAAACCCAATGCCTCCATGTGGCTCATCAATGCTTTCATGAATATAAACTTAACTCCAAAGACTATTTAACGCATTTGAATAGTAGGAATATATCCCCAAAAATATAACTCCACTATACAATCCATTGTACATCATGGGCCCCACTTGCCAAGTAAAGAGTATATACTCTCTCTCGAGCTCCTTGTGCTTAGGAATGGGAAAGTGGTGTGGAAAATTAAACTAAAATTGTAACTACCATCATCATGCTCCACCTCCTTCCTTAATACTACTAAAACATATTTTTAATTCATAAGTATAATAGTAAAATATTTATATCTTTCAACTACCTACAAGGGCATCCAACTACTAATTCCAATATGTTTGGATATTTATTGTTATAAATTAGGATTACAATTAAATATCAAACTATCCAAACACTATCCCACTTGATATTATATATTTATATGATATATAAAAGGAACCATAAATAAATCAATTACAAGATGCAAGTTCCATGGACTTCCTATACCAATAGAAATTACTTGTGCTCACTAGTTTTGTAATTGAATCTACAAAATTCTCTCAACTATCAATCTTATGTAATATGGCATTACCATTATCTACCTTCTCACCCAAAAAAATGATATTATACATCAAAATGAATATTATGAGCATGGTGTATGGGATTCTTAGTAAAATAGATGGCACTTTGATTCACATTTGATTTTTAAACAACCTTGTAATCAAAATTGGAACTCTTAAACACAATCTCTATAACCATAATGTTTTTTTACAAGAATGGGTAGTAATCATCTACTCTAATATAATATAATATAAATAAATAATTTGATACATCTTATTCATCTGCAATTAATAGCACTACTAAAAAAGAAAGCACATAACTACATGGTAGTGGACCTTTGATTATCTCAATCACCTATCCAATCTACATCAACAAACTCTGATATATCCAAAATATTTTCCATATCATTAGAAACATGATTGATGAGTCTAAATTTGGCCTCAAAAGTTCATAAATAATGTACCTTATTTTCCTTTTCCACCCCTAGTTTCATTTTGAATTAATGTTTACTTATGAAGTTATTAATTAGTTGAAGTGAAATAAACTACTAAATTTGGTTTAATAATTGTTGGATAACATGATACAAATGTTGAAAATTTGTTGTAAAGAAGGAGTGTTTTGGTTGAGCATGATACGTGGTTGATTCTTGGAGGGTTCTACTTATACCTTAAAAAAATTGATAATCTCGAGATGGTTTGAGCACTAGAAACAATTTCACCAAATCTAGAGGTTTCAAGCTTAGGAAAATAGGGAAGTAGGATTATTATCTCTAGAGGTTCTAGCTATGGAGAAAATGACACCACCCAATTCCCTTAGACTCCATAATGAAATCTACACTCATCAATTCCATTTTTTTTCCAACCAAATTCCTCACACGATGTAGTAGGATCAACATACCCAATATTTTTTTAAATGGGATTTCACCATTAAATGACACAATAACTTGATTTCTTATAGCCACAGGCTGCAAAGGTGTCTAATTCCTCAGAATGTGAGAAGATACCCTTCCTAAGGGTGGTGTAGAATGATTTTTTCTTATGAAAGTTGTGCTCATTTATAATGTTTTCCCTTTTCTCCTAGGTGGAGAGAATTAAAAATATTTGAAAGGAACTAAACTTCCCCAAGTTTGCACTCTTCTCATATGCTTTTTATGCACTTTTCTTCAAAACCAAAAGTTAGAGTTGCCAGATATGTTCAAGATGCTTCAAAAAACTTGTAAATTGATAGTAAACATATTAAAACTAGCAAGTATGAGTATATTTTTTTACTTTTTATAGTTCAAACTATCCCATTGAGTATGCCAAAAATAGTTGTCACTTAGAAGGTCACCCATGCCAAGTTGAAAAACTCAACCTACTAGTGAAACATGGGATGTTTTCCAAGTTTTGGGTCACCTATAATGGAGAATAGCCTCCAAAGAGGGTTGGTTCCCTTAGTTTTATCACCTAAACTAAACTACCTACTGTTGTTGTTGGGAAAAGAGTGAAGGAAAAAGCATAAAATGAACTTATAATGACTGGGAACGTGATGCACCAAACTAAAATGACCTATTTTTGATGTTATTTAACACACAATCTTCTATAAAACTTTGTTTTTATTGTACAACTCTTGATTTTATACCCTAAGCTAAGTGTTTTGCAAGGAGGACACTTGTAACTCATTGTTTAAAAGGAAAATGCAAGTTTTTCATAACTTAAACAACTATGTACATATTTTGCATGGCTTCAAGAAAATTCCTCGCCACAATTCACCACCATGACAAATTTATCTCGTGGAAAATTCACCGCTATAGATAATTCATCGCATTAACATTTTTTAATATATATTTCCAAGACCTTGAGATTTTTTTTGCAACAAAAGAATAATTTTCATCGTGTTAATAATAGAGATGGCTGATATTGTTGCATAATTGGTTTACTAGAATAAAATAAAACATATGGAAAAATGTTTTCATTTTTATTATTATAAATCAAATTTTTTAATTGTAAATGCGATGAATTATCCACGGTGATGAATTGTTGGTAGTGAATTTTCTGGTGATGGATTATTCGCGATGAATTTTCTTAGAGCCATTTTGTATAGTTTACAATTTGCATAAAGGTATAATTTTTTGCCTATGGTTGTTTGATAGACACATATTTTGAATGTTTATTGATTGAAACACAAAAAAAATATGTGCCATTTGCTCATATACACCATAAAACAATAAATAAATAAGGCACAAACTGATAATTTCATTGAATAAAGGAGTCACATAAAAATGGGTCTGAAACTATATCTTCTTGATTGAAATGTGTTATAAAATATATTTTGTCACTACTGTGATTGAGAAAATTAGAGTTACAATGCTATTTTTTTCCTTCTAAAGCTCAAAAAAAAGAAATAACTAAGTGAAAATAGAGGCCATATCATCCAAAAAATAGGAGAGCATATAGGGACTAAAAATGATTGAGTTAGAAAGCTCACAAATAGGCCAACCTACTTTGCATGCCCAAGAATTTTTTGTTTGACTTGGTTCCTTCAAATTTGATTGGTTGACCTCTTCAAGCTCCTTGAATTGTGTTCCATCTGATGATAATGCTCTGAGATCCTTGAAAATTGTTTGAACTACTCTTATATGCTTACAAATTTCCCTTAAGAAGCTCCACATGTTGTCCTTTTCACCCTCTTTACCTTTAACTGATCCATAATTCCCTCCTAGATGCTTGCATGATGTCCTTGAAGTCCATAAAGACCACCAAACTACTCAACCCCCTTCATGAATCCCTTCAAAATCCTATTTGCATGTGCTTAAAAAACTCAAACTCCCTTTGTGGTGTTGGAAAATTTTAGGGTATCCTATCCTTGCCTTGAAATTCCATAAGTATGCTTAATGGTTGTCACTTACTTCTTGACATTTGGTTATGTTTTCCTTGATGGCTCTCATGGTTAAGATATTTTAACTAAATATTGATATTATGTGTTGGTTCAGATTTTAAAACAAGGATTAATTTTGTCTACTATCATGTACTATCTCTTCCTTACATGTGCTTCTGATGTCAAGAATGGTACTCTCATCTTTGACATGGCACCTTCTCATAGTCCTTATAACTTTGTATGCTACCCCCTTCCAGTGTTCACCAAGTTCTACTCAATATGATATTTCAATATCATAAGGAGTTGTGTATGCAAGGGAAACCAAAAATAAATGTCACCTATACCACTACCCCTTCATCAATGGTTCTTCATAGTGTTTGGGTTTGAAATCTATCCACCTTTTGATGTTGTTTCCATGATCACTATCTCATTTTCTATGATTCTCAAGGTTTGAAGAGAGATTTCCCATACTTTTCCTCAAGGACTATCATTATCGTTCCTTTATCTCTACCCATTATCTATGTTTCCCTTCGGATGTGCTTTGTAGCTATGATTAAATGTCTTTGTCACTATCCTATCATTTCTCTCACTGACTATCCTTTATGTCATTCACTGTCACCATTGGGTTGTCCTCGTGCATAATAATGACAGGTCTCTTGAGTTCATTGGTATGCCTCCTTTTGACAGTCCTCTATGCATTATCTCATGAATTCTTCACACTATCACATTTTTCCTTGACATGTTCCAAAACTTTGAACTTGCTCCTTTAAATATCTCACATGAAATTTCATCATTGTCTCCTTCAGATGATCTCATCCTTATACTCATTAATTTTCCTTTTCCTCATTGTCAATTATCTAGTCTCTCATCTTCAAGACTATAATATGACATTTTAATTATTTAAATCCCATATGTTTCTTGCAAAACCTATCATATTCTTTAGTAATACTATGTTCTTCATAGATTGTCATTCATGAATACGAAGGTCAATATTGTATGTCTTCATAGAATCCTCACTTCAATCACTGCCCTTTGTGGCATGATCACTTCCCTCGAGGTGTTAACCTCTTACCTAATTGACACCACTACCAATATCTCACTATGTGCACTATCAAAAAGATATCTCATTTCACCTCTTGAAAATCACATAATATGTCCTTACTCTTTGATGATAGGGTTATGTATGATGCTCGATTGGATTTAACTCTTGTTCAATCACTATAGAATTCCTTTTGGGGGTCTTTTTAACATTAGAAAATTATTCTTTGAGAACTAGAATATTGTGGTACATTACTATTTTTGGGAATGTCCACAATATCATTTAATGAGCTACATCAACATTCTCATTCCTTTCACCAATTCTAGTCCTGCAGTCATTTCCTTACAATTTAATTTTTTAGTTTATTTCCATCAAGAACCTCAATTCATTTCGAAAGAATAACAACCACCTCTTCTAGGTCTTCTTTTGAACTAATAAGTAGTGGAGAAAGCCTAACAAATTTTCCTTTACCAACAGTAAAGATTAAGAGGCTAGCTTGTTGAGCGGCATCAACCAAAGGTAAAACTGAAACATCAAGCTCAATACCCACAAGGTGGTTTGAGCCACAAATTTATTTCACATAAACATTGGCCCCTAGTTTTTCAATTAGCAAGTCTCTTAAATAATGTCCTTTTCTAACCACACTATCTAGGAATCTAGTTTCTTGTATTTTATCCATTAGAGTTTCATTAGTGTGTATGAAAAACAAGAGGCCCAACAACAAAATTACTTCCATGATCCCCAGGACTTATAGGGGAGAGGGGCCCATAGTGGAGCACCCTAACTTCGCCTTTCTCAAAATCCTACGTTTAAATTTCAAATCAATCCCAATTTTGTACAATAGTTTATTTGACAACTCACTTGCTTCTATATTTCATTTTAGGGCCACATCATCAATATGATGCTACATCAACATGCTTTTTGTTTAGGTATCCAAAAAAGGCCCTAAAAAAAAGTGAGACCGATAGTGGTGCACTGATGTGGCATCACATGATTTGTCATTTTGTGTATTTTATGGATAAAAAGTGTTTTGCAATTGGATATTAAGGTGCTCCATTATGGTACCCACTGAGGACTACTTGTATCCCCACTATTGGACTCCACTCCACTATGGACCCCTCTCCCCTAGTTGCAACCATATTTTTTGTTACTAAAATAGCACCAATGGGAAATCCTCCAACAAACACCTTTTCCAAATTCATTATATCTGGCTCCACCTCATATGATTGATATTCCCAACTCTTTCCTATTCTACCTAACCCACATTGTACCTCATAAAAAACAAGCAAGGCACCTACATCATCATAGAGGGTGCACAATCCTTTCAAAAATTCATTTGTAGCACTATATATGCCTCCCTCTCCATGTCAATGAGTATTTGATTTAATTACTTCAAAAATTTGTTGTGAACCAATGTCTCCTATAGTTCCAATTATGGCTTTTGACAAAGTATCAACATCTAAGTCCAATTCTTGGAGAAAACTTAACAGTTCCATCATAGATATCAAGAGTCTTCAGTGGGTTCAGGTCTCAATAAGATAAATAAGAGAAACCCTTGATTGTGAATCTAGATCATCAAATCCTCCATACACACCACTTCTAACACATACACAATCCCATAACCATGTATTTACAATACACTTGGAGATGAAATAAGCACTACTCTTTAGATCATAACCAGTTTCATAGATAATTGTTGCTTTTCCAACATAGTTTACCTAAATAGGAATTAGAAGAGCTTCATGACTAGAGGTAGATGACTACCCCATGAAGGAATCACCAAAGTGTTTCTATTAGGAAGGGCACTAAGAAAATATGCCACATATTACTCGGCACTTACAAGATTATTCTCATCATCTATACTTTGTAATACTATTGCGCATAAACTACCATCCATCCTCTCAAGATCCAGTTGATATGCTTGGAATATATCATTGGCCTCTCTATGTATTGCTAATATAGAAGAATTTGAGCTACACCTAACAAGGAAATCTATAGAAGAGCCATCAACATTCATATTAAACTTATCCACAATTTTTTGGATATCCATATCTATGGTTAGATGATCCAATAGCTGAGTAGGAGAACTACTTTGTCACAGAAAGTTCATGTGTTGACTCAACCTATTTGATATTGTGATCCTAAATGTTAGTCCTACTCTAAAGATGCAAAATAACTAAAATGCAATGAGGAAAAACACAAAGGGACACTCAAGATTAGCCTAAGGAATAATAAAGCAAAGAAACAAGATAAAATAAAGATTGTAATCTGCTTATACCTTCTTTGTTTCTGAAACTCCTTGGTTGGCCCTTGATTTTGATTGCTTTGTGTGCTCCTTGGATGGATCTTGATGCAAAATTGACAATAGGACTAGATGATAGTGCAAATGACTAAAATGGCTTGGCTAAATGAATGAAATTCTTGTGAATTGAGTGTTCAAAATGACAGCATTTAGTTGCAAAATGACTACGTGTTCCCCCTTTTTCCTTAGAGGAGGGGGTATTTATAGAGGAATTTGAATTCTCTGGAGAATTCAATGGTTGAGATTTATCCAACAAGGCCAAGATGAAGGGCTAAGGTGAGTTGAGGACTTACAAGCCCTCACATTTTGACATGTGTAATGTGAAGTGGCTAAGAGTGAGATGATGTGTAGGTGATGTGGAAGGGAGGTACATGATGTGTAAGAAGGACTTGTAGCTTGGAAGTACATTGGGAGATGAGAATATTCCTAGGAGGAATAAATGTGAATTAAAAAATCACATGCTTTGGAGAATCTAGTGGATAAGAGAGGGTCTCCAAAAAGGTGGGAGTTTGTCACATGTGACTTGATGTGACAAGTCAAAAATTATAGAAGATGTATGGGAAAAGGAGATTCTAGAAGGAATAAAAGTGAATTAAAAATTCAAATGGGGAAGAGAGGAGCCTTGGATGAATAAAAATGAATTAAAAATTCCTTGAGGGATGGGGAGAGTTGACCAAGGTACTGATTAGGCTTAACTAATTAGTAGTTAGAGGATAATTAGGGGTTAATGAGGATTAGAAGCCAACTTGTAAAAGTTGGAGGATGTGACACATCCTAATCAAGGATTAGGCATGTGCACATCCTTAATGAAGAGATTAGGAGATGGATTAGGATTAGATGAAAATGATATGTGAGAAATTAAATAAATGTAATATTTATTTAATTCATTTGATGAAAAGGGGATTAAGGAGGGTAAGGTATTTAATTATTAATTAAATACCTTAGGGATTTGGCAGAAGTAAGGATATTAATTAAATAATAGTAATATTACTTAATTAACTTGGATAAGAGAGTGTTTAGATGAAAAGTGAAAATTTTGGATAAATTAAGTGTCCAAATTTGGATGTCTACATTTTTCCCCTCTTTGAGATGGTGTTACGAAGTAGCATCATTTCAAAGAATATTAAAATATAGAACCCTGAAGGAGATGGTTAGATTGGAAAAGATGTCTCATTCATTCAAAGAAGTGACTAGAAAGGGAAAAAAAAAGATGGGGGTGAAGATGAAGATTAGGGATTGAGGATGCCCCTTCGAGAGGACATGCAGGTTCAAGAGAACACGGTTGTGCTCTCGAAATGGATGAGATGATGAAATGGGAGATGATGAAATGGGAGATGAGGAAGAGGATGCAAAGGGATGGATATGAAAGGATGAAAAGGTGAAAGGAGGTTGGGAAGCACAAATGGATTTAAGGACAAAGATGATGTTGCCCCAGTCAAGCTACAAGCCAAGATGAAGGAGAAAAATGACTAAGTGTTCCCCCTTTTTCCTTAGAGGAGGGGGTATTTATAGAGGAATTTGAATTCTCTAGATAATTCAATGGTTAAGATTTATCCAACAAGGCCAAGATAAAGGGCTAAGGTGAGTTGAGGACTCATAATCCCTCACATTTTGACATGTAGAATGTGAAGTGGCTAAGGGTGAGATGATGTGTAGGTGATGTGGAAGGGAGGTACATGATGTGTAAGAAGGACATGTACCTTGAAAGTACATTGGGAGATGAGAAGATTCCTAGGAGGAATAAATGTGAATTAAAAATTCACATGCTTTGGAGAATCTAGTGGATAAGAGAGGGTCTCCAAAAAGGTGGGAGTTTTTCACATGCGACTTGATGTGACAAGTCGAAGATTCTAGAAGATGCATGGGAAAAGGGGATTCTAGAAGGAATAAAATGTGAATTAAAAATTCACATGGGGAAGAGGGGAACCTAGGGTGAATAAAAA
The DNA here is from genome assembly GCA_007258455.2 of Sequoia sempervirens. Classification (NCBI taxonomy): domain Eukaryota; kingdom Viridiplantae; phylum Streptophyta; class Pinopsida; order Cupressales; family Cupressaceae; genus Sequoia; species Sequoia sempervirens. Next base: position 311,943,255 of record VDFB02000017.1, on the reverse strand, counting down.
TGAATTAAAAATTCCTTGGGGGATGGGGAGAGTTGATCAAGGTACTAATTAGGCTTAACTAATTAGTAATTAGAGGATAATTAGGGGTTAATGAGGATTAGAAGCCAACTTGCAAAAGTTGAAGGATGTGACACGTCCTCATCAAGGATTAGGCATGTGCACATCCTTAATGAAAAGATTAGGAGATGGAAGATGATGGAGGATGGATTGAATAAATGTATTATTTATTTAATTTATTTAATGAAAATGGGATTAAGGAAGGTAAGGTATTTAATTGGGATTTGGTAGAATTAAGGGTATTAATTAAATACTAGTAATATTACTTAATTAACTCAGATAAGAGGATGTTTAGAAGAAAAGTGACAAATTTGGATAAATTAGGTGTCCAAATTTGGATGTCTACATTCTTCCCCTCTTTGAGATGGTGTTATGAAGTAGCATCATTTCAAAGAATATTAAAATATAGAACCTAGAAGAAGATGGTTAGATTGGGAAAGATGCCCTAGTCATCAAAGAGATGACTAGGAAGAAAGATGATGGGGATGAAGATGAAGAGTAGGGTTTTAGGATGCCCCTTTGAGAGGACATGCAAGTTCAAGAGAACATGGGTGTGCTCTCGAAATGGATGAAATGATGCAAGAGTATATGAGGAAGATGCGGAAAAGTGATGGGTAAGAGAGGAGGATAAGTGATAGGGGACAGATCAAGCACAAATAGATTTAAGGACAAATATGATGTTGCCCCAGTCAAGGTACAAGCCAAAAGGGGTTGATGATGGATGGAGTGTTGTCAATAAGGGAATGAGAGATCATGAAACAACATGAGGATAGGGAATGATACATCCCAATGAGTGGTATTGATGAGGGAAGGATACATCCCAAAACAACACCAAAGGGATATGGAATAATACATATGGATGATGAGGAGTAGGAGGAGGAGGATTGGATCAAGGCTTGTAACAAGAATGGGAACAAGACCAAGGATATGATTAGATGATTTGTGCTAGATTGAATGGGGGAGGATTGGATTGGGATGTGGGATAGATGAAAGGAATAAAAATGATGATGGACAAGATGCTTAGAATAACCAATCTATATTATTCTAAGAAGATTGAATAAATGATTATAAGAGATTGGATGGATAGAGGAGGGAGAGTAAGGAAGGGTGAAGGGATGGGGGATATATGCAAGACGATGGAATGAAAAATGAGATGCAATCCTAATGCAATTTTCTATCTTTGGAGCACCTAATTTTTGCTATAGCATAAGACGCAAGATGCCAAGGTATGAAGAACCAAGGCCAATTCATGTCAAATTCATAAAACATGCACAATAGACAAGAAGGCTATCCCAACACCCCAAAGTCACGAAGACCTTGGTCAGGCCAGGTGTTGAGATAACCACAAGCACAAAAGGATGCCCCAACGTAACACAAGACCTCAGGGATCTTGGTAGGTACTACGTGGGAAAACCAAGAAGAAATAGACATAAAAAGATCAAGATATGCCCCTATGTTGACCAATAAAAACACACCATAATATGATGGATCATGGCAGCCTTGACAAGTGATGATAGGGAGCTCAAATGATAAACAAAAGCCAAACATATCAAAATATCGCAATCGAGTTCAAACGTCCTTTTCTATAGGATCAAAAGGGATGGATGGGGTTGATGAGGTCTGTTAGAAAGGACACATCCTATTGAGACCAAAGATGATGGATACTAAACAAAAATATCATTATGACATGGGATGCTCAAAATAGATTGGATCTCATGATACAAGTGGATCTCGTTTATGAAGAACTAGCTAGATAAAGGCATAGATTGACAACACGACACAAGGAAGACAAGACACGAGATTGACACACCCTAAAGACCTAGGGGCTTGGGGGCTAATCAAATATTAGCCTTGCCTACGTGAAAGTGAAGAGCCCTTGTAGTTTGATAAAAGGGTGATGATGGACTATGGATAAAATTGGAAAGAGGATGATGGAGACCTTAATGGATGACCAAGACAAAATGGAAAAAAGTAGAAAGATCAATGCTAGACGATAAGGAGTAGACGGACATATCCCTGGGGTGTATCTAATGATCGACCTTGCCTACGTGAAAGCACAAGGGAAATGTAGTTTGACCAAGACCAAAGAGACAAACAATGGATAAAGGGTGATGGGATGAAATGATGGGAATGAGACAGGATAGACCTATTGGATTGGATAGGATGATGGTGACTACACAAAGTTCAGGGATGGGATAGTTATCCACATCATCAAAAGATGAATTGGGAGGATGGTATGATGGAGATATGAATGATGATAAAGGATAGGAGATTGAAAAGATGTGTAAAAGAAGAAAAAGTGATGGTGATGAGATAAATGGCATGGGGTTGCATGGAGGGAATATCCTATAGCTAGATACCAATGACAAGGGATTACCAAATGGGATGAGGATAAAGAGATAGGTATGGGGGATGGAATGGATTGTTTGGATGGATAGGAAGATAAGGATTGGGAGATGAAAGGGATGCTAGGATAGGCAGATGAGGATGGGAAGATGAAGGGATGTTATGATAGATGATGTCTCCAAGGACTATGTCACAAAGGAAGTAGATGCCCCCATTCTAGATATGTCATGGATGATGAGGCATGAGTGATGAAAGATGAGTGGATGGGAAGATAAAGGAGATAACTAGAGGAGGATAGGATGGGTGACTAAGGAATACAATAGAGCATGGATGAAGGGAATGTATACCAAGAGGTGTCCAAATCATGCATAGATCACAAGAAGGATGGAGGGATGGGAGATAAATTGGATATGATTGTAGGATGTAAAAGATAGGTGGGATGGAGGGGATGAATGAAGAGGACGTATAGCAAGAAGATGGGTGCATAGTTGGAAGCATAGTGGATGGAGGGAATGCATATCAGGAAGTTGTCCCCAAGTGTGGAAAAGGATGGATGGGGATTTATGCATGACACTCATTTTCTAGGTTTTCATCACAGTACTTATCCAAGGCACTTGCTTGCCAAGTTTTCACCATTGGACGAATTATTTCTCTTTACTTTTCTTTTTTTTTTACATTTTCTAATTTTTTCAATTTTTTTTGGATTTTGTTTGACTTTTTGGATAGCATGCAGAAGGAGATGGATAAGGATAGGAAGGCGGATAAGTGGATTTAGAAGACATGCGATAAGGAGGTGGATGAAGGACTTAAGCATCAAGTCCATACAAGGTGTTAAGAGCCCATGTTTCAAGTGACTATTAGATATTGGTACGACCATATTAGGATAAATGGATTATGCAAGAGAATGGATTAAAGGGATTGGGTGAGGGAGATATGGGGGATGATGGATGGGATGCTAGAAAGTGTATGGATGGAATGATGGGATAGGTGTGTGATGGGGTGATGATTTTAGGACCAACATCAGCATATAGGGTGGTGGATGTGGGGATAATGGAGGTGATGAGATAGTGAATTTTGGGACATAAGGCCCCAAAAATAGATTGAGGAAATGGCAGGAGTGTATGATTAGCTTTTAGATTAGAAACTTTGGATGTTGTTACAAATTTTTCATTTGAAGGTATTGCATCTTTTTTCTTTGAGATCCACATGGTTTTGATCTCTTCTTTGGTGGCCTTTGTGGCCGATGGATATGATTTTGCTTTTGGATTTGATCTTGGATTGAATTTGGAATTTGGATTTAATTTTTCTTTTTGTCAACATGTATTTTAGAGGGGACATGAGGAGCTTTTGATTCATGTGGATGTTTAGGTTTATGCATTTTTACTTTAACATCTAAAGTGCTTTTAATAGCAATGATATGGGTGCGAGGAGATGGATGATGTGGAGTGATGGAGGTACGATTATGGGAATTATGTGTAGAGGGAGGATATGCAGGAACATGCCTTTGTTGATCCTGATTAGAGGATATGCGAGTGGGATGTTTATGATGGACAACATGGATAGATGGTGGATGGGTAAAAGGATGAATAGGACGAGATGGAGGAGGTGATTTTGGGATATAAGGGCCCAAAACAGATGTAGTGGGTGGAGAGACATAAGGACCCAAGATGGATGGAGTAGATGAAAGATGGGAGATGGTGGATGGAGGGATGTAAGGACCCAGAATGGATGGATTAGATGATGGAGGAATATGGACAGTTGTTTTGAGGTGATAGGATGGAGGAGGAGGAATGGCAGCATATGATTTGGTGGAGTGATGGGCAGAGCCTATATTTCTTTTGGAAGAGGCTCGTTGAGGATGTTTAGAGGTTGTACCAACATAATTAGATTGTTAGTCTTGGGAAATAGGTCCAAGACCTCACATACAAAGTTGTTCTTTAGCTTGGATGGGCTCTAAAATACCTTGCTTATGAAGGCCTAAACCTTTTCCTTGATAGTTCATTCTCTTGAGCATTCGATCTAGGACAGGATTTTTGTTATTCTTGAAGAATTATGCGAGTCCATTATTAGGTGGAGGAGGATAGGGGGTGTATATGTTTTTTTCTTCTCCTGCAAGGAGACCACCATGGAAGAATGTGAGAGTACCAAGGGGATATACAAGTGGTGTGGGGATAATAGGTTTAGGCGATGGTGGAGGATCATCAAATGGAGATGAGGGAGTAGCAGCTTCTTGATCAGGACAGGGAGTTGGTGAGAGATCAAGAGAGGGATTAGGTGACATGATAGGATCTATATTTTTGGTAGAGAGTGATAAGGGATCATGCAATGGAGAAGGAGATAAGGGATCATAAGATGGAGTGGTGGAATCTTGAGTGACAAGGAGATTATGGACTATAGTGGATGAGGGATTATGATGTACAAGAGGGGATATGATATGCTTTGGACCAAACTCTTGGCATGATTCATCGTGTGTAGGAGGCATGTTGGATGGGCTCTTCAAGTAGGTGAGGTGGAAGGATGGAGGATTCATGAAGTTCATGAGAGGGGATACTGGTGATACTAGGAGTGGGAGGAGTGGATTGGATTTGTGGATCTATGATAGGTTGGGAGGATCTAGGTGTAGGGGTGGATTGGATTTGGTTATTTTTTATGGGCTCGACCAATCTTGGAGTAGGAGATGGGGGCTCAGTGGATTTGGAGGATGTGATGGTTTTGATAGTTTGAGTGGGGTTAGGGGTGATACCATCAATGATAGTTGTGGGATGGAGAGGGGTCTCATCATTAGTGACCATGGAGGATGGATTGGGATGGCATGATTCCACAACTTCAAGGTGTGGAGTGAGAGATGTCTTCTTTGCTATAAGTCCTTGGAGAACCTCTGGAGTGAGAAACTTGAATACTCTAGGCTGAGATAGCGTGGTAGGAGTGGATGAGGGATTATAGATTGGCGGACTAGGATTAGATGGGGGAATGGAATTTGATGTAGGATTGGGAATAGATGGGGGATTAAGATTAGATGAAGGGTTAAGATAGGGGTATTGGAATGGTGAATTAGGACATGAGGATGTGGTTGGTGGATTGTAGTAAGGGTATTGGGATGGTGGATTAGGATGGGAAGATTGAGGTGGTGGATTGAGATAGGGAAATGTGGATGTTGGATTAGGATAGGAAGATGTCCATGTTAGACTAGGATAGGTTGGTGTGGATTTTGGATTAGGATAGGAAGGTGTGAATGTATGATTAGGGTGAGTAGATTGGTATGGAAGATTAGGGTAGTGGGTATATGCGAATGAAGGATTGAGATAGGAGGATGTGGACGGGGGATTAGGATAGGGGTATTGTGATGGTAGACTAGGATAAGAGGATGTGGGTGTTGGAAAAAAGGATGATGTAGATGAAGGATATGATGGATATCCCTTGTCAATGATGGCATAAAGAGCACGATTAGGAATGGATGAAGACATAACGGGATAACTCGAAGGGGTGATTGGATTTTGAAAAGCGGGTGGAGAAAGCTTACTAGTAATGATAGTGTCAAGGGAGTCTATGTCATATTCCTCTTGATCAACAAGACTTTCGTTATCATTGTTGACATAATTAGGGTTTCCCTTGACTACTATTGATGGAGGATAATGATTCATGATGATGAAAGGATAAAGAGGATGGATCAAAGATTCTAGATGGGAATGGACTAAAGCTCAAATTGGGATTTAGGTTAAGCTCAGATCGGGATTGGATTAAAGCTCATATTAGGATGATTGGATGATGTAATGGGATTGATTCTGACGATCAAATTTGATTATCAAAGGATGATTAAGACACCAAATCTACTTCGAGATGGAAGTAGATTGATTGGGTTGAAGGTGATTGGATAGGGATGTGATTGGCTTGGATTGGATAAGATTGACTAATGGATCAGATAGGATGATAGAAGGGATTCTAAACCTCATTCAGAGGTTATCCTAGGTGACTTAGGATATTGATTGATTAGATTAAAGGATAAAAAGACAATTATGGCACTGAATCCACTTTGAGATTGAAAATGGATTGATTGGGCCAACGATAATGATTAACTTAGGATGGATGACAATCCTAAGCGAATGTTGATGATGGCGATCAGATTAGACACTTAGGTCAATTTGGATAATAACCTAAAACAAAGTTTAGAGGATTTGGATGGGGAAAACAATGATTTTATTGGAGAGATAAATGATAGAAATGGACAAACGACTGCACAAAATGAGAGAAGGAGGTTCAGAATAGATGAAATATTACTCGGAATGAGTAAACAGATGATAGAGAGGGATAAACGACTACTCAAAAATGAGCAAACGACTACTCACAATGAATGAATGATTCTCAAAATGAGAAGTTGAAGATTTGGAATAGATGAAATATTACTCATAATAAGTAAATGATTGATCAGGATTGTTGAACAAGAGTTTGAAATGATTGAAGGAGGTTTGAAATGGATGAATGTTTACTTGGAATAAGTAAATGGATGATGACTGAACGAAAGTTTGAAATGATGGGAGGTGTGAAGTGGATGAATGTTTACTCAAAACAAGCAAATGGATGATTGGAATGAGTGAACGAAAGTTTGAAATGATAGAAGGAGGTGTGAAATGGATGAATGTTTACTCAGAACAAGTAAACGGATGATCAGAGTTCCTAACAAGAGTTTAAGACAATAGATTAAGGTTCGAAATAAATAAATGTTTACATGGAATGAGTAAACGAATGATCAAAAAAGAGGGAAGGAATGTTCATAATGGATGGATGAAGGGTTGAATCGAGTAAATGATTGATCAGAATGAATGAATGAATGCTCGGATTAAGAGGTTGACTTGTGGAAAGGATGAAAGGTTGAATAGGATGAAATTGAAGAAGATGGAGGGAGGGATCTTAATATTTGTTTCGATATCCAATGATCTTGACTACAGATGGACTAAAGCTCATATTAGGATTTTGGTTAAAGTGTGGATTAAGATTGGATTGAAGGATATGATGGGATTGGTTCCGCCAGTCAGATTTGGGAACTAGATATGTTTATTGTCTTTTTCCCAAGTTTTTGCTGTAGAGGGGTGAATTTTCCCTTCTAGGGCGAATCTTCCCTCATAAAGGGGAGAATTTTCCCTTTTGGGGTGAATATTCCCTCATAGAGGGGTGAATTTTCCCTTCTATAGGGTAGATTTTCCCCATTGTAGGGTAGATTTTCCCCATTGTGGGGAAAATTCACCCCATTGCTTTGTGGACTCTCTAAGTGGGTAAACAGGCTGTTAGAATGAAGAGATGGGCAATTGGAACAGGGTGTTAGATAATTGGATTAGGAAAATTAATGATAGGAGTGGATGAAAAGCACTTAGAACTGGTAATGATTTTTTGGAATGGATGAAGGACTCTCAAGTTGCGGAAACAAAAGCTCAAAATGAGTAAACAATTGATTAGAAAGGATGAACAACTCTTAGAATGAGAAGATGGATACTTGGAATGGATGAAATATTACTCGAAACAAGTAAATGGAGGGTCGAAAGGGATAAAAAACTACTTGGTCAAACGGATGTTGGAATGGCTAAGCGAAGTTTTGGAATGGTTAAACTAAGGTTCAGAATGATAAAATGGAGCTTTAGAATGATCAAACAGATGTTTCAGAGGTTTAGAATGACAAAATGGAGGCTTGGAATGATTAGATAAAGGTTTGGAATGGTTAGATGATGATTTAGAGGGTAAACGGAGCTAAACAAGGCAATTTTGGTTGCTCAGGAGGGAAAATTCGCCCCTATGTAGTAAACAGGAGGGCATAGTCACCCCTCTATAGTGCACTAGAGGGCATAGTCACCCCTCTGCAGTAACCAGAAGGGAAAATTTGCCCCTCTGCAGTGAATAGGTACTTGGTTTTGATGAAAGTGATTATGGAAAGGACAACAATAAGGCCAAATTGTCAAAAAAATTACTGGTTTCTCACAAGAAAACACTTTTACACAAGCACAATCCTATGATTAGTGTTAAGGGTATGGCCAATAAAGGTCTTAATCTAGGATTCACAAGGTGTCTAGGGATTCCTCGATATACTCTTAGTACGTGAGGCACAACCGTGAACACTAGCCCATCACAAGCGTGATTTGGGAACCCCGGCGAGATACTAAAGGGCTCAAACCAACTCTTCACATCTATCTAGGTATCACCCTAGCTTCGATGCTCCGCCAATTACGACATGACTGGATTGAGGTATAGCTTTCACTCTCCCCCCTTTGTATACCTCGTCGGTACACATGGTTGGGATCATCCCTTGGGGTGATGAAATGCCCAAGCAGGTCCCACTAGAAAGAAGACACTAATCGTTTCCAACTACTCCCCAGGCTCACACAAAGTGCAAGGGGAAAGTGAAAACAAACTAATGCCCCCTTGGGTGACACAAAAAGATAGACATAGCAAGCAATGAATATTACTTCCCCTAATTAATCTATGTTCTTAGATTAACGAAAACAACAAGGATAGCTTTTAAAATTTGAGCAAATGGATAGCCCTGCAAGAAAATGTTAGTTGTTTTATCCTTCGTTCTTCATCAATTACACAAGAATATGATGAAAAATGTTAACAAAAACACAAATATCCTTGCAAAAAACAATGTTAGTGGGTTAGGATATGAAAATAGCAAAAAAATGGGAGAAAAATGAAGCTAAAATGATTGTTTTACCTCTCAAAATGTGTTGTTTTAGGGCATATTCACCCCTCTGTAGTAACTAGGAGGGTGCAATTGAATTTTTGCAGCAAAGAAAAGGGTATAGTTGAACTTATATAGCAGCAAAAGGGTGTAATTACACTTCTGCAATGAACGAGAGGGCGTAATTGCACTTTTGTGGTGAACAGGAGGGTGTAATTGCACTTCTGCAGTGAACAGGAGGGCGTAATTACACTTTTGCAGTGAACAAGAGGGCATAATTGCACTTTTGCAGTGAATAGGAGGGTGTAATTGCACTTCTACAATGAACAAGAGGGCGTAATTACACTTCTATAGTGAATAGGTGGGAGTAATTACACTTCTACAATGAACAAGAGGGCGTAATTGCACTTCTACAGTGAACAAGAGGGTGTAATTGCACTTGTGCATTAAACAGGAGGGCGTAATTACACTTCTGCAGTGAATAGGAGGGTGTAATTGCACTTCTGCAGTGAATAGGAGGGCATAATTGCACTTCTACAGTGTACAGGAGGGCGTAATTGCACTTTTGCAGTGTACAGGAGGGCGTAATTGCACTTCTACAATGTACAGGAGGGTGTAGTCGCCCTTCTGGAGTGACCAGGAGGGCATAGTCACCCTTTTGCAGTGACTGGGAGGGTGTAGTCTCCACTCTATAGTGAAATGTTAGTAAGGAAAATCCAAAACAATTTCCCTTCTGCAGTAAAACATTAGCAAGCCAAAATTCAAACAAGGGCGTAGTCACCCTTCTGCAGTAAAACATTAGCAAGCCAAAATTCAAACAAGGGTGTAGTTGCCCTTCTGCACTAAAACAAAGGGTGTAATCACCCTTCTACAGTGAAACAGAGGGCGTAATCACCCTTCTGCAGTGGAACAAAGGGCATAGTTGCCCTTCTGCAATCACTAGAAGGGTGTAGTCACCCCTTTACAGTGAAACAGAGGGCATAGTTGCCCTTCTACAGTCACCAGGAGGGCGTAGTTGCACTTCTGCAGTAAAACAGAGGGCATAATTTCCCTTTTGCAATCAAATAGAGGGTGTAGTCGCCCTTCTGCAGTCACCCCTCTGCAATGAAACAGAGGGTGTAGTCGCCCTTCTGTAGTCACCAGGAGGGCATAGTCACCCCTCTGCAGTAGAACAAAAGGTGTAGTCACCCTTCTGTAGTAACCAAAGGGCGTAGTCACCCCTCTGCAACCTATTCCTACAAACAATCTCAACAACAAACGTTAAATACAGGAACCCGCTTGTGGGTCCCACCAAGCGTGCCAGAAATGTGATCCTAAATGTTCATCCTACTCTAAAGATGCAAAATAACTAAAATACAATAAGGAAAAACACAAAGGGACACCTCAAGATTAGCCTAAGGAATAATAAAGCAAAGAAACAAGATAAAATAAAGATTGTAATTTGCTTATACCTTCTTTGTTGTTGAAACTCCTTGGTTGGCCCTTGATTTTGATTGTTTTGTGTGCTCCTTGGATGGCTCTTGATGCAAAATTGACAATAGGACTAGATGATAGTGCAAATGACTAAAATGGCTTGGCTAAATGAATGAAATGCTTATGAATTGAGTGTTCAAAATGATAGCATTTAGTTGCAAAATGACTAAGTGTTCCCCCTTTTGCCTTAGAGGAGGGGGTATTTATAGAGGAATTTGAATTCTCTAGAGAATTCAATGGTTGAGATTCATCCAACAAGGCCAAGATGAAGGGCTAAGGTGAGTTGAGGACTCACAAGACCTCACATTTTGACATGTGGAATGTGAAGTGGCTAAGGGTGAGATGATGTGTAGGTGATGTGGAAGGGAGGTACATGATGTGTAAGGACTTGTACCTTAGAAGTACATTGGGAGATGAGAAGATTCCTAGGAGCAATAAATTTGAATTAAAAATTCACATGTTTGGAAGAATCTAGTGGATAAGAGAGGGTGTCCAAAAATGTGGGAGTTTGTCACATGTGACTTGATGTGACAAGTCAAAGATTCTAGAAGATGCATGGGAAAAGGGGATTCTAGGAGAAATAAAAGTGAATTAAAAATTCACATGGGGAAGAGATAAGCCTTGGATGAATAAAAGGAATTAAAAATTCCTTGGGAGATGAGGAGAGTTGACCAAGGTACTGATTAGGCTTAACTATTCAGTAGTTAGAGGATAATTAGGGGTTAATGAGGATTAGAAGCCAATTCTTAAAAGTTGGAGGATGTGACACATCCTAATCAAGGATTAGGCATGTGCACATCCTTAATGAAGAGATTAGGAGATGGATTAGGATTAGATGAAAATGACATGTGAGGCATTAAATAAATGTAATATTTATTTAATTCATTTGATGAAAAGGGGATTAAGGAGGGTAAGGTATTTAATTATTAATTAAATACCAATTTAGGGATTTGGCAGAATGAAGGATATTAATTAAATAATAGTAATATTACTTAATTAACTTGGATAAGAGGATATTTAGATGAAAAGTGATAAATTTGGATAAATTAAGTGTTCAAATTTGGATGTCTACAGATATAACCAAATTACCACATGAGTTTTTTACATAATTAGGCATTATTATTCCCTTGTTACTACTCATCACGACTCTTGCCAAATAACCACTTTCAACCATAAGCGGTGCATAAGAAGTAGCCTGAGACAAAGCTCCTTTGCATTTAGGTTTATCTTTATGAAGGAAATCTAGTGGCTCCACTTGGTTATTTAACCAAGATTGAGAGAATAAAAAATCATCCACATCGATATACATCATCCACTGGCACTTTTCCCTAGCCATGAGAGCACTATGTGAAAACCTAGCTTCTTATGATTTAGCACATGGCCATGCATATCTACTCACATTATACCATGGCAACCCACTTTCAATAATTTTTTCCAAATTTTCTCCACTGCTATTATCATACAAAAATAAATGCTCCATACCCAAATGGGAATTGTACATTACCCATTCTCTCATGAATTTTGTAACTTTTAACACCATGGTACAGGCATATAGTTTCATCTTCTTGCTTTCTATCATTCTAACTTGATTATGTTGCAAAGGTCTATTATAAGATGGTTGGATGTCATAATAAAAAATAGATGGAATAGGTTTTCCTTGGACTGATAGAGTGATTTTGGATCTGAGAAGATAATAAAGTACTTCTTCTTTTGGATGCTCACACCTAATGACCTCTTGTGCAGACGCAGTTATAGTAGTTTCTATTGTTTCATTGAAGATGCAACGAAGATTTTTTGTTGCAACATTTAGTATTTGTTTATGGTTGATACCTTTGACAAATAGAATAGCATCCTTATCTACAATGAATCTCTCATATATCATGTGATGCCATTTAATGGGCCAGGAGTGATTCATAAACTCAACATTCACTTTCATGGTCTCTATTACAACTGGGTTATGAATGTTGTCAACTAGGGCCACTGATCTTGTCAACCATTGGACATCTTGTGCAGGTGCTTGGAATGTTACTACAACTCCTTGGGATCTATCTAAATATTCAATTCCCTTCAAATGTGTATGGAAATTGTCTAAGAAAGAAAATTGCAAAGATTATTTTTCTTTGCATCTAAATCTTTGAGAATACAATGGTACCATTATTAACACTTCATCAAGTAAGAGGACAACATTTTGGATAAATAAAAATCCATGGCTTTGTTGCACGATCAAATTCAAGGGTTGGGAATAACTGCTTTGTGAAGCACTTGCTCATAGGTTGTACTCTATCATCTTTCATCTAAATCCTTCTTGGAGGTTTCTAACACTTCACCTCTCTTTTAAATCCACCCTAACTCCTTTGCAATCCTTGAATGAACTAACTTCCTTTCAGCTTGTATTATCATACAAAACTAACTCCAAAAACTCCTAATTTCCTTCACCACTTTTCTTGAATTTCCAGTTGCTCACTTTTCATTATTAGAATAAATCTCATTGACATGTAGTGATTTTACAAATAGGGATTGTAGATGTTTTCTCATCAACAAAGGAATACCATATTAAAAACTATGAGTATTTTCTCAACCTAAGATGGAGTTTCAAAAGAAAAATAGACAAAGTATTCTCTTGTCTTCCACGTGCATGGTTCTGCATTGAAGAGAATTGGTTAATCTTCACACCTTCTTAACCATTACCATGAGCTCAAAAATTCCATACTCCTTCATAAATGACCTAATCATCATAATAGTTTGAATAAGTTGTCAAGAACTAATCAAAATGCTCAAAACTCTAAAAGAGGTTTCCTATTCAACTGGAAAAATTAAAAACTTTTACATTAGAAGACTCCCTCCAAAAAATTTGCACGTAGCTTTGACCTTTTTTAAAGGAGAATAAAATGCTTGGCACCTAACATAACATTTAATCATTGCTAAAACCTTGACAAGATATTTAGGAAGTTTAATATTAATGTTGATAAGAATATCAACACTAACAATTTTGTATTTTTTTACCCACGTCATTTTTTACATGTGTCCATCCTTGCACTAATTTTTTCCTTTGAATTTTTATTATATTTGTGGTTCTCAACATAAAAAAAACTCAATTTCTTATTTCTAATTAATAGTTATCATATATTTAATAGAATAAAAACATATTTTGGAATGGTCTATTAGTGATCTATTCTTGAACATTCTTCATTTTTTCTCCTCCCTTGTTATACATAGAAGTAGGTTGAGTTATGATGTTTCCTCCAAAATATAACCCTATCTTTTAATTTTCATTGCTATATTTTACTCATCTTTTAAATTTTGGTTTGGAAGGGTAACTTTGAGTTGTGTTATTGTCACATTGTTTGGTCTTGAGTCAATATCATCTTTTGGTTGTATATTCAGTTATTAAATTTATTGGTCAATATTTATGAGTGATTAATTTTTTTCTAGTCCAATCACCATGGTGCTCATGCACTTGTCATTTTAAACATGGCATTCTAATCTTTGATTCCACTCAATCACATTTTATCAATTATGTATCATATTAAAAGTTATGTAAAAGGGTGGGCAGATGGTTGGGTGACTTGCCATGCTCATGGTGGCAAGTCTGTCTTGAGGGGTGAGGCAGTGGTGGTGGTGAGGTGGAAGGGTAATATAGCAACCATGTTGTCTTTTGTTTTAGGCCCCCTTGAATTTCGATGACAAGTACAGTAATCATGAGTTGGTTTTAATTATCTAAAGGCTTTGGTAATAGGGAGATATACGTGGGCATTTGTGGTCACCTCTGGACAGTACAACATTTTCCCTTATTCCCACTCATCTGACTAATGGCAGCTTAGGTTTTTCTGGAAATTTTGAGGTGGCACATTGTACAGCGTAATAACGTTGGTGGCTTCCTCCCTTCTATTTGAGAAGGTGGCAAGTTCAGAGAAACTATTTAGTTTCCTTTTCTTCCCATGGGCATAAAACTTAGTGCAGGTTGCAATGGTGAAGCACTCCAAATTCATTGTGGAGATGTCAGTTGAGTCGGTAGTATGTTTTGGGGCGGACACCCCAATTTCCCTCGACACAAAAGATAGGAAAAATTTCTTTCAACGGATCACCGACCAACACCTCAAATGCATTTTGCTTAATATCGATCCTCTTACCATGGTGGTTGTGAAGATGATCTTGGGGAAAGGGCACCTGGGGGACAAAGAAATTTTTAGGATGAACACACAAATTGTGTCACATTTTCTAGCTTCGGTCTTGGACAACCAAACACCCAAGGCATAGGCGAAGGCACTTGTGGGAAAGCTATTCAAGAAGAAACTACTTGGTGGTTTGGAGGAGACCCTGAAAGCTTCCTTTCTCGGTAGAGGAATTTCACAGCCTCGTGATTTGGGAATGGTGAAAGCCCAAGGCGAGGTGGTAAAGCTAGTCTACATGTTCCTTCTGTACTTAAAGGGGATGATGTTGGTAAAACACAAAATGGTTGTGGTGGTTGCAGTCAGCTTTCTGAAGATTTTTTGGATGGAGGTGGTGAATGACTTCAAATGGGTCAAGGAATTTGACCAATTTTCCAAATAAAACGACTTCCTATGAGGTCTGGTGTCTTTTTTGCTTGGTGTCAAAGGTAGGGTATGGGTCTAGTTTGTGATAATGGTTAAAAAAAATTGCAAATATGGGTTGTAAGTATAGTCTTGGCTTAAATCTGTTTTTGAAAAGCATTTTGTATGTAGGGGTGGAAAGTTAGGGTTTGGTTTCATGTCTGTGGTGTATAATCGTCAAGTGGAAAGGATGGTTTATTTTTTATTACTTGTTGTTGCAGTCTTGGGCCGAGTAGCATGGTGGGCAGCGGATGCCTTTTTTTTTGGTTGGCCCTAGTTTGGTCTCCATAGTTGGTGGTCACTTGCATTGCAAACGCATATATTCCTTTTTTGGAAATAATATAATCAATCTTACAAAGCAAAAAAAAAAAAAAAAATTATGTCAAAGGAATTTATTTTGTTTAGTTTAATCAAGTCACTATGTTCTTGTTAGGGACTCCTAGTCAATTCTTGATTCTTAAAATGGTTTCAATCATCTTGGTTCATCCAAAATATGGTTGAATAGTCAATGTTCCAATTATCATTTAAGTCATATTTTCCTAAGTTGTGTTAATATTCTAAATCTTTCACCCTTTTGATCCTTTTTTTTTTCATTTTGACCTTTAGATTGAGTTTAATATTATGGATTTAATGGATTTCATTATTCTCATGGTGTCATTTTCAGTGGTATGTGATTTATTCCTTTTTGAATTCATATAGTGCTTATCACAATATGGTGTCATGCATGTTGCATTGTCTGAAAGGAATCATGTTCATGTAGTCTAGTTCACTCACTATAATGAAGGTCTCATTTTGCATGTGCATTCAGTTGTTTTCTCGAAGGTCTTTGATGAGGTTCATTTATGTCCCATTTTATTTTATATTTTAACATTTTTCCTATATTGTAATGCCCACCTTTATGCTTTATTTTCATATCATATTATGTCATTTTACCACCTTTCTACTATATATGATTAAATCAAAATGAGTGGTAATAAATTTAGTTTTTAGTTAAAATAAGAGAAATAATTATTAGATTGTATTTACTAATATATGCATAGCTAGTGTGTTGAGAAAATAGACTTCATGCAACCCGTATAACATGTGAATTGTATCTATCAGTGTGGATGTTGAAGTAATTGTTTTTTTGATAAATAATAGTCCTTTTGTTATAACCAATATTTGTATTATACTTACCACCGAAAAAAAAATAGTCGTAGATCAAAAATGACTATCTATATTCTTTTATTGGTGTAATTGCAAGCAACAATGATTGTAGATATATTATCTTCTTGTTACAACTAGAATAATATTTTAGTTTGAGAGAAGTGGCCAGAGGTCAATGACTTCCATATATTTTAGGAATTTGTTGAAGGCTTGCACTACAAAAACATTATTTTAAACTAAGGATGGGTAGAGATATATAGATATAAATTTCATATATATATAGTTTCAATCACCTCACAGAGCAAGTGGAGGGATAGCTCTCTTGAAGCAATGATGATATATACTTTTTCTTTATTTTGTATGTTATTTTCTATAGTCTAGAATTTTTACAACAAATTTACAAAAATAATTTTATTTTCATTTTTGAATAGTTGCATTTCATTTTACTCACCTCACTACCTACAACCCTTGTGTGTATAGCCACTATCATGACTCCCTCCTTGACACATAAAAAACATTCATTAAGCTAAGAGAATGATTAAATTATTCAAAAAAGAAAGAAACCTAAGAATGTGTATTATTTAATTAATTTAATAAAGGTAATAAGAAATCATGGAAATAAAATAAATAATATAAAATAACTAAATATTATAAATAATATAATGATGATGATGATAATATTTTCATTATAAATTAAATAAATAAATAAATTGTATAAAAATGATATAATTAAATAATTAAGTGGTTAGTTAAGTAATAATAAAAATTTGTTAAAGGGTAGGTGAGCTGAATTGATTAATTAGTCAAGTGATTATTAGTTTTAAGTTAATAATAATAAATTAAAAATTGCATAATAGAGTTAATTTTCATAATCTACTTGTTTAATTTGTTAATTGGAGCTAAATAAGGAGTTGGCATGGAAGACCAATAGGGGAGAGGGGCCCATAGTGGAGCACCCTAATTTGGCATCTCTCAAAATTATATGTGGAAATTTCAAATCACTCCCAATTTTGTAAAACAATTTATTTGGCAACTCATGTGCTTATATATTTCGTTTTGGGGCTACATCATCAAATATGATGCCACATCAACATGCTTTTTGTTGAGGTATCCAAAAAGGCCCCAAAAAAAAGTGAGACTGATAGTGGTGCACTAAGTCATGTGTTATTGGTGGGTTGATGTGGCATCACATGATTTGTCAGTTTGTGTATTTTATGGATAAAAAGTGTTTTACAATTGGATATTAAGGTGCTCCACTATGGGGCCCACTGGAGACTACTTCTATTCCCACTATTGGAGCCCGCTCCACTATGAGCCCCTCTCCCATAATTTAAAAACAAAAAATTAATTGATTTAATTTATTCATTAACTAAAAATTAACAAATGGGTTGCATGAGAATATATTTTTCTTAATTTTATAATTTATATTTTTCTCAACCAGGCAAGGAGGAAGATAATCTTTAATCTGGACTGTTGGAGAGTTGAATATTGTGTGTGCATGGTGAGGGGAATCGAAATTACCAGTCCACAAGCTAAATGGGTGTTGTTTCCTTGCCAGGTTTTGTCCATGATCTTTCTTTCAAATTTGATGAATTTGTCTGAGTCTCTAGGGGATTTAGAGGAAATTGTAGAGAAATTTGTGAAAGATCAATTCTTGGCTGACAATGCTCTTTTAAGGGGTGTTCAAGAATATAATGTTTTCAAATGGAAGGGGTTTATTGGAGGTCTTTTCCCCAAGAAATATCTTAAGCAGCGCTGAGAGTTTGTTGAAATTTATGATGCCATCAAATTATCCTTTACTGTAAGTGGATACAGAATCTGCAGGTGGTCAGGGGGAGAATTTTGTGAAGCTAGCGTGCATGAAGTTATGAACCAAGTTGAAACTATTGTGAATTTTTATAATTTCATATGCTTACTGTCAGGCAAGTCTAGTGTACTATTGGCTATAGTTTATGGCAAAAAAATCAAGTTTTTTTGTAAGGTTTTGATGTAA
The DNA here is from genome assembly GCA_007258455.2 of Sequoia sempervirens. Taxonomy (NCBI): domain Eukaryota; kingdom Viridiplantae; phylum Streptophyta; class Pinopsida; order Cupressales; family Cupressaceae; genus Sequoia; species Sequoia sempervirens. Next base: position 311,925,005 of record VDFB02000017.1, on the reverse strand, counting down.
ATTCTATCGGCCTGTATAGCTTTGACATGGCTCCTGTAAGCTCAAAGTATTAAGTTTATGCTGTCTAAACTTATACATGTCAATGAAAACTACCTAAAGTGTCATGTTTTATCAAACAGGCAGCTAATTTGTAGATGTTTTTCTTTTGCAATCAAATAATATGTTTCGATTTTTAAATTTAAACCCTTTTTCTAAAATTTTCTATAATGAAAAATAATATATTAGATTATTAGAACAAGAATAATATAAATTTTATTTTTATTAGCTAAAAATTTCATGGTTAATTATAATCACATAGTTCTTCCTATAAATCATAATTTTTAGAAAATTTTAAAATGCAAAATTCTAATAGATATTTTGTTTGAAAAAAATACCTGTAGAAAAAGTTGCACAAAAATTCTATCAATTCAAATTTGCATTAAATTAACATCTACAAACTGACCTAATTATTTAAGTATATTTTTTATCATGTTGTGAAAATTATTAATTATCTTACTATTAGAAGAACCTTGCCAAAAGAAATTTCTCGTCTTTTGGTCTAATTTTTGTCCTACTATAGCTAGCATATTCAAACAAGAGATCAAAAAGATAGAGATTGTAGATATGACTACCTTTAACATGATGATACTTCTAGCCTAAGAAACCCATTTATCTTTCCAAGAGGTGATCCTCTTAGAACATAGATCCAATAGTGAATCCCAAAGTTGAGCATAACACTTACATCTAAAAGCTAAAAATCTCATATACTTGTTAGGTAACACACCTTCCTTGAAGTCTAGGGTTTTTAAAATTTCCATTTTCCTTTTTCGCTCATGAAAGAAGAAATAAACTTTAGATTTGAATTAATTAACAATCTAACTAGAGGCCTTGGAGTAAATATTGAGGATGTTCTTAATGGTTTTTGTCTCCCCTTTTTTGAAACCCCAAGCAACATTATGTCATCAACAAATTGTGATGAGTGATAAGAAAAACATTATTTTTCACCATAATCATTTCCTAATGGCCAAAATTGGCAATCTTTTAAGAGAATCTTCCTAAACCATCAGCCATGATGATAAACAAGAAAATGGAAAGAGGTTCCCCTTGATAAAGCCTACAATAAACTTTAAATAAACCTTGAGGATTTCCATTAACTAGAATTGAAAATATTACGCTAGAAAAAAAACTAAAAATCCAATCCAACCATTATTTGTTGAAACTAAAGGCTTTCCTTTTTATATCAAGCTTAAAAATCATGCAAATTTTTTTTGTTGACTATATCAAATGGATCATTTCTTGAGCCACAATTACTCTATCCAAGATCAATCTTTCAATAATAAAGCCAATTTTCTCTTCATTTTATTTAAGAAAGAAGGGTTTTCAACCTATTCATGATAGCTTTAGAGAAAAATTTATAAACTATGCTACATAGAGAGATTGGACTATAATCATCAAAGATTATAGCATAATCTTTCTTGGGAATAAAGACAATGAAAGCATAATTGATATCCTTTAAAAGCATACCTTTCTTCTAGGATTCATATGGTGTATCCAACACATCCTTTTCCACAATGCACCAACATCTATAAAAAAAGCTATTCAAAAATTCATCTGGGCCAAGGGCTTTATCAAAATGTAGTTACATAGATGTTGTCTTAATCTCATGATCAAAGAAAGGACTAAAAAGGCTCTTATTTTTCTCATCACTAACAAGTTTTGGAATGGCGATTAAAATCAAATAATGATTTCCCATAACATAATCATCTTGATTTTTTAACACAATTTAAACTAACCAATGGATTCCTCTTTAATTATTTTTCATCCTCTACTATATTTCCCTTATCATTCTTAATTCTTCTAGTATGATTGTAAATCCTTCAAACCTTAGTGGAATTATGAAAAAAAATAGTTTTTGTCTCCATATTTGAGCCCAACCTCCCTATATTTTTTCATCCAAAAGAATTCTTCTTGAGCCAACAACTCAATATAATTCCCAAACAGTTCTTTCTCTTTCAAATAGCTATCATTGTCCATACCTTTTTGAAACCTCTTCATTAAAATTATTAATCTTCTATTCTATTAGTTTCTTCTCCTCAAATATGTTCTTGAAATGAAATTTATTCTATATTTTTAGTGTTTCCTTTGTGAATATAATATTTGAGACCAAGGATAATATTTCATTGTTATTGTGTTGATCCATTTCCTACAATCTTTCAATATTAAAGAGGAATTCCTTATCTCTCATCTAGACATTTGAAGGCATATGTCCAATTTTAAGATCCTCTTTAATCGGGAGTTGGATGCGATAGTGATTTGAACCTAAAATAGGTAGGATACTATAGTCATAAAATTTGGGAAAGGAACCCTAATACCCACAACAAAGTAATTTTTCAAGCCTCTTTACTATGTTACTAAAACCCAATCTGCAATCTTAGTTGGTATATTTATATTATACTATTGTATATAGATTGTAAATCCTTGTTGACATAAACTCTAGAAAATCAATTTGGGGCTAAATACACTTTTTAAGGCCCACGCAAATTATCTTCATCATTCAAGATCGCATTAAAATCACCCCAAGGATACAAAAATACTTTGGAACTACATCAATGATCAATAAAATCTCATCCCACACAAGATTTTTCTTAAAATCAATCAACATGTCATAAACATTAATAAAAATTAATCAAATTTTAGAAGAAGATAAGTGACTTTACTAACCAACCAATTATTTGAACTCCCAAACAACTTTATACTAACTAAGGAAGGATGTAAGAAGGTAGCTAAGCCCCTTGAGGAAATTTCAAACTACACAAAAAAGGCTTTCATCTTTTCAATTCGAAGCTCATGATCTATGCATCTTTGGAATTAAGTTTTGTTTTTTGAATCAAAAATATATCCAAATTAGACATTATCCATTTGACACTTAAATGTTATAATTGTGAAAAATACAAGCCACAAGATCAAACAACGAACAAAGACACCTTCCACACAAGAGATCTGCAAACAATATATGTAATATTCCTCAACAAGAAAAAGCTATAGATTGAACCTCGAGAATCTTCAAGGAAAACAAAATTCCTTAAAGGTTTCCAAGCTATTCAAAAGACATGATAATACAATGAGGGTTGAGTGCTATAAAGGAGCAACCCTAAATGGTAAAAGGATTAGATCATGACAAGTTTCAACATCTCATGCAATGAGACAAAATGATCAAATAATAACTCTCTAGTTAACATAGTAAATCACTCCTAAGTTTAGCTTAAGTGCATGAGAATAAATTAAACTAATAATTAATTAATTATTATATAATGCATGATTACTCTAGCATGCCTCCCTAAGATGAACTTAGGGGGTAGCTAAAAACCCTAAAAAAGAATGTAAGATGGGTCTCAACAAACAAGGCCTGGTGAGGAAACAAAAAAATCTCTCACAACTGGAGAAAAGGAGAAAACTACATGGAAAAAACTCCTCTCCAAAAGAGAGAAAGTTGAATGATGGACCGAAAAAGCCTCCAAATCAAGGTAAAGGATTACGAAGCCTCCAACTAAAATAATGTCCCAAAAATAAGAGGAACATGTAGAACATCATTGAAGCATGAAGAAGCTATAGAATGCTATCAAAAGATGACTGGTATAGTGTTGAGATAAAGAACCTCCAAAATTAGGAATGCAAGAGTGACCATATGGTAAATGATCCATCTCACCGAAGTGCATGGTAACCAATCACTAATGTACACTACATCCGAAAGTACATAATAATAAGAACTATATACATAGATCACTCAAATGTGAAACCAAGGAAGCATTACCATCAATAGTAGAAACCCTCCCATAATGTTGAAAAAAGGAGAGCCAAGATAGGTACACTGAAATTGTGTGAAACCAAGAAATGCAGGTAGGAGAAAAAACCTACAAATAAAAGGGTGTTCAAAACAAGACACACACGCATGAGACAAGAATCACTAGGATTCACTATTGTCATGGAAGGGATACTCACTTGAAAAAGGTGTGATGGCCAACTAAAGACAAACATCAACCCCCCCATGGCACTTTATATCATGGTGCGAGTACAAAAGACACAATAAGATGTACAAAATCCCCAAAAATTATACACCAAAATGATACTTTATCTCAATGCATCTATAAAAGAGAATGTGCATGAAAAAGATATCTACAATACCTAAATAGGAAAAAATACTATAAATACATATAGCATAGCCAAAAATGAGTCATCCCATGCAAACGAAAATTTTTCAAGAGCTCAAACATCCAAGTAATTCACCAAAATGTGAAAACATAAAAAATAAATAAAATGTACCTAGAGAGAAATCTAGAAAAAGTGCATGGATGATTGTGAAGAGATTTGAAATAACATACCAACACTTTGGAATTGTGAAAAATGAAGAAGCAAGTCAAAAGATATGAGCTTGGGACTGAAAATAGAACTTGTGACTTCAACAAGTTATAGAATACACCAATTGTAAAAATAGGTGATGAAACCCACACCACTAGATATTTGGCAGAACCAGCTTTCTGATGATATCTCATTTGCCAAAATCTAAAATCATATGCCCAAACTATGACCAAAAGAAAAAAAGAGCTCATTTAGGGCCAAAGAGGGGACTCGGGGAACTTCCCTAGTGACTGTACCACTGACTTCAGCAAAATATTCTAGGAATATTATGTAAGGAAAGCTAAGGTGCGAAACAACTCTCCTAACGTCAAAACCTCAGGGAAGAATGCAGAGGTGCTTTTAAATTTTCAATTACAACCCAATTAAGATACACTTGAAAGAAATAGAAAAAACAAAGAAATTAACATACACAGATGAACACCAGATTTACGTGGGAAAACCCTTACGGGAGAAAAACCCACCACACCAAGAAAAAACCCTTTGTATTACAATAATGAAATTACATATAGAGTATGGGCTTCACTCTCTGATGTCAATTTACAATAGCATAATCCTTGATCAACCTTGTATAGAACATTCAAGTTACAATGCTCTCAGAATTGAATTCACACTGATCATACATCAAAATATTCACCCAACTATTCATCGAACTGAACATCATCTTCGATTACTAAGTATATCCATGTCACTCATAGGTCTGTTGATCTTCCTCACAGAACGGCCACAATAGACTAACTTCCAACGGTTCCTATTCGGCTTCTCTGATTGGTCGAAGAAAAACCACGTAGGATAGTCTTTCACTCGATCAAAGGCATTCAACCTGTGTTGCATGTTGGTGAGACACTAACCGTGTCTCCCCGATGCCACAAATCCCAACTGTCGATATAGCCAAGAGTCATCACTATCAGCAAGAGGTTACACCGAGTTCACAAGCTGTCGGCAAGACATAACCATATCATTGAGACGTCATATCAATGACCACCACATGTAGCGCTATTTGGAAATACCATCACTATTCGGTGAGAGGTCATATCAATGTTTAAAGGTCACATAGACATTAGAATTCCCATCAGCGAGACTATCGCTATTTGCCAAGAGATCATACCGAAACAACCATGTTACTCTGAAATGTCCTATCGTCAACGAGACTTCATTCATCGCTAAGAGTTCTTACCAAAGCCTCCATGTTACCCCGAGACCACCTTTCACCAGGAGTCATGCCGACAACACCCAAAGCATCAGCAAGACAAACATCTGTCACCAAGAGTTCTTACCAAACCCTTATGTTACCCCGATGACTCCAAGTGTATAACTATCGGCGAGACATCTCACATCGCTAAGACTTCATACCGAACATTCATATCTCTCCCCGATAACTATTGTTGCCACAAGTCTCACCGACAACCACTATGAACCACAGTCGGCGAGAGTTCTTACCAGGCAGAGAGAGATCACACAGACAAGGAAAGTCACAATGATAGCTTCAGTTAGTAAGACAGCAACAAGGTCTCGGCGACCTGGGCATTCCACAAGGTTAACCAAAAGCTAGTCGGCTAGACAATAAGGATGTCACACCGAATTTGCTCTTTCAGAGGTTTTAGTTCATGAGATTGAGGCACATAATTCAAATAATCTCCCACTTGACGAAGATCACACAAGCACCTCCAGAGCACAACAAAACTATTGAAATTCATGGGCACTAAGGCCCATCGGACTGGCACACCACCTGAACTTGTCTGTGCTCACTGGCTTCGTCAATGCATCTGCAACATTCTCCAAAGTATCCACTTTTTCTAAGAAAACATTTCCATCCTCCACCATATCTTGCACAAAATGATATTGTACATCTATATGTTTTGTCTTGGCATGGAAAGTAGGATTCTTTGCCAAAAAAATAGCACTCTGACTGTCACAGTAAATTGTTATTTTCCCTGCATCAAAACCAATGTTAGAACACAAATGTTTTAACCAAATTGCTTCTTTACAGGCATGTGTAGCTGCCATGTATTATGCCTCTGTAGTGGACAAAGTGACTATAGCTTGTCGCTTACTCATCCAACTCACTGCACCACCATTCAACATGAAAATATATCCATTGGTGGACCTTTTGTTGTCAATGTCCTTTGCCCAATCAGAATCCACATAGCCTTGAATGCTAAAAGTCCTCTGTGATTCAACCAAGTTCCCATGGTAACACAATGCATATTCTAAAGTGCCCTTCAAATATTTGAATACTCTTTTCATAGCATCCCAATGTGATCTTCCAATATTAGCCATAAACCAACTAAGTACTCCCACTGCTTGGGCAATTTATGGCCTTGTACAGACCATTGCATACATTAGACTTCCAACCGCACTAGCATAAGGCACACTGGTCATGTCCTCCATCTCAATAGGAGATTTTGGATAGTCTTCAACAGATAGCTTCATTCCCTGCAAAACTGGAACAACTAGCTACTTGCAGTCAGTCATACAAAATCTCTCTAGAACAGTCTTAATATACTTACTCTGACTGAGCCAAAGTTTTCTACTCTTCCTATCCTTGGTGATTTCCATTCCTAGAATATACTTAGTTGCACCAAGATCTTTCATTTCAAACTTTGCAAACAACTGAGACTTAAGATCAGAAATCATTAACTTACTATTGCCTATGAATAGCATATCATCAACATAGAGAGCAATAATAAGAACTCGATCACTTTTAGCTTTGTAATACACACAATGATCAAATTTTGATCTTACAAATCCCAATGACAAAACAAAAGTGTCAAACTTATGGTACTACATTCTAGGAGACTGCTTTAATCCATACATAGATTTTTTCAACTTGCAAACCATTTTTTCTTTACCTTTCTCCACAAAGTGCTCAGGCTGGGACATAAATTTCTTCTTCAAGATCACCATGAAGAAATGTTGTCTTCACATCCATCTGTTCAACCTCTAAGTCATATGTTGCTGCAAGTGACAAAATAAATCTAATAGATGTCAGCTTGGCTACAGGAGAAAAAATTTCTCCATAATCAATTCCCTCTACATGGGAATAACCCTTCGCAACCAACCTCGCCTTATATTTTTCCACACTGCCATCTAGACCTATTTTCTTTTTAAATACCCATTTGCAGCCTACAGCTTTTCTGCCTTCAGGCAAGGGTACCAAACTCCAAGTATCATTATTTTCTAATGATGTTATTTCTTCATTCATGGCTTCCAACCAAGAGTTTGAATCAGACATTCTAAATACCTCTTTTATAGTCTTAGGCTCATCAGTGCTAGAAATTAAGGCATAGGCACAGGTAGAATCTATCAAAGAAAACCCATACCTATCTGGTTGCTTTCTTTCATGAGTTGACCTCCTCACTTGCTAAGGCTGAGGTTGTTCTTCTTCTTCATAACTCTCAGAACTGCTTGAGCTCTCCTCAGTTTCAGGTACATTTTGAATTTTCAATTCCTCTTTCTCCGGTGTCGGAGGAATTTCAACTACATCCTTTTTGTTTTCTGACTTTGTCTCTGACTACAGATCCAAGGTAGAAGGCTTCATCTCACAAAAGATAACACTTCTACTATATAGAACCTTCTCTGTATCAGGATTCCAAAGCTTGTATCCTTTTATGCCAGCACTATAACCAATAAAAATACATTTGACATCCTTGTTCTCCAATTTAGATCTTTTCTCATTCGACACATATGCATATGCCTCACAACCAAAAACACGAATGTGTCTTAGAGAGGGCTTCTTACTAGACCATTCTTCCAAAGGAATTTTCTCAACAAGAGAAGAATTAGGAGAACAGTTTATCAAGTAACATGTTGTAGCAACTGCCTCAACCCAGAACTTCTCCTCCAAGCCAACACTGCTTAGCATACTTCGTGCTCTTTCCATCACTGTCCTGTTGAACCTTTCTACAACTCCATTTTGTTGTGGAGTGTAAGGTGTAGTTTTATGTCTTTTAATTCCATTATCTTTATAGTACCTCTCAAAATCATCAGAACAAAATTCACCACCATTATTAGTCCTTAAACATTTTATTTTTCTTCCAGTCTGATTTTCTACAAGGTTTTTAAATTCCTTAAACCAACTGAACACTTTTGATTTACTTTTCAAAAAATAGACAAATGCCCTTCTTGAATAATCATCAATAAACGATACATAGTACCTTGACTTAGACAAAGAAGGAACATTCACTAGACCAAAAACATCAAAATGTATATAATCAAGCAAACCAGAAGATTTGTGAGGACTGGAATAAAATGAAACACGGTGTTGTTTACCATATATACAATGTTCACAAAATTCAAATTCGAGGTTACAATCATCAAGCCCTTCAACCGGGTTTTTATTCTTCAAGGTTTTTAAACCATTATCTCCAATGTGGCCTAGCTTATGATGCCAAAGCATAGTCTTTTCTGGTGGAAGTTTAACTTCCATATATTTTACACCATCAAGAACTTTTTCCTCTTTTCCTCCATGAGTAGCTTTATGTGACTTTACAGAGACACTATTACATTGTACACATGTGCATCCATCTTATACAAGGTACCAATACAAGCACCCCTTGCTAGCACCATTGAGCCTCTAGTCATCTTACAGTCATTTCCAAAGAATGTGACTTGCACTCCAATATCATTCAGCTTACTAACAGAAAGTAGATTTCAAGCCAGACCTGGTATATGCATTACATCATTGATTCCCTTCACTCTTCCATTAGGGAATTGAATTATGACTCTTCCACAGCCAACTATTTCCAAAGATGAATCACTTTCCAAATACACCTTTCCACCATCGTAGTTTTCATACTTCATGAACCAGTCTCTATGAGATGTCATGTGGAAAGATGCTCCAGAATCAATCAGCCTAGTCATCATCTGATTCCTGTGTAGCCAAGGCTGCAATGAAGGCATCTGCATCACTCTGAGAAGAATCATTGTCAGAAGAATTCTTCTTCTTCTTCTTTTTCTCCTCTTTACAATCCTTTCGAACATGACCAGGTTTTCCACAATTCTAGCACTTCACCTTGGACTTCTTTCCAGGAGACTTTGATCTCCCTTCTAATTTGGATTTGGACTTCTTGTCCTTCTTCTTGCCTTTTTCTTTGGATCTACCTCTAACAACAAGAGCCTCCTTCACCATCTCAGAAGATTTCCTTCTCATCTCTTCTGATAACAGAGAAGCAACAACATCTTCCATCTTAAAAGTGGATGTCATACTCCCAATAGCCATCACCAGGTGATCCCAAGAATCTAGCAAAGAGCATAATAACAGCATACAACGATCTTCTTCATCAATCTTCACACCCACGGATGTTAACTGTGCTATTAGCATGTTGAATGTGTTAAAATGATCAGCAACAGACCCTCCTTCCTGCATTCTCAAAGTGTACAACTTCTTCCTCAAGAACAATTTATTCACCAAGGACTTGCCCTGATAAATAGCTACCAGTCTTTTCCACAAAGAAGATGCAGTCTTTTCTTCATGAACATTCAAAAGAACAAAGTCTGCTAAACAGAGCCTTATCAACCCCTTTTATTTTCTATCTGCAAGGTCCCAATCCTCTTGCTTCATGTGTGTAGGCTTCGTTCCAGACACAGCAAGCCACATATCACGATCAACCAATAGATCTTCCATTTTGAGTTTCCACAACTCAAAATTGCTGCCATTGAATTTCTCAATTTCAATCTTTCTTGACGTGCTCACCATCTTAATCTGTAATTTGAATTACCAAAACTTCTACAAAACTCCCATTGAACATAATTGACACAAAACCCAACATACCCACAAGGATAACACAACTAGCTAAGCTCTGATACCACTTGTAAGGAAAGCTAAGGTGTGGAAAGAACTCTCCTAACATCAAAACCTTAGGGAAGAATGCAGAGGTTCTTTTAAATTTTCAATTACAACCCAATTAAGATACACTTGAAAGAAATAGCAGAAACAGAGAAATTAACATACACAAATGAACACCATATTTACGTGGGAAAACCCTTACGGGAGAAAAACCCACCACACCAAGAAAAACCCCTTTGTATTACAGTAATGAAATTACATATAGAGTACAGGCTTCACTCTCTAATGTCAATTTACAATAGCGTAATCCTTGATCAACCTTGTACAGAACATTCAAGTTACAATGCTCTCAGAATTGAATTCACACTGATCATACATTGAACTATTCACCCAATTGTTCATCGAACCAAACATCATCTTCGATTACCAAGTATATCCATGTCGCTCACAGGTCTATTGATCTTCCTCACAGAATGGTCACAATAGACTAACTTCCAACGATTCCCATTCGGCTTCTCTGATTGGTCGAAGACAAACCACATAGGATATTCTTTCACTCGGTCAAAGGCGTTCAACCTGTGTCGCATGTTGGTGAGACACTAATCATGTCTCCCTAATGCCACAAAGCCCAACTATTAATATCGCCAAGAGTCATCACTATCGGCAAGAGGTTACATTGAGTTCACAAGTTGTTGGCAAGACATAACCATATCGTTGAGACGTCATACTGATGACCACCACATGTGGCACTATTCGGAAAGACCATTGCTATTTGGTGAGAGGTCATACCAATGTTCAAAGATCACATAGACATCAGCATTCCCATCAGCAAGCCTATTGCTATTTGCCAAGAGATCATACCGAAACAACCATGTTACTCTAAAATGTCCTACCATTGGCGAGACTTCATTCATCGCTAAGAGTTCTTACCGAAGCCTCCATGTTACCCCGTGACCACCTTTCGCCAGGAGTCATACTGACAACACCCAAAGCATCAGTGAGACAAACATCTATCACCAAGAGTTCTTACTGAACCCTTATGTTACCCCGATGACTCCAAGTGTATAACTATCGGCAAGACATCTCACATCGCTAAGACTTCATACCGAACATTCATATCTCTCCTCAATAACTGTTGTCACCACAAGTCTCCCCAACAACCACTATGAACCACTGTCGGTGAGAGTTCTTGTCAGGAAAAGAGAGATCACACTAACAAGGAAAGTCACAGCAATAGCTCTAGTCAGTAAGATAGCAACAAGGTCTCAGCGATGTTGGCATTCCACAAGGTTAACCAATAGCTAGTCGACCAAACAATAAGGATGTCACACCAACTTTTCTCTTTTAGAGGTTTCAGCCTGTGAGATTGAGGCACATAATTCCAACATATTAGACTCCCTACAGGGAAAAAAATATGGTGGCCTCCAGAAAAAAAATTATTGGTATATGTTGAAAACGGTTGACATATTCCACTCACCACCTTGCCAAAAAATATTAGTTGAAAAATAGGAATCTCATTGGGAAAAAAATTGATCTAGGTTGGGAAATGGTTTTGTTTGGCCGCAAAAAATAAAGGTCACTGTAGAATTTAATTGGCTATCAGGTTAAATATTTTAGGTAGTTGAGTATTGTTGGCCGAGGGGGAAAAATCCTCGCTAATGGGGATCCTAGGGGCCTGCAAGCTTATAGAGCAGGTACCTATGGGTACCTTGAAATAGTTCCCCCACCCCCAAAAAAGTTTAGCGCTCAACCTTTTTTTGTTTTTTTTATTATTTTTCAAAAATTTCTAAAAAAGATAAATTTTAAGAAAAATATTGACCCTTATATTTTTTTATTTTTTTGAAGCACATGCACAGGGGCCATATATAGGCCATATGACCCCCGGGGGAAAAAAAAAATTCCTCAGAAGCTCCTGACGGTATAGGTCAAATTTTATAGTCAAAATTCATCAAATTGGCCTCCTGAACACAACTATGAGGTTCTTTTTGTGTCGGAATGCTTTAAAATCGTAGCTACCTTTTAGATCTAGAAAAAAAAAACTGCTTCAAACCCTCATAGATTTGACCTCAAGAATCCAAATCAAGCCAAACAAAAGGTACAATTGAATTTCTCAACAGCTCTAAATCCAATGGAAAACTCTATTTTGGTCCCAAATGCACCAAATTTTTTCCCACCTCCAAAATTTGTAAAAAAAGAAAAGAAAGTTTCAGATCTAAAGCCTATAACCCTTGTTAAAGAAAAAAACATCATAAATCAAGAAGGGTTTTTCTGAACCCACACTCTAATACCATCTTAGAATTGTGAAAAGTATGAGCCACAAGATCAAGCAATGAACAAAGACACCTTCCACACAAGAGATCTGCAAATAATATATGCAATATTCCTCAACAAGAAAAAGCTATAGATTGAACCTCAAGAATCTTCAAGGAAAACAAAAGTCATCAAAGGTTTCCAAGGTATTCAAAAGACATGATAATACAATGAGGTTTGAGTGCTATATAGGAGAAACCCTAAATGGTAAAGGGATTAAATCATGACAAGTGTCAACATCTCATGCAATGAGACAAAATGATCTAATAATAGCTCTTTATTTAACATAGTAAATCACTCCTAAGTTTAGCTTAAGTGCATGAGAATAAATTAGACAGATTAATTAATTATTGGCTAATGTATGATTACTCCTGCATTAAATAAGTGTTTTTTGTTAGAGGAATTGAGGTCGCTAAAATTCCATGATGTGATATTCATTTCTTTTTTGGAGGGGTGATTCCCTTCCCATATCTCAAAATCATGTTTATTTTTAACTACCCATCTACTTCCCCTTTCAAGGTGAAAATTTTCTTTGTGAACTTCCTTCCATTCTTTGTATGTTCTCCACAATAATGTTTCTCAAATTTTAAACTAGATTGGATTATACCTCCCTTTTCTAGAGAGTATATTTCATCATCTACCTCTTTATTAGGCACCTAAGATCCCTTTAAATCCAAGAGACTTTCAATAGGCATATTCCTAACATGAATTTTTGAAATTTTCATTGATTTGAAAGCTTCTAGGGAAATATGATTCCTTATGAAATGACCTAATGGTATTGAACCTCTAAAACTTATTAATACTTCTTACCTTCTCTCCTATAATTTTCATTCTCCACATAGATTTTAGGAAGGACAACCTCCTTTGTAGAGGAATCGGGAGCTCTAACAATATTTGTGATCCTAGAAAGGTCAAGAATCATTCCCTATATATTTTGTGTTGGAAGCTTGAGTTGTTTGTGAGTTGTTTGGGGTGTTGTCATTGATGTCAACCCCTTATACGAAGAGAGTGTTGGAATGATGTTGGCACTATTGATGATGTTAGCCCCTAGCATTGGATTTGTTGGAAGCATAGAGTTGTTGGTATTGGTGTCAACAAAATGTCAGTGTTATCATTAATGTCTTGCTTCAGTATAGTTGTATTATAGCTGTGAAAGTTGTGTTTGGAGGGATAGTTGGATGTGCTATAGTTGATGAGAGATGTCGGGGTGTTCTCATTGGTGTTGAGATGTTGGATGTGAGTATAGTTTTGGTTTTATCATTGATGCCAACCCCTTGTAGGAAGAGAGTGTTGGAATGATGTTAACCCCTAGCATTGGAGTTGTTGGAAGCCTAGAATTGTTGGTATTGATGTCAACATAATGTTGGTGTTTCATTGATGTCTTACTTCAGTATAGTTGCAGTATAGTTGAAGAATTTGTGTTTGGAGAGATAGTTGGATGTGTTATAATTGATGAGAGATGTTTTGGATGTGTTGCAAATATGTTATTAGTGTTGTTGATGCAGTTGGTTTACTTGGTTTCCAAGTGATTTTTAGAACAATTGAATAGAAGAGAGTTCAATGTGACAAAGTGTTGTTTAGTGTTCTACTCTTCATTTCTTCATGGTTGAATATATGCCTACGTGGTTTGGATATGATGATTAGAGGTGTTCAAAGGTTCTATATTCAAATTTTTAGGTTTTGGATCATATTGTAGTGGAAGATGTGTTTGACAGTATGTTTGTCTTATGAAATAAGGTGTCTAGGAGAAATGAGATTGCTCTGCATTTCTCTATAGTGAAGGCTCATGTCTTGCAGATCTAGGAACATGCTTATATTATTTGTATCTACCTTTCCTTAAATTTTTAGGCTCTGAGGTGTTCCACAAGGTTGTTTGGTGTGTTGAATGTTTGTGCCAGTGTGTTTGGTTGCACAGGATAAAGGTGTTCTTAAGTTTCAGTTGGTTGCAATAGTAGTGGTGAATATTCTAATGATGTGTAATATTCTATATTCTGAGATGTTTTGTAATGTTGTAGTGTGGTCTATAATATGTTTCCAAACTTGGAGAGGTTTTTTTGTGGTCACTTGTTAGTGTTAATGTAGGTTTTTCTGATCTAGCATGCTAGCACTAGTTGTGGAGGATGATTATTGTTTGTGGAAGTGTTGAGAAGTGTGTCATTGTAGATTTAGGTCCCCATTAAGTTGTGGTGTGGTTTTCCTTCACTTATTTACACCATGAAAGTGTTTGGTGTTGACCTATTTTGACGTTGCACGGTTGAGGTGCATGTGTTTCCTTAAGGTTGGCCTAATTGAGATTGTTTTAGGTTGCAGATAGTATAAATGCAAGGAGATTTGTTGTGTGGATGAGGTGTGAAGAGTGTGATGCAAAAGATGTGAAAGTGATCAAGTGTGGTGATTTGAGTGTGATCTTAATGCCTATGACTCCTAGGTGGAATGAGTAGAAGGTGTCTACATTTTAGTCTGTTGGATTAGTTGTTTGTGCTTTATTGGAACTATACTTTTGGCATAAGAGAGATGCATTGATAGTAGTTAAAATTGGCAGTGATCCACTCCTTCTATCTTCTTTCTTTTGGACAGTATTCCTTTGGAAGTGAGCCCTTATTTGTTTTGGATAGTAGCCCTCTGATAGTGATCCTATTGTATCTGGTGTCACTATTACTTTATATTGTGAGCTAATCCTCACCATGGTTTTTCCCTTCTTGAGTTTTCCATGTAAATCTAGTGTTATATTTTTCATGGTGTTTTAATGTGTTGCTATTTCAATGTTTTACTTTCATGCTAAATTTGACTAAGGGTTTAAGGACTAAATGTTAATGAGGGTTTTAATGTTTTAATGTACAACTGATTCACCCCCTCTCATTTGACCTATGCATATAACAATTGGTATTAGAGCAAGGTTCCTTGAAAGAAGCTTAACCACTTGAGGTAGATCTATATGACACACAAGGAGGCTTCCTTGTTTGATGGGAAGAATTATGCATTTTAGAAAACCAAGATGGAAGGTTTTCTTCTTTCCCTAGGGTTTGGAGTTTGGAAGTCAATTGAAGATGGATATACCATGCCTACTAATTGTGACCAATGTCATAGTATAGGTTAACTACACCCGATCCATATGAATTTGAGGCATATTTAACCCACTAAGCATCAATCCCAATAAGATCATTCATTGTAAAAAAAATAAATAAGCCATTAAAACAAACATTCTAAATCATGAAATCTTGAAAAACCTCTAATCTAAGACATTAAAACTTATCCTATTGGGGTAGTGGTGTCACATTGATGTGGAATGGTGACCCTTTTTCCAATTCCTTGGATAATGAGTTTGTTTCAATCTGTTTTATTGAAGAAAATTGATGAAACCATTGATAGATGTGTATGAAAACATGATTTAAAGCTAAATAAACATGATGAAAGCTATTTTAACATGATTTACACTAAGATGATCGATATGGGTGTATGAAAATCTACTCTAAATATATGCAAGCTTCAAAAGATTAAAATCCTAATTAACGAATAGACTAAATGTATGCATCTATGTTATCATGGAAGCCATTCATGGAAGCTAAGCTAATATGCAAGTAAATAAAGCTAAAATGATGTTAAATGTGATTGCAAGTGCAAATGATTTTAACAGCATAAGTTTGATGTTAAAAGATGGATCTATTTGTCTCCAAATAGTGGCCTATTTATAGAAAAGCAAATGAGAAATGAAGGTTGAGATCAAAAAGGTTAATCAACAATCAAGGATGGAAGAAATTGGAGGAATTGATCATGGATTCTCATCAAGAGATGAGAATCAATGATGAGATTTAATCAAGGATTCTCATTCCTTCAAACAAACACACTTTTAACCTGTACAAGAGGTCACAAGTTAACTTGCACAAGAATTTTTGAGTTAACTTACACATGAAGTTTTGAGTTAAATTGCACATGAAGTTTTGTAAGAATATTCCCTTTTTCAAATGAATGAGGAGAAATAATATTCTTTGGAATATTCTCATGGGTGAGTAAATAGATATTTTGCAAATTAAAACAAAGTTTAATTGTACAAAAGGGGAAGTAATATTCCCCTTTTGGAGGAATGTGCAAAGGAGGAATATTCAATTGGAATATTCCCTTGCAAGTGGGAGAATTAGTAATTTGATAATTAAAACAAATTTTTAATTATGCAAATTAGGGGAATTATATGATATTCATTAAATAATTGATTTAATGGAGATCAAATGAAAAAGCAATGGATGAGATTGATTTGATCTATCAATGGTCACAAATGAAAGGAGGATGAAACATGGATCAAGAATTCTCATCAATGGATGAGAATCAAAGATCACATGGATCAAGAATATCAAGGGCTTAGAATCATGCAAACAAACACACTTTGCAACAACTTTAAAAAGTTGTTTCAAAGTTTGTTTGGAGTAATCATTGCCTTTTTTTTAAGAAAATAGGAGAATATTCCCTATGCAAGTGGATGAGAGGGAAATTAGCAATTTAGTTAATTCAAACTAAATTTGAATGTGTAAGATGAGGAATGTGAGGATATTCATTAAATTATTGATTTATTTAATGAAAAGGAGATGCAAATATGATATTTAACCAAATAGTTTAGGTTATTTAATTAAATAAGAGGACTTAGGGTTAAAATTAAATAATTTGCATTATTTAATTAAGTCGGATGAAATGTCAATGTGAAAGGGGGTGAATACCAATTAGGTCGATTAGATTAATAGGTGAAAATGAGGAATTTAATTAAATAATTAGGCTTATTTAATTAAACAAGCAAAAAGAGGATGGGTTTGAGCACAAAATTATGTCCATTAGCCAATGTGATCCATTGGGACATTTTTAAGTGTATACACCTAAAATCGGTCCAGACATTTAATTAATTAAATACTAGTTATTTAATTAATATTTCTTCTACTTATAAATAAATTCTTAATTTATTTATATAGTTCATGTCTTCTAATTCTCCAAATCTAAAATCCAATTCCTCTAATTTAATTAAATAAACAAATTTCTATAAGTTTGTTTTATTTAATTAATTTTCACTAATACCAAATTAGGAATTCAAGCACATGTCTACAACTTTTTATGCCACCTCACCAAGGTCACATGAAATTAAATAATTATAATTTTTAATTAGAATTATATTCAACAAACTTTCAAACGTGTGGCTTATTCCTCACACACTTGATTCTCCCACACACTTGGCCTTTTCACACACTTGATTCTCCCACCCATTTGGAATTCAAACACATGGATTATTCCTCACACACTTGATTCTCCCACAAACTTGTCATTTTCACACACTTGATTCTCCCACCCATTTGACATTCAAACACATGGCTTATTCCTCACACGCTTGATTCTCCGATCCATTTGGCATTTTGCCTTTGGTCAAGGGGACATTCTCCAAGATTCTTCCATCTCAACCGTTCATCTCTCATGCTTGAATCTAGACCGTCGATCACTACCACATCACAAGATGCTTGAAAAATCCTATAAATACACCCCTTTGCTATAGTATTTTACATCCACATTTTGAGTAATCATGCAGGAATAGCTTGGAGCATTGGAGAACTTGGAGTCTTATAGTTAGAATCATTTTTTACTTTGTAGTTGTATATAGAATCATGTTTAGCTTCATATTTAGCATTGTAGAATCATATGTTGCTTTATTGTTGCATTTTAGATTAGTATATTCATAGTTAGCATTTCAGCATATGTAGAATCATCTTAGCTTCATATCACAGCATTTACATTGTATAATCCAACATCATTTATCCATTTGTAAAATATCTCCATTATCATATTATCATGGAATTCATCACATAGTTGCATGTAGGAACTTAGTTCTTGCATTTAGAACAACAATCTCATTTTTCAAGTGTCATTCTAACCATCATAGTGCTCCTATAAAAATTTGAGAGCCAAATGGTTTAACGAATCCTTGGAAATAGAGGACAAGAGATGTTCTTAAAAGATTTGATAAACTACAAAATAGAGTAGTTCATTTGATTCAAATGTTTGATATAATCCATTTCATTAAGGTTGTGTTGATTTACTAACTATCCCACATTTCACACACACATAAAATGATGCCCACCATGGGGCTCAAACCCTATATCTAACAATTTTCTGGAAAATTTCATTTAAACAGGCTAGACATGACGTTTTAGCGGAATCATAAATTCTTTCAGTGCATCCGACAAATCTTTTGGCACATCCAACCAATCTTTCAATGCATCTGAGGTCTATTTCAGTGCATATGATCAATCTTTCAATGCATAGATCAACTATTTTAGTGCATACAAGGAATCTTTCAGCACATTCATCACTTCTTTTGGCACATACGTTACTTCTTTTAGCACATTCATAAGTTATTTTAGCACATACATGAGTTCTTTTAGCGCATAAGGTATCTGTTTTAGTGCATTGGATTGATGTTTTAGTGCATTGAATGACTGTTCCAGCACATCTATGTAAATTTGAAATTTTTCAAAAATTTGAGAACTAATTTGTGTTTTCTGCTTGCAAGTACTTTTATATGCTATTCAAAGACAAATTTATCAAACTACTGATGATTTATGTAGGGGTTAGAGTCATTTAAATATTTTCTTTTGGTTAAGATAGGCATCTAGCTTAATTAGAAGGGATAAAGAACACCATGTTTTTCGTGCTTGATGAATGGTAGGCATATGCTCTCCCCTTAACTGGGTGACAAAAAATCCATACCCATTCACTTTTGTTTGTGCGTGTGAGTTGAGTATATCACGTGTGTTCTCTCTTTGTTCACACAAACAAAGATTGATTTAACTACAAATGTACTTGCTCACTTTTGTTTATCCATAGAGGGCTTGCCTTGTGGGAAAAAGTGATCACCCAAGGGAATGAACCAACCGGTAACATGCTAAATCCAAGCGACTTCCAACTGGGATATAAATGTGGGTACTTGGGGAAAGTTCAAGTATCATGAGGATTGTTTTGACAAGAAGGGAAGCAATGGTCTCTTGTCGCATGGATGATCCCCCATGAACGGAATGCCTATATTAAAACCCTTTGTTGTAGCAAGGCCAAAATCCTTAATCTATTTGTTGGCGTA
Organism: Sequoia sempervirens; assembly: GCA_007258455.2. Classification (NCBI taxonomy): domain Eukaryota; kingdom Viridiplantae; phylum Streptophyta; class Pinopsida; order Cupressales; family Cupressaceae; genus Sequoia; species Sequoia sempervirens. Next base: position 311,905,413 of record VDFB02000017.1, on the reverse strand, counting down.
GGAATGGTCATTCTAAAGTCGTCCCACATTTTTGCAGCTTTTAGTAGAGATGGAAACTATGCCATGGGAGATTCATGGGTATTGATGTTTGGTTGCCTCGAGAAGTGAGTGTCATGGAGGGGAGCTAGTGGGTTCAAGCATCTAATCATCCACTAAAAGTAGGCGCAACTAGAGTAAAATCCAAGTGGGAATCTAGTGAATATTATCCTACATAGCCTTAAGTTGTACATGTTTGATGTGTTTTACCAAAGTGTTTTTAAACAAATTTCAAACAAAACATCATACATTGCAAGTGAAAACCTTCATTCAAAAAGCATCCATTGAAACAACCAATTCTTTGACTAGAAAAACATAAAATCAAACACAAACTTGCAAGAAATTTGGTCATCTTCCTAGTCCAACGCATCCACTGCATTTTCTAGCACATCCGTGCAATCCTATAGTGCATCCAACTACTGTTATAGCACATCTAAGAATTTTTCCAGTGCATTCACCCTTTGTTCCAATGCATCTAAGTCATAAAATAGCACATCTAAGCATTTTTCCAATGCATTGACCCTCCATTATAGCGCATACACTGCATATTTTAGCGCATCAACCCTTTGTTCTAGCACATCCAAGCAATCTTATAACACATAGGTGCAATCTTTTAGTGCATCTGGGCTCTATTTTAGCGCATCCAGGTTGCCTTCCAGTGCATCTATAAAATATTTTAGCACATTTGGGCTATGTTTTAGCACATCCATTAAATGAAAAACTCGAGAGTTGAATTTGTCCCCTATTTCTTAGTTTGAACCAGAAGTCAAAATATTTTTCCAAACTAGAATCATTCTTCAAGTACAACATAGTCTAAAATTGTTAAAATGACCTCTACAAGTGGAATTCTCCAATCTAAACCTAGATCTAAAACATCTCAAAGTGCCTAAATCATCAAACACATCATATCCTTGATTATTAAGCCTAGTTTCATCATTAGGATTTATCATCCTCTCATCACGAAACGAAGCTATATAATCAAATCAAACTTAGTCTCAATCAATAAAATTTGTCATTCTATTTGACTCATTTGTAATCCTTGGCACTATTCCAAACAAAGATCAAAGTTAGTCAAAGTATAACACTTGTATGCATGTTCAAACAAGATTACAAAAGAAGAAGCTCAAGGAAAAATAACTTGAAACCCAAAACAGTTGAACCCAGAACATTGAAACTCAAAACACCATGGATAAACCTGAAGAAAATCCTTTCCATGGAACCAACACTGAAAGTGATGAAATAACCAAGGAAGACATCCAAAATGTTGAACAAGATCCCAACTTCCAAAAATTCTTAGAAAATATTTTTGAAAGAAATGGGGAAAAATACGTACTAATGCTAGCCAAACAAGGTACCAAATTTCCTAATGAATTTGATGTTAACCAATTGAAAGCACCTCCCAAAAATCCTGAAAAGGAAACAGAACAAGTGGCTGCCTTAACTCACTAAATGAAGACTCTTCAACAACAAATTCTTGACATGCAAAGGGGAACCTCAAAATGATACTTGATCCAAGACATTTGTCCATATCCTTTTGATCAATATATCCACATAATTCCTTTTCCCAAACATTGTGAATTCCCAAAGTATGATAAATACAATTGTAAAACCGATCCAATTGATCATGTGGGGTAATATAGAACCATGAGTCTTGAGTTTGCACATAGGAAACTTACTTGATGAGACTATTTCCATGCAGCTTAGGTGGACAATGCCTTGAATGGTTTTCCAAACTTGCACCACCAATCAAAACCTTTGAAGAATTGGTCAACAAATTCATCACCCAATATTCTTACAACATCCAACATGATATAACAATGAAAGACCTTTGCAACTTGAAATAGAAAAAGGGTGAGTCATTCCTCAATTTTCTACAAAAATGGAGAAGGTTATTTGTGAGGTATTCTCGTCCCGTACCTGAGAAAGAAAAGATGGAAATGAGTTATAGATTGGAGTTGCAATTTCCCCCTGCATTTGAAAAATTGATTGAAAATGGCATCAATATTGAAGAGGCTTTGGTAAAAAGAGGAGTCATAAAACTTTGTAATGACAACAACATATCAAATTTCTCCAACAATTACAGTAGTGGTGACAAACCAAATTTTTCACAGTGAAACAAGAATGGGGGTAACAATGATGGCATAGTTGAAAACCAAAATGAAAAAACTATATTCAACTGAAGAGCAGCTGCCACCAAAAAAATCAGAACAACAATCCACCCAACAACCATAATGTGAATAAAAACAAAAATCAAGGTAATTTTGGATCTAGAACACCATCATTTCAAACAAAATAAAATTGAAGAAGGTTCACACCTTTAGGAAAATCATTGGAATCCACATTGAAAGAGCTTCTCGAAGCTAAAGTCATAACATTACTGAAGGAATGAGATTATAACCCACAAGTTAAACCATCTTGGTGGAATGATGCACATTACTGTAATTTCCATCAAAACAAAGGACACAAGACAAATGACTGTATACAATTGAAAAATGTGATACAAGACTTGATTGATAACAAGACCATATTTGGAGAAGGACCCCAAATGAACAATGATCATGGAGCGTTCAAGAACCCTCTACCAAACTATGAAAAAGGGGAATCTTCTTCATCAAACAACAAAGGAAAGAATGTAAACTATGTCTATGAGACTAGCATTCTTAACATTTCTACAATTCACAATCAAATTCGTGATAAACAAGACATTGTTTTAGCTGATTTAAAAATTTGTCAATCCCAAGCTATGGTGGGACACTCGACCCAACCTCATTGCCTATCATTTACTAAAAATGATGATGCATCACTCACCCATCTGCATAATGCTCCACTTCATATTGAGGTTTTGATCTATAAATTTTTGGTCAAACATGTTCTAATAGATGGAGGAGTTGGTTTAAATATTTGCTCTTTAAAGTTTATACATGCATTGGATTATTTAGAAGTGCAAGAGATTCCAATAAACAGATTACCATGAGGGCATATTATGCAAAGGAACGTTCATCTAAGGGATCAGTTACTTTACCAATCAAAGTTGGCCTTGTGGTGAAGAATGTGGTTTTCCAAGTCCTTGATATCCCCTTGACCTATAATATCCTCCTTGGAAGACCATGGATACATGAAATGTAAATAGTGTCCTCTACATACCATCAATGCTTGAAATTTTCTCACAATGGAGTTGAAATAACAATACAAGGAGATCCTAATTCTTTCATGTATGGGCATAATCAAAGTTCTAAAGCTGAAATCACCATCCCTAGCAAGTGTGAAGCATCTCCTCCTCAAATAATTTTTGATCTTGAACCCATCAAAGCATCCACTCCAGTCACTGTACTATCAAACCCCAAGGTCCAAATCCATGATCTAGGAGGTGGAGAATACCGTTTGGATGAGTTGCTAGTAAAAGATACTGCTATTGTCATCGAGAAGGGTTGGACTTCCAATTATGATGTCAAGACAACTACATAAGAAATGTAGAAAGATGATTGTGCTAGGATTGAAACCTTTTGGGATCTTGATGATACACCCACCCTTTCCATATCAAACTACACCCAAGCTTTTGATACCTATGATAACCCCCTATTTGACCAGGATATCTATGATAACCCAATTTTTTACCATGATCCTACTAAGGATATCCAACCATCTTTCCATCACACTTGCCCTGGGCTAGGGTATGAATCTCCTAATGTTGCCTCTATCAAGCCATCTTTCCAAGTCACTAAGGACGTGCAAGCCTCCATTGATGTTAGCAGTACCGAAAAGAATAGTATCAAAGATTCCATTGATGACATCACCAACCCCACTCCATCCATCTCATCCACATCCATCCACCTTGTAAACATAGCTCAACAAGTATTATCTAAAGAAAATATAAAGATGGAAAATCAAAAATCAAAGGTAAAAATGCCCTTTTCAAATGGAGATCCAAAATCAAAAGAAATCTTGCAAAGAAGGAAAAGTCAAGAAAATTCCCTTAGCCAAAATAAAGAGCTATGGGACCAATCAAAAAGAAAGATCTAGAAAAGTCCCTTAGCAAAAATAAAGAGCTATTGGACAAATCAAAAATAAAGAAAGATCCAAACAAATCCCCTAGCCAAAATAAAAAGCTATCAGACAAATCAAAAATCAAAGTCAAAAATAAAAGCGAGAAAAATTTGATCTCCAAACATGCCTCTTCCTCACCAATCAGTGGTGGCATCTATCAAAGAATAAAATCAAAGAAATAACTTTTTTATCTACGGTCTTCCTCCACATCATTCATACCACATATCCCATTCCACTCATCCATGTTCGTTTACCCACCATATCATCACACCTCCACTAGTGATGTCTTTCAATGTGTCTTTGATGGTGACCCCTTCACATACTATGACTCATCGATCACCCAAGCTCCTTTTTGTCTTAAGTTTGATAGTCACATAGTGTGTGCATTAGGGATCCTATCATAGCCTCTTTTATCTGCCATATCTATCACCCTCCATACTTGCCACTCATACTATTTATTCCAATCAGGTCCTTTCATCCAACACGGTCATTCACACAAGATCAAAGCATCGTATCAGTCTTTGGATCAGGAGCATATCAATTGTCCACACCTAAAGGGGATTTGTTTGATGAACCCTTCAATAGCCTACATCTCAAGAAATTCTACACCCAAATCATCTAGTGCATCAGTAAAAGTCTTGAAAAAATACAAAAACATTAGAAAATGTCCTAAAAAAATGGTTGCCTTGATAAAAACCTAAAAAATAGGTGTCTTGGTAACAACAAAAAAAAGAGAAAAATACAAAAAAAAACAAAAAATTGAAAAATCAAAAAAATCTAAAAATCTGAAAAAAGTGCAATAAGAGCAAGTAGTGAAAACCTGGAAACAAGCACTATTTGTGATAGGTTATCTTTTCCATCTATTTGATCATGCCGACCATTTTCTTTTGCCATCAATTTTCCTATCATCAGAAAGCTCCATGTACATATCCTAGCATCACGACCGTGTCTCACCCTAGACTGGGGGCAAAAATCCTAGACCCACTAGGGGTAAATAAACTCTGAGCTTGAACCAGCAGACAAACAGCAATAGGGAAAATACAACAAACATGATCATAGTGCAACCAAACATTGAACACCAAACACCATTAGAAACACATCAACCATCCATCCAAAATCAAATAGCCAAAATCAATCAAAATCCAAGAAAACTTCAAATGGATGATCGTTCCTTCTGAATCATGGGTTTATCACATCTAGCATAAATGTGTAATTGTTGTACTTTTTTTTTTCCATCATATCTTGGGAGCACCTCGATGATGTATTGAACTAGAGGGGCTAGGAAGGAGTATGATTTTTCTTTGTTTGTTGTCTATGAGTTGATCACTACTACTATGCAAATTATCGTGGGACATGCTCTACAAAGTATCATTAATGACATTCTAAATTTGCATAGGAAAATGATTAACTCTTGTTTGTTTACGTGGTAAATGCTCAGGTCATCTCAATTTAATTATACCTAAATTTTTGTGTTAACTTTCAATATCAAAAATTATGGAAGTAGTACTTAAGTCATCATGGTCTAAATATACCATCGATGCGTGTACTCACTTTCAACATTTTAAAGGCTAAATAATGATAAAAAGCACGACAAATCAGTTGTTACAATGACAACACTTGCATGTTAGATCTACATGATTAGGTTAGGTTGCATCCATGTCAATATTGCATCTGTATCTATGGGATTTCCAAAGCTGTAACAAGTTCACAAAGATGTTATCTCTCTTATCAATGGATTGAGTACACTTGACATAAAAAAAAAACACATCATTTTCATATAGTTGCACATCAGTTGCATCATCATTTCCATACATTAGAAAGAATTATCACATCATTCATCCATCCATACATCACATCACAATATTTGAATCAGAAAACACAAAAAGAAGTGCATTCCATCTCACTTGCATGATCCAAATCATCTCATTCATTATTAATGGATTAAGATATTGATCCATTAAGAAGATTGAAAGACATATCCAACAAAGTAAGATTTCAAACAACAAAAACATCTCTATTTTGATATGGGAATAATTGAACTTGATGCATCTATAATTGAACTTGATGCATCACTAAAATTATTTATTCCTTTAATAAAATAGATCTTGGATTAAAGATTGAATGGCATATCAAGCAAAGTAAGATTATCCAAGAAGAAAAAATTGTTGAAGAACGTGACTAGATAATAAAGGATAAAATTCCTTTGTTATGAACATCTAAAACCAGTAGTGAAGATGACTTTTTTATTACTCAGATCCAATACTAATAAAGGATTGACTAGGTATAAACATCACATGGCATTTGCATAGCCATATACATATCACATAGCATAAAACATCATCCATAAAGCATATAGAATCATCAATCATTGCATCATCATATCATCATTACATAATCATCATAATCATCATGATCATCATCATATAAACATAAAACATCATCATTTCATCCATCATTCATTCATTGCATTAGAAAAATACAAAAAACATAAAATGCATCACATTTCATTAACATAACAAGATCCATCACATGCATCATAGGCATCATTCATAAAGCATCATAGAATCATAACACATCAGTTGCATCATCATTTGCATTCATAGCATATCATATCATCATTATATAAGAACATCACATAGCATCATAAAATAGAAATCAAATGCATCAATCATAATCATCATGATCATCATCATATAAACCTCACATTAACATATAAATCAATCATCATCATCTCCACATGTCATATATAACTCAAAATGATGTCAAAGCGTACAAGGATATCCAAACATGGAGAGATACATCAATATCAAAAATGGTAGTGTATCATAATGTCTCAAATCAAGAGGTACATCATCAAGTCTCAATACATTAATCAATCCTATACTAGAGCATATCAATCAATTAGAGAAGTCAAACCACATCGCCCAATCAAATTTGAATTCGCCTGCACCAAATGCAGAAATCCTCCTATGATCATAACATATCACGAATCAGCAATCTTATCAATCAATCAAAATCAATCAGCCTATCAATCTAATTAGCTTTGGTGAGACTTTGATCAAATCTCGTGAGCATCTATATATCATTCAACCTTGCCTATCATGAGGTTTATCAATCAATCTATCATTCAACCTCACCTATCATGAGGTTTATCAATCTATCTATCAGTACACCTCACCTATCATGGGGTAAATCAATCAATCCATCATTGATTCTCTCCTATCATGAGGACAATCATCAATCTATCATTGATCATCGCCTATCATGAGGACAATCATCCTCATATCATTGATCCTCACCTATCATGAGGACAATAATCAATCTATCATTGAGCCTCGCCTATCATGAGGACAATCATCATCATATCATTGATCCTTTCCTATCATGAAGACAATCATCAATCTATCATTGATCTTCGCCTATCATGAGGACAATCATCATCATATCATTGATCCTCACCTATCATAAGGGAAATCATCACTATCATATCATTGATCCTCAACTATCATGAGGTCAATTATCATCATCATATCATTGATTTTCACCTATCATGAGACCAGGCATCATCAAATCTATCAACATCATCAAACATCATCAAATACAATTGGCTAGAGCGATTATCAATCATAAAACACAAGGAGGAAAAACAAGGCATCAATTTAATCAAATTGGCAGAGTCAATTTTCTTTATGGGGAGATAAATCATCGAATTATCAAAAATTTAAAAAAATCCTCAAAAAAATCCACAACTCATCAATTTATCTCCCGAGGGGGCATATATCCGTCATCACCTAAAAATCAGCATCTGGGGCATCGAATTCTTTTTTTTTTCAGCATTAGTATCAAATTTTTCTTTGAAGCAACATGTAAACACATTACTTCAAAAAGGGGAAAAATGTATACACCTTGTGAACCAAGATTCCCAACCTGCATGAACACAAGAAACAAACACTATATTAGATCAAATGCAAGTTAGTATCATGATTCCCCAAGAAATTAATTTGACTTGTAAAGGAAAATGAATGAAATGAAGAACATAAACAAGCATAAACCAAAGATATTAAATCCTATCCAAATACAAAGCAAACTCTTAATCTATTGGGGGAATTGGTACCAATTTGATATAGAAATTGGATCTTTCCCAACTCCTATGCAAGACTTGGTGATTTGATGAAGATGTGATACACTTTGTTGATGATTGAAGTATGCTCCAAGATGAAAATCTGCATAACCTAGCTAAGATTGGATGAAAATGGATGAGAATTGCTATGGATTTGAGTATAATAACTTTGCTCAAATTGTGGATGATCTAAAAATGACTATAATAATTCTACTTGGATTGCAGATGCCAAAATGAGGAATGAAGCCTCTTATTTATAGATTGACAAGTTGGAGAAATGCCCAAAATGAAGCAATGTGGGACTAAAATTCAACCAATGGCAAGGTGCCACTTGTCAAGATGAGAATGGTTGAGGGATGTGCACATTTTGATGAATGTGCCCATAAATGCAATTAGGTGATATTTGAAATTAGTGAAATGACATGTAAGAGGGAAAAGGAATGTCTTAAATGCCACTCGGATCAAGGAAAAAGGACTTATTAGGTGAAGTTAATGTCTTGTTGGAAGGAAAAAGTCCACTTGGATTTTGAATTCAAATTTGAGATAATATTCCTCCATTATGCCATGTTGAGAGAAAATAGGGATTTAATAAATGAATTAAATCTATTTTCATGTGCAAGTGGCAAAATCTAGAGGATGGGACATGAATTAGGATTAAATTAATCAAAGGTTAATTAATTTAATGAAGGATTAGATAATGTGACAAATTTGACTTAGATTTATGGGTTGATTTAAATCAAATATGAGAAGAATATGATAAAAGGATTAATTAAATAAATATTTTTTATTTAATTAATTAAAGGAGTTGAAGTTAGATTAAATCAAATAAGATTTTAATTTATTTAATTTAATTAGATAGACTTCAGGGATTTAATCAAATAAAATTGATTATTTAATTAAATAGGGATAATTAGATTAGATTGATTGATTTAATTAACAAGAAAGAATGACTTAAGAGGAAGATTTTTGAATTTAATCAAATAAGGGTATTTGATTAAATGATTAGACCAAGGGATGATTTAGGATTAAATGGTGTTAGTAGTTGGGATCAGATGTGCAATGTCAATCAGTACATTTTCCATGTCTACATTTTTCCCCTCTTTGAAGCGCAGTACTTGTTGTGTTGGTTCAAAGAATAGTTGTCTCGATCAAAAGCCAAATTTTTTATGATTTAAAATTTGTCCCACTATTTCCCCAGTAAGAGAAAATATGCCCATATATTTCCCCCTCGAGAGATCGGACGAAAACCTTGATTTTTGGGTGATCTCACGAAAAAGGACAAGGTGCCTGATGGGTCCAGAAAGGCTTTAGGAGATCAAAAAATGAGGTAAAACACAAAAAATAGTGCAAAACAGCCTTCGGACAGACAAAAATGAGATTAGGGGATCTAGACCCCTCCTAGATGACGAAATGGGGTCAAAAATCCTGATTTTCAGGCTTAAATAGGTCTTAAGGGGCCACTTCCAATTCATTTTCACATTCATCCCTAGGAGATTTTGAGCTTTGATACCTTGGTGAGATGGTACGACAGCTCCTGATGCACATTTTTAACTAATTCTAGATGCATCAGAGGCTCCATGTCACTAGACCACTAGTGAGTCAACTTGAACCAACTTGATTTTTTGATTTTTGCATGCATTTATGACATTTAAAACTAGGTCCTTAGGAGCGGTCCCAAATAGCATCACTCAATATTTTTAAACTGCACCAAAGTCACAAATAGCGATGTCGCAGTGCAGTTTGGAGTTTAGGGTTAAATTCCAAACTCAGCCACTATTACCAGGTGCACCTTCGCAGTGCACTTTAGAATTAGGGTTTCTTGCCAAAGTCTGACACTATTACAAACTAGACCACTGTGGTGAAATTTAGGACTTTGAAGGTTCTAGTAGCACTGTTTGAAGTTTACAAATTGCATTGCCTTCATAGGCAGCAACACAGGGGTTAGTCTGGGATGCTGGGACAAGCCACGATCAATATTTTTTTGATGAATTTTTAACACGGTGATTTTCTTGATGCGGGAGGAGGCGAGGGAGATCTACTCATGTGAGCATAGGTCCTGAGAGATTTTAGGCCTTTTGAGGGATTTGTTCGAGTGAGAGTAGGAGCATCTCAAAGAGATGGGACGTTGGTACATTTCTTACACATCGCCCATGTGGACACACCTAGGCATGATGACAGCACTTGTTGAGAGATGGCATAGTGAGACCTCATCATTTCACCTTCTGACAAGTGAGGCCACAGTCACACTAGAGGATGTGTGGCAGATTTTGAGATTACCCATTCATGGCGAGCGGATGATTTACGACATGGATGTCAGGAGGGAGGCCTGTTATGTCATCCTATACATGGACCATATTGTATTTTGCGAGGGGCAGATCAAGCTAGAGTGCCACAATCCCCTCACTTCACCCTACCATTTAGTTATTGTCACTATTATATCGAGTCTTGTCACACCAGATCAGCGAGGCTGATATTTCAGTTCTAGATGGGGGCTTTTCTAGGAGCGCATGGTTCAACGACGATCAACACTTTTTGCATGGGGGCCAGTTCTACTAGCCTCTCTTTACAGAGATCTTCATGAGTTCGCCTACTTGGATGGTAGAGCTCTTAGCACGGGAGTCACACTCTTACACATCTGGGCATGGGAGCACATCCCCATAATTCATCCATGAGTCATCCCAATTTTGATGGAGCCAGATGATCTAGTGGTCTGGTGTTACAAAGGAGGCCTTTCTTTTACGCGCATAAGATAGCACGGGATTCCTCACTGGAGGAGGGTCTTTGATGATTTACGAGTATTCAGATGGCAATCGTACCTTGGACAGCCCGCATGGTTTGATGATGTGCAGAAATTATTATTTGCTCACCATGACCACTTGATGCAGGGGCGAGAGCATACCATGATTAAGATATACTTTTCAGGTAGGGTGCAGCAATAATTTGGAGAGCCACAGGATAGGACCAACGATCAGTATGTGGCCATCTTCATGAGGACAGCGAGTCAGGGCTCTTGGGGCTGATACATACCTGGTCAAGCAGATCCAGGGACTACGCAGGCCTACAAAGATTGGTTCAAGTCGCCATTGAGGCTTACAATTCAAGGTACCCCATCCACTCAACAAAGAGTGAGAGGCAGGGGGCAGGACGAGGTCAGGGAGGATAGGATCAAGATCAGGGAGGCAAAGGGCCACCATTGATTCACCAGGTACAGGATCATGCAATTCAGGATCAGCCAATGCAAGATTAGTCGATGCAGGATTAGTTAGTGGGAGAGCAGAGGTAGGAGCAAGATCCAGGGCACCACGACAGGGTCCCAACACTGCCCAAGGATGGGGAAAAGGATCAGCCCCATGCGCAACCACCACCACAGCCAAATCCTAGGGATGGATAGATTTTGCAATTGCAAACCCAAGTATAGGCACTAATAGCTGAGAGAGATCAGGCTAGGGTTTAGCAGGACCAGGCTATTTTGTAGAGGCAGGCCACAAAGTTACAGGCGATGACAAAGATGGGCCACCAATAGCAGTTAGAGAGTATGGCTGCCTCTTCCTCCTAGAGCACAGTATTGCTTTGGTCGTATAGGGAGGCCATCCGAGAGGCTGATTATTAGATAATGCACTACCATCAGGCTATGCCAAGAGCAAGATGATTTCCCAATTTTTCACAGAGGACCAGCCATAGACCTACGAAGGGCCACGAGGATAGAGTAGGTGGTAAGGGCAGTAGCCAACAGGGCTAGGCCTTTATTTTGATCAGAGACAGGATTCTTTTAGTGCCCTTTGGGCTCATTTTTTATAACCCCATGGGCTGATTGTACTTATTGACATACATATGTACATTGATCTGATTCTTTGTATCATGACAGTACATTTGATGATATATGAGATTTTGATTTTGATCCAATTATGATATGTGATACATTTATGATGTTCTATCCTATGTGATGCAATGTGATATATGATGTTATGATGTGATGGATGTATTTCTTTTTCTATATATTTTTATGATGATTATGTATGGATGGTGCAAATGTTATGCTATCCAGATGTTGTGATAGCATTATAGATGCTTATTTATGTTATGTGATGTTATGAGTGTAAATGATATGATGGATGTAAATAATTTTTTATATGGATGCAAATGTTTTAATGATGAGATGCTTAGAATAACAAATCTATATTATGTAAATGATGGAAATGAAATGATGTGATCTGCTATTTCTATATGATATGATATGCAGTATGCTGATGATTTTGTGGATGCAGGATGGATGCAACAATGATTGATGAACTGATCAATTGTCATGATACCATGTTAGCGTGAAAAGAAAGAGATAGAAGAAACTAGAGATTCCAACAAGACATGAGACAATGATGATGATTTGCTTGCCGAGGAATTGGGATTTTCAAAGGGCTAATTACCTTATGTTTGATTACACACATAAGTATGATGCATCAAGGTATAAAGAACCAAGATGGCGTTGCACTTAGTGTGATGAAATTTAACTCGACAATCAGATAGGAGTACTCCTATTCACACCTGACATATGAGACGTTATTCAAAGTGTAGTTTGGATATTTCAAGCATCTTGGGCCAAAATATAGGAAAGAAAGCCTTCCCATGTAGTCAACAAGATATTTAAGACACCTTCCCTATATCTAAGACCAAGTTATATTACAAGAATATCCAACAAACACAGTAGATAAAAGATAATGATCAATGCCCCATTCCTTTCTCTCTAGATCATTTTGATTAGACATCATCGAGAGGTCATTGGAATGAGTGCAATAAGATTAATCAAAAAGAAAAGATCAAGTACAAAAATAGCCAATTTTCTTCATACCACAAGCCAAGGGGATGTGTTTTTGTTAGGATAAGAATCCAAAGTGATATCCAAAATGATGCCCATTGTCGGAACGATATATCCTAGGACATGCATTGTATAGGATGATGATGGGTTGGTAAGTTGTTTGATAGGCTTTTGATATAAAGTTGCTTTCCATGTTTGAAAATGATCAAGAATTTGATTTTGGATTTAGAAGTTTGTTGTTTACTTTTGATTTTGTGTTTGAAGTTTGCTTTTGCCGATTGTTGTACTTGTTTATGTCTATATTGCCAAAGGATGAAGGTGACAATCAATTTATTATGGATGGAAGTTTATTATGGGTGAAGCGGAATGAGATGGATGGATTTTTTCAAATATTTGGATGTTTTTTATGTTTTTGAGATGTTTTGAGGTTGGTTTTGGTATTTTCAAGATGTTTTACAAATGTTTTGATTTTCAATTTTCAAATGTTTTGGGATTTTTATGATATTTATGAATGTTTTTAGATTTTGTGTTTTTTGAATGTTTTTGAATTTTGTGTTTTTCAAATGTTTTTGTGTTTTTGTGTCTCAAGGGCCGATCAAAGATTAGCCTTGCTTAGTTTAAGCTCAGAGATGACATAGGTCAGATATCATTTTTTTTACTTGTTTTGGGATTTTTTTAGTGTTTTTGGATTTTGATATGATTTGGATATTTTTGTATTTTCGCATGATTTTGATGATTTTGATATGGATGTCTGTGATGATATTAGTGCTCTACTTTTGGATTTTTTTGAAAACCAATGTAAGGTTGGTTGATCGGATCGATGGATTGATGATGATAGCATTGTTGAGGATACACAACAATGCCAAGACGATGTTAAGCAACACAAGGATTAGGATGGATATCCCAAGATGATGGATTGATTGTATTTGATTGATTAGGAATGTTGAAGCTTGGTTTGGAACAAAATTTGTTTTAATGATTTGATGTGACATTGAAGTGAAAACTAGATGCGACTGATATTGATTTTTTGGATTGACGATTGATGAAAGATAAATCTTGATAAGGAACATCGTCTTTTCAAAACATGCCATGGGCTAGTGATTTTGGGATTTTGGCTCACAAATGCTTTCACCAATTTGATTTTGCATTTTTTGAATGTTCGGATCACCACATAAGGTGGAGGATATATGTCAAGATTTATTCCCAAAGCAATATGTACATATCTTCCCCCAATGTCTAGCAATGTATGAAATTCCCTAGGTGGATGTTGGGATAGGTTTGTGGATGGATGGATATGGTAAGCACGCAAAGGATTATCGTGTGATAAGATAAGGTGTTCGGATAAAGAAAGCTCATTTGGATAGTGCTTCATGGCTCAGATAATGTTGGGTAGGATAATGAAAATGACTCATGTGAAGATTTCTACCATAAGCAATTGTAAAGTGTGCACCAAAATTTTACCAAGATCAAGATAATTTGGACTATGTATGCAGATGGATGAATATGGACTAGATAAATGGTTCATGGATGAATAGATATATTATGGATAAGATGGATGGAATATTGGCTTTATTATGGATGGTATGAGATGCTTTCACCTGAGCTGGTGCACGCAAATGCTCAATTCTACACATGATGCCTGTTTACCATGTTTTCATCATGGTACCTGTCCAAAGCGCCACTATAGTGGTTTTCACTAGAAGTCAATGTAGGTGCTTCTATCATAATGTGTCATCGATATCTTGCTTGAAGAAGATGCTTTTCCAATATACGTGCACTTGAATGCAACTTTTGAGATTCTTGATCTGCTTTGTCGATACCGAAGTTAACTTTGTCTTTGTCCGCACATCGCAATAGAGTGCCTTTTGAATCCTTATAATGAAGGGTCGCCACCAATACATGGTCAATGTGAGAATTGTATATCATGTGTGGAGGCATGGATGTAGTGTGCTTAGGGATAAAAGATGGATTGATTGATAGTTTGGAACCTTTGACTCTCCAAACTTGGGAAGATGAACAATGATGGGTGGATACGAAAGTGTGTTTGGAATTAGGACCAACTGTTTGATAAAATTTGTACATCACTTGAGAAGCTTGCTTTTGCCTTTGTGGATGTCTTTGATGGGTACATTTCCCTTTTTTATTTTTCCCCATAGTTTCTTTGACTGATGGAGTTTGATAGGGATGATCTTTCTTTGTATTTTTTGGTATCCACGTGTATTTGATTTTCCCATTATGCTTCTTAGCTTCTCTTGCTTTGATAACGTTTTGTTTTCTTTGATTCAAATCTTTCTTTTGATGTTGGTCCCAATTCATGGATGGGGTGATGGGTGGATGAATATTCATGATGTGGCTGGTTGTAGTATTAGCATTGGTTTCATCATAAGGACTCTTCGTTCTCCCTATGTTGATGTTTACTTGAGACATAGTTTCCCCCAGTATTGTGGAAACATTACCTTCATGATTGATTTTGTCTATTCTAAAAGCTCTTGTTTAGAATGAATTCTCTGATAAATGACCACTATAGATGACATGATTTCAATTTGTTGCTTTGTTGACTCTGAACTACCATGTTCTATCTAAATTGTTTCCTTGAGTGGATAATGTTGGATATCTGTATACATGATGTCCTCAGTATTAATTTGGGATATATCTGATCCTAATGTTGACAACTCTATTTGACTGTAGGAATCAATAACTTGCTCTTTTTGTGTAATAATATCAGGAGTAAAGGAATATTGTTCTGAATGAAGATCATTTGCATGTCCATCCACAAAAAGCATCTCATGGGTAAACGGAGGAGTATGTGCTATGTGGATGTGATCATCATTTGTGACATCTTGTATAGATAGGAGAGTATCCATTAGATCATTGTAGTATCTTGGAGATACGAAATCTTGATCTTGATTAATTTTGGGATTCCTTTCAACATGCTTTGGATCAAGTTCTTGACATGGGTCCATTTCAAAGAGTAGATTACTTACAAAGGGTTCTTGGATATCCTCATTAGGCATGGGAAGTGACTCAATATCCTCTTGATCTTTGGGTGGACTTGGATCAAATGTTGAGTGGAGGGTTCCTTCAGTATCTATAACCATGAGGTCCAAGGATGTCAATATTTCTTGGAAAGGACCATTTCTAGACTTTAGTGATGGATGTTGGTCATGATTTGGAATAAATTCTTGAGATATGTAATCTAACTCATAAGGTGATGTAGAGACATTTTCAACATGATCATAGGTCAATGGATCATAGATTATGTCAATGGGATCAAATAATTCTAACACTCCTTGAAATAGATCACTATAAAGTGGCTCTTGATGTATGGTGAGTTGATCATCGAATGGGGTAGAAACATCTTCAGTGTGCTCACTAATGGAGATCTCTTGAACATTATTTTCAACAATTGTGATGGAGAGATTGTCGATGCTATCACTAGTGGTTGAATCTTCATGATTGTCCCCAATAGTGATTATCTTTTGATCAATAAGGTCTTGGATGAGATTCTTAATTTGAATACAATCTGATGTTGTGTGTCTCTTTATTTTGTAAAAATTACAAAGGTGATTTTCATTGTACCATGGTGGTTTCACTAAGGGTTCTTGATAGTTCTCATAGGTGGGTATTTTAATGAGATTGTCCTGCACCAACTATTGCATGACTGATTTGACTGGTTTCCCAAGTGGTGTGTATTTTTGTTTTCTCCCTTGTGAGATTTGTACTTTAAATTGACCTTGTGGTAATTGATCTTGGAGATGTGGTGATTGATCTATAAGATGTAGTGATTGATCCTTGAGATGGGGTGATTGCGTTTGTTATTGATGTTGTTGATCTTGATATCAAACCTCTTAACATTGGATATATTTTTCTTGATGTGGTTTTGGATGCAACTCAATGCTTTGATGACATGGTTCAACCAATGGAAGAGTGTATTGATTTTGGAGTGAAGATGTCTCTTGGCTCAATAAGTCAATTAGTTTGATAAGTGAAGCAAGTTGATCTAGCGAATTTTGATCTTGATTATGACTTTGACTCCCTTGATATAGTTGATTTGGATTTTTTTCAAATGGATTTGGAATGTACACTTGTGGTGTTTGCATGAGATCATGGACAAATTGATTTTGGACAATGTTCTAATTTGGGATGATGTTTAGATTTGGCATTATGGGTTGAAGTTGAACATTGTTGTGGTTGGGAATCACATTGCCTTGATTTTGCATGGTGTTAACTTGACTTGGATTAATACATGGAGTCATTAACATCTTGTTTGTACTTTGAACAACATTTGCATGTTTTGCGAGCATATCTATCCCAAAGTTTTCCAAGTGTGGATTTAAAATTTTCATGTTTGGAAAACTTGTACTTGGCATGCATGGATTTCATGGGATGATGCTGTTCATTTGAAGACTCTTGAATTGATTGTTTGGTTGATATATTTGTAGGTTTGGACTTTGATTTAAATCTACCATCAAGAAAGGTGCTCCAAACTCTTGACTAGGCATACTCACATTTGTTGTACCATCGAGGTTTGTAGGAGATAATGATCCCATGTACGGATTTTACAAATGTGAGTTTTGTTAATCAATTGGAATGTAAGGATTTGATAGTTTGGTTGGTTTATACTACTCATGATGTATGGATCAAGTTTATATTCCATGTTCTTCTTGTGTTGAGATCTAGTTTGCACCGTAAAATAGGGATCAATTGAGAATATGGGAGATGAATCTCTAATTCTTTGGATCGATCTAACCTTAAGTACCAAAGAGAAAATTTAGGATGGTTTTTAAGGATCAAAGGTGAAATTATTTTGATGGAGGTTTGATGGATGATATGGATGGTGTGAACTTTTTGAAAGATCTTGAGGGAATGCTACACTTATAGGACTTTTGGATGCTTGGATTTGGATTTTCATTTTGTTTTTTAGATTGAACTTGATTTGATTTTGCTTTGGTTTTGGATAATGAAAAAATATATCCCAAGATGTGATGTAGGAGCATCCAGTGGTGTGAGGGCAATCCTGCATCACCCAAAAAGATTTTTTCCATTTATGTTCCTGTTGTTTGCTTTTTGTAGATGTTTTTGCATTTCTGGATACCCTTTTCATCGAATAAGAGTTTCCAACTTTCAGAACTGCTTTTCTGCTTTTTTTGCTCAATTGCTATTTTTAGCAGGTGTGAATTTGAAGGCATGGGAAGATAGAAATTTATGGGAAGGTTCAGGACAGAAAAATAAGCACTTTGGCAAAAGAATCAAGTCAAGATCATTCACGGTTTGAAAGTTATTCAAGTTCCAGTTTCTGCTTTTTGCCCTGAAAAACCTTCTAAGTCCATTTTGAGGCACTAAATGGTTCTGAATGGGCCTGAAAATTTGCAAAAATGCCAAAGTAGTCAACTATAGGCCTACTTTGTGGAATATTGCCTTTTCGAGAGCTTTCTAAAAAGGTATTATCATTGAAGATCCGGCGGTTGGATTAAAAGTTATGGCTTCCGGAAGTTGGTGCATATTTTAGAAATGTGCTAATTTTCTAATGTGAGTTTAATTTAAATTTTAAATTGTAATTTTTGGCACCAAACCGCCAAAACTCATAACTCGAATGTTGTTTTTGGATCCAAACTAAAAAGGGGCTATTTATGGGCTAATTTCTTATTTTTGGGTAACTTTTTGGGGAAAACAATTCTTATGCTGCAAAAGGGGATCTGGGTAATTTTCTGTAAGTCTGTAATTTGCATGTATCATAGAGCTCGAGGATTTGTGATCCTCTGCATGTAAGAGTTCCATATTTTTTAATAAAATATTATTCTCTCTTTTGGAGTGTTATTTTGTGTCTCAGGTTTGCTCCCTTGTCAAGATGTTGGATGTTACCTATGGAATAAATTTGCTCAAAGGATGATAATTTGACTAAGTGTGGGGAGAAGGATGCATCTACCCACACCTATTCAAATAAGATGTTAATTCAACCAAGTATATGAAGAAGGATGCATCTACAAATACCTAGCTAAACAAGATGATTTGATAAATTTACTAAGCACATGCAAAAGGATGCATCTACACATACTTAGCCAAAGATGATTTGATGTTTTGATTCAAGGATTTCAAGGATTTTGATTTTGTTTCAAGGATTTTGATGAT
Organism: Sequoia sempervirens; assembly: GCA_007258455.2. Classification (NCBI taxonomy): domain Eukaryota; kingdom Viridiplantae; phylum Streptophyta; class Pinopsida; order Cupressales; family Cupressaceae; genus Sequoia; species Sequoia sempervirens. The sequence goes on along the minus strand of VDFB02000017.1, from coordinate 311,886,274 downwards.
TCTTTATTTTCCAAAAAGCCTAGCATGAAGGATGATTTCAAGATTTTCAAAAGTTGATGGTGACATTATTTTGGTTTGATGTTCAAAGATGGATGAAGGTTTGATTTTGATACTATGTTTACCTAAAAAGACACTTGCATACAAGACCTCGGTTGTGAAGAACATGCTTTTCTCTAGACAAGGTGTTCAAATTCTTGAAAAATATTTGGATTCTGATAGTAATAAAATGAGTACAATCCGGGATTGTTTCTTGAATTTTTTCTATAAAAGTTAAAAAAGTAATCTTCGTCTGAATTTGTATAGCGTTGAGAGACACTTTTGGTGATCTTTTGGATTAAGAGTTTTTACCTTTGGTTTCTTGATCTTGATCTTGCATGAAATAATTGAAGACACATGTGTGGGATTCAATTTCTTTTATTCTTTGCTTAATGACTTTGTTTTACCACAAACACTTCTTGATTAAGTTTTCCAAACAAGATGTCAAATGTCTCAATTTCTTCTCATCCCACAAAACATATCATGTGGAACTTTGATGAAATCAAGGAAAGGGTTACCTATTGTTAACTCTAGTAAGAAAATTGAGATATAAATCCAAGTTTTTAGAAACCTCTAAGGATAAAATCCCAAGGGCAAGAAATAACACATGAATTTGGTCAATTGTATTTGCTTCCTAAAGGGTTTGAAGTTTTGATGAAAAATATTAAGTGTTTGTTTCCAAATGTTTATGAACAAGAAAAGTGTCTTGTAACCAAGAACAAGAATAATCCTATGGATATGAAAGACTACATTTGTTGAGTCCCCACTTGGACAAGTCTAGCTACACTTATTTTTAGTGAATGGTTAGATGCTTGATCCCATTGGCTCCCCTCCATAGCACTCACTTCTCGAGGTATCCAAGCATCAGTACCCATGAAACTCCCATGGCATACTTTCCATTTCTACTAAAAACCATAAAAGTGTGGGGCGGCTTCAGAACGACCATTCTTGCACCAACAAATAGCTATGGATTTTGGCCTTTCTACAACAAGGGTTTTAATTCAAACTTTTTGTTCATAGGAGTTGACCCATCGAGATGAGAGACCATTGTTTCCCTTCTCATCAGAGCCAACCATGTGATATTGGGCTTTTTTCTAGTACCCACTTTTATATCCTGGTTGGAAATACTCTTGGCTTTAGAGTGTTACCGATTGAGTCATTCCCTTGGGTAGTACTTTTTCCCCAAGGCAAACCCTCTAAGATTAAAAAAAAAAAGTGAGCAAACATATTCGTAACTCAATCGATCTTTGTTGAAAAAAAGAGAATACACATGATACGTTTACTCACACTCGCAAGATTTTTTTTTCAATTTTAGTTCAAAAAATGAAGTGTGGAGGTGATCACTTTATCCCAACCTAAGACCACCAAAAAGCCTTTTGATTCTCAAGATCATCATGAGTCACAAGAGAAGTGTATACATCTTTTCAATGGTGTTAGTTTGAGTAAGAAATCACAAAACAAAGTAGCACATGTTCTTTTTCAACCCACAAAGCAATAATGAGTTATTTTTAAGCACCAAAGGAAATGTGAAGATTGCATTGTTCAATTATTAAATCTGAAAACCAACTCTAGTAAGTTTGTGTCCTAAAGTTCATTTTAAGCCCTTTTGTAACAAGAAATTAAAGTGTTCTTTTTAGAGCCCAAAAGAAAACTAGTAGGTTCTAAGCATGAAGGATAATAATATTTCTTAAGAGAGATAGTGAATTCTCTAAGAGTGTCAAACAAACATTGAAGTGTTCAAAAACACTTGGTATCATGAAATGATGTCATTATGCTTCTTTTCCTCTTTACTTCTAATCAAGCCAACCTACAAGAAAACCAGTCATATCTACAAAAATAGAGGGCGGGAAATTAGAGAATAATCCAAATGATCAGAATTTGAAAAAAAGCACGTGTCATAAAACTAATTTTCACTTTCTACTTCCCTTCAGCAATGCAACCCATGAAGGTGGTGCAGTTTAAAATATTCAGCAGTGCTATATAGCACCACTTATTAGTCAACATCATTCTACAATAGGGATAGAGAGCATAAAGGCATTGCTATTTCAGTCAATGACAAAGTTTGAAATTTGGAAAGATTCTAGCAGGTGAAAAGGACTCAAAAGTGCACTTTGGAAATTTAAATCTCGAACAGGAAATAGAGAGCGTCGGAGTTTGTAGCGGTGCAATATAGTGACATTGAAGGCCCAATGATTCTAAACTACAATGTTGATTTACCATAGGTGGAGTTCCTTGTAGACACAAAAACAACAAAAAAGCACAAAATTTGGTGAAAAAATGTGATTAAAACTTTTGGTCTTCCCTCCTTCTAGTGCCAAAATGTGAACCAAGATTCCCAACCTGCATGAACACAAGAAAAAAACACTATATTAGATCAAATGAAAGTTAGTATCATGATTCCCCAAGAAATTAATTTGAATTGTAAAGGAAAAGGAATGAAATGAAGAACATAAACAAGCATAAACCAAAGATATTAAATCCTATTCAAATATAAAGCAAATTCTTAATCTCTTGGGGGAATTGGTGCCAATTTGATATGGAAATTGGCCCTTTCCCAACTCCTATGCAAGCCTTGGTGATTTGATGAAGATGTGATCCACTTTTTTGATGATTGAAGTATGCTCCAAAATGAAAATCTACATAACCTAGCTAAGATTAGATGAAAATAGATGAGAATTGCTATGGATTTGAGTATAATAACTTTGCTCAAATTGTGGATGATCTAAAAATGATTATAATAATTCTACTTGGATTATGGATGCCAAAATGAGGAATGAAGCCTCTTATTTATAGATTGACAAGTTGGAGAAATGCCCAAAATGAAGCAATGTGGGACTAAAATTCAACCAATGGCAAGGTGCCACTTGTCAAGATGAGAATGGTTAAGGGATGTGCACATTTTGATGAATGTGCCCATAAATGCAATTAGGTGATATTTGAAATTAGTGAAATGACATGTAAGAGGGAAAAGGAATGTCTTAAATGCCACTTGGATCAAGGAAAAAGGACTTATTAGGTGAAGTTAATGTCTTATTGGAAGGAAAAAGTCCACTTGGATTTTGAATTCAAATTTGAGATAATATTCCTCCATTATGCCATGTTGAGAGAAAATAGGGATTTAATAAATGAATTAAATCTATTTTCATGTGCAAGTGGCAAAAGCTAGAGGATGGGACATGAATTAGGATTAAATTAATCAAAGGCTAATTAATTTAATGAAGGATTAGATGGTGTGACAAATTTGACTTAGAATTATGGGTTGATTTAAATCAAATATGAGAAGAATATGATAAAAAGATTAATTAAATAAGGATTTTTTATTTATTTAATTAAAGGAGTTGAAGTTAGATTAAATCAAATAAGATTTTAATTTATTTAATTTAATGAGATAGACTTTAAGGATTTAATCAAATAAAATTGATTATTTAATTAAATAGGGATAATTAGATCAGACTGGTTGATTTAATTAACAAGAATGACTTAAGAGGAAGATTTTTGAATTTAATCAAATAAGGGTATTTGATTAAATGATTAGACTGAGGGATGATTTAGGATGAAACGGTGTTAGTAGTTAGGATCAGATGTGCAATGTCAATCAGTACATTTTCCATGTCTACACACCTAAAATTAGTTCAGACATTTAATTAATTAAATACTAGTTATTTAATTAATATTTCTTCTACATATAAATAAATTCTTAATTTATTTATATAGTTCATGTCTTCTAATTATCCAAATCTAAAATCAAATTCCTCTAATTTAATTAAATAAACAAATTTCTATAAGTTTTTTTGATTAAATTAATTTTCACTAGTCCCAAATTAGGAATTCAAGCACATCTCTACAACTTTCCATGCCACCTCACCAAGGTCATATGAAATTAAATAATTATAATTTTTAATTAGAATTATCTTCAACAAAATTTCAAACACATGGCTTATTCCTCACACACTTGATTCTCCCATCCATTTGGCATGTTGCCCTTGGTCAAGGGGACATTCTCCAAGATTCTTCCATCTCAACTGTTCATCCCTCATGCTTGAATCTGGACCGTTGATTACTACCACATCACAAGATGCTTGAAAAATCCTATAAATACACCCCTTTGATACAGTATTTGACATCCACATTTTGAGTAGAGTTATCATGCAGGAATAGCTTGGAGTATTAGAGCACTTGGAGTCTTATAGTTAGAGTCATGTTTTTCTTTTTAGTTGCATATAGAATCATGTTTAGCTTTATATTTAGCATTGTAGAATCATATGTTGTTTTATAGTTACATTTTATATCACACTTTGCTTCATAGTTTCATTTTAGATTAGTATATTCATAGTTAGCATTTGAGCATATGCAGAATGATCTTAACTTCATATCATAGAATTTACATTATATAATCCAACATCATTAATCCATTTGTCAAATATATCCATTATCATATTATCATGGAATTCATCACATATTTGCATGTATGAACTTATTTCTTGCATTTAGAACAAAAATCTTATTTTTTTAACAAATCCTTGGAAATAGAGGACAATGAGACGTTCTTAAAAAAATTTATTAACTACAAAATAGAGTAGTTCATTTGATTAAAATATTTGATATAGTCTGTTTCATTAAGGTTATGTTGATTTACTAACTTTCCCACATTTCACACACACATTAAGTGTCTACAGTAATGTTCTAAAAATGTGTGATGAGATCAAGGAAAATAAAGGAATTCTCTTTTGAGTGGTCTTGTTGACTCAAAACTTTGAAGGTTATGAACTACAAATCTGGTAAAGAAATTTGGAAGAAGGTAGAAAGTATATATGGAGGAGATGATAAGGTCAATCAAGAAAAGATATGGAATTTGAAGACTAAGTTTGAAACCCTAAGGATGTTAGAGGATGAAGATATTGCAAGCTACATGCATAGAGTGGATAAAGTTGTCAACTCCACAAATGGCCTTGGTGGAAAACTGGAAAAAGATGAGGTGGTAAAGAATGTATTAAGAACTCTTCCTAAATATTATAGTCCTAAATTTTTTGATATTGAAGAGGTTTAGAATTTAGATCATTATTCTAGAGATCAATTGTTTAGTGCTTTAACTACTTTTGAAATGAGATATTTTTGTCAAAATGATTCAAGAAAAGATATTAATTTTAAAGAAAGAAAAACAAAGAAGGATGATGGATTAGATCTAGATGATCTTGATGAAATAAATTTAATTTTGTAAGAAGATTGAAAAGGGCACTAGAAAATACAAAGGTAAGTTACCTTTCAAATGTTTCAATTGTGGAAAGATAGGTCATTATGCTTCAAGATGTCTAGCCAAAGTTTCAAATGACAAGTAAAAGGATAATAAAGGTAAATCTTTCAAGAGAAGTTATTATGTTAAAATTATGCTATCATATTTCATGATGAATCTAACTACCCAAATGATGAAAATGATGCATTCTTATTCATGGCTCTAAATGTTAGAACTAATTCTACTGACTCTATAAGATGTATGAAGGAAATTTCTCCAAAAATTGGTCACGACATCAAAGGGACTATGGCGAGTGCTTTTCATGCTAGAGAAGAGAAAAAACACAAGATAATTGACAGTGGATGCTCAATTCATATGACAAGTGATAAGAGTAAGTTTGTTAAACTTGAGAAGTTTGAAGGTGGTCTTGTTACGTTTGGTGATGATACATTTGTTAAGATATGTGGATAAGATTCAATTAGTTTTTATGGAAAGCATAATACAAATGATGTTCTTTATGTCAAGGGTCTCTAGCATAATCTTCTGAGTGTAGAACAAATGTATAGAAAAGGATATAATCTTGTATTTCAGGATGGTGGTTGTGAAATTAGAAAAGGAGGATCTACAACTCTAGTTGTTTTAGGAACAAGGATATATGAGAATTTTTATCAGCTCAAAGGTGCTAATGGTAACTGATTTATGACTCAAATTAATGAAAGTTGGTAATGGCATAGAAGAATGTGTCACATCAATTTTTATAGTCTAGTGAGGATCATCTCTACTCAAGCTATGAGAGATCTCCCAAGAATTAGAAAGCCCATCAATGTAGTTTGCAAGGAATGTCAGGTTGGGAAACAAACAAGAAAGAAGTTCAATATCAAAGAATATTCTACCACAAGACCTTTGGAATTGGTGCATATAGACCTATGCGGACCTAAAAGAACAAGATTCTTTCAAGGTGACAAGTATTTCTTGTTGTTAATTGGTGATTACTCTAGAAGGACTTGGGTAACTTTTCTCAAAGAAAAATCAAAAGTTCTAGACAAGTTTAAAGCATTTAAAGTTGTGGTTGAGAATGAAATGGATATAAAAATAAAATGCTTAAGGTCTGAAAGAGGTGGAGAGTTCACCTCCAATGATTTTAACAATTTTTGTGAAGATCATGGAATAAAAAGGTATTTGTCAGCCCCTAGAACTCCTCAACAAAATGGAGTTGTGGAAAGAAAGAATAGGATAGTTCAAGAAGCAGCAAGGACAATGATGAAGGAAGTAAATCTATTGGATGTCTATCGGAGAGAATATATTCATACTATAGCATATATACTCAATAGATTACAAGCAAGAATAAACAGTTCAAAGACTCCCTATGAACTGGCATGGAAGAACTCCTACTGTCAAATATTTTAAAGTGTTTGGAAGCAAATGTTATATCAAGAGAGATGAAGAAAACTTGGGAAATTTTGATGCAAGATTAGATGAAGGAATATTTCTTGGATAGTCTACAAGAATCAAGGCTTACCAATGCTACAACAAGAGGCTAAAAAATATAGTTGAAAGTTCAAGTGTCAAATTAGATGAAGAAATACATAAAATATCAGTACTGATAGAAGGATATGAATCTAATGAGTCTTCTTACAGAGAAGAAGAAAAAGAAGAGAAAGAAAAGGAGATGTGAGTTGAAGAGGAAGATGCTCTAGAAAGGATTCCTAAGACTTCTAAGTATGTGCAAAAGAATCGTTCTGAAGATCAAATCATTGGTGATAAGAGCAGAGGTGTGTTGACAAGAAGAAAAGTTGCTATGATAGAAGAATAGGTAAATTTATGTCTACTTTCCAAAGTAGAACCTAAGACAGTGATTGAGGCATGCAAGGATGAGAAATGGACCAAAGCCATGGAAGAAGAATTGATGTATATTGAGAAGAATCAAACTTGGGAATTAGTACCAAGACTAGCAAACAAGAATATAATAGGAACTAAATGGGTATTCTGAAACAAGTTGAATGAGAATGGAGAAGTTGTCAAAAATAAGGCTAGACTTGTGTGTAAGGGATATTCACAAGTGGAAGGAATATATTTTTGGGGAGACATTTTCTCTGATGGTAAGAATGGAGGCCATTAGGATGTTTTTTTCCTTTGCAACATGTTGGCCTCCAATGATTTAATAACTAAGCTCTTATAGCCATGATTCAGAGATTGGACATCTAACCTGAATAGTTATTTCAATCATCATGAAGGTGCATTTAACTTGTCAACTCGAGGATGTGAACTTGAAATGGGTCAACACAATATATGCACTAGGAACTCAAAGTAGTCATTTCATTCTACAGCTAAGGAACTCACAATACTGAAAGTAAATTTCTTAGAAGGGAATACCATAAATTCCAATAATAATCAACAACTACATCAAACTAAAATGCAGAACAGTAATGAAAATCTAAGCAATAAACAAGGTACTACTCTGTCTGCTTTGGCTACAGGAACAGCTGGTGCTAGATTTCTAACTAATTACTAAACAGTAAGTGATACTAAACTAATACTAACTAAGAAGATGGATTACTCACCAATTGGACCCCCTTGGATAAGTATCCTCTAAAACTAATGGGAACTCAGATGCTCAAACTCAAAACTTTATTTTATTCAATGTAAATCATGAGTACAAAAGAGTAATGTATATGTATTATTGAAAAATTGAGAGTGCAAGTGCAATATCAAATCATGAAACCTCTTGAGGAAGGAGCATCAGATCTTTATTTATACTATCAACTAAACAACGAAGTCAACTCCATGACTAGGAGGATGCCATATAGGGAAAATAGAGAAAGTGGAGTGGTGGTGGTTACACGTGCATGGAATATGGTCAGATATGTAGGTCCAAATGTAGATTTAGCATAGTAGTAACACTCGTGTCTATTCAATCATTAAATTCCACTACAAGGAGGTTACATTCGATTGCATGAGAAATCTTCTACCATCAACCTCCTTTGACCTTGAGTGATTCCTTTGTTGGACATTATGGTTCATGCCCAGCTGGTGGTATCTTCCCCAACTTAGCATCCTCGAATTAAATCTGCATGGCAATGTCAGTACGCACAATAATTACACATCTATAACCACCTTAAGGAACATTCATTAACCACATGCAAAATCAATATATATAATCCACATAATATGCCAATGTCATTAAAACTTGCAGAGTAGGATTAAGCCCAATGTCTATGGTTTAAGGGAAAAATTATGAAAATATCAAAATTTAATCATCAAAGTCCATGACAACTGCCAGCAAATAAACTATAGATTCTACCCAAAATTGGACCAAAAACTAGGCTCATCACTCCCCCCAACCTAACATTTTGTTGGTCCTCTAGTAAGGGAAGGGTTGTTCTTTTGCTTGTTCAGAGCTCTAAAATTTGAAACTGATAGTTTTCCAACATCAATGGTTGTTGTGCGTGAATCAGGATCCCAATAGAATCCTCCTAATCTATCAAATTTGTTCCATCTCTATTTTTCTGCAACAATGTCATACTGGTAGAATCTAAAGTTTGGTATAGGCCACATGAGAATAGGTGGTTGGAAAGTCAAGGGAATCCAAAATCACCCCTTCGTTCTCCCAATCTAAATATACCTATCAATCATTTTTAGTGTTGCCGCATAATTATTGATGGAATGGGGTTCGGCCTATTTCAGCTCATCAGTTAGGTTATTCCATCTTTGTGATAGACATATTCTCATAGTTTCCTCCTTTACTGCTGCCTTTACCTCATACTCATTATAAACTACCTCAATCCAAGGAATAATCCTATTACCATAACTAGGTCTGAGAATCATTCTATTCCATTCTCTATAAATATCCCTTGGGTTGCTTGATTTAGCCCTAATGGGCAAAGGGATGTTAGACTCCAATTTCTTATAAGCCCCATGTTGTTGTCCCTAACTAATCTCATTTTGCACCCAAGACATAAATGCCCTTAATTGGACATCCCCAACATACAATAGTGAATTCCAATCATGGTCTTGAGTTACAGCATAATTATACAAATAAAATTCACACAGCAAATTCTTCATTTCAAGTGAGGCAATCATATAAGCATTGAAAAATTCAACAGGGGTGCCAATAGCAGGATTCAAACCTAAGGCAATCCTTGATAGCTTAAAAGAGAGATATTTCTCTTTTAGGTGCAGAGCATAGACCCTTGGAGGATCATACATTCCAAAATCTATGGTACCAAGGTTTCCATATCATCCACCCTCTACTTCAGGGTGGCAATTTATGCATCCTTATCTTCAATCTCCTCATCCCTCTTTGAATTTCCTTCTTCAATTTATGTTTTTCCTTTTTCCATTCTTCTTCCCTCCTTTTTATTTCTTTCCATAAATTCAAAATTTTCATATGTACTATAAAATCAAGAGGATTAATAATTCCTACCAGTCTTTTTGTCGATGGTGGCTCCTCATATAGCACTATTTGCATGGACTCAGGCTATCCAATTGTTTCTGGTTGTAGGGGTATTGTTTCTTCTCCCATTTCTTGTTGCAGGGGCTCTCATTCTTGTTTTTTTTTGTGGCTACAAGAACTCCTACTCTGGTTCTGGCAATTTTTGTAGGACTTCTTGCTCATGTTGCACAAAATCTTGATTTTCCTCAAACTCTTTTGCAATGTTAGCAAGATCGGTCAATGTTATATTTTCTTCTCTCTCAAATATGTCTTATTCTTTGACATTCTCTTGCCCCATTGTATTTTTAGGGTCCTCATGTGATGTCTCACTAGGCTTAGGGCTTTCCTGTGGAGGTGTACCAATCGCTAGCCCAGCTAGTCTTGACTTCCTGGGAGGTCTCTCACCTTTTTCTTTGGCTACAGGATGAATAGTTTCAACCTTCCTCTTCTTAGAACTTGGCACATTTCTTTCTATCAGATGCCATTTGGCCTTCCTTTTCTCATTTCTACTTCCCTCTTTTGTTCCGTAGTTTTCATTAGGGCACCAAGTGGAATGTCATCATCAAAATCTGATGAAGAGATTTTTTTTTTGAGTGCTTTGTTCTAGAAGAATTAATTTCTATGGTTTCTTCTATTGCAGGAGGATTCACACTAGAGCCAACACTAGAGGTTGAAGCACCAAGAGTGGCTTCCACCATGCTCAATCTCCTGCTAGACTTACAAGGTTGAGGTAAAACCCTAGGTTGCAAGTGCTTCGGTATAATTTGATCAACATTTATAAATTCTTCCCAAGTCATTCCAAATACATCATGCAGAGACTTCTCAACTAGAAATTTAATCAGAAAATGGTGGGAAACAAAATTATTCCTACCTTTTTGGGTCTCGGCCACCATGATTGAGAGAAGATTGTATAGCACATTAGGCACATCCATCCTCCTTTCGTGCCTCATGTGATTCAAAATCTTGAAGTTCATGGAATGAAAATTCAACTAGCGACCCTCACAGGTGATGTATTTGATAACATAATTGGATATCTACTTCCATGGTTTGGGTAGAGATATTATCTTTGCACCCTATTTATCTATGCTCAATGGGGGTCATTCGGCTTTGTAAATTCAGCCCTAGTTGTTCTGGCATCTCTAGAAGTAGGGTAATTTTCACCATCAGCAGGTAACCCTATGACCTCTGCAATTCTTTCCTCAGTTTCCACAACTTCCAACCCTTTTACTATGGCTTTTCCTTCAGAAAATGTCTAGGTGAATTCAAACGAAATGCTTTCATCAAAGCCATCCAGCTTCAGGAAGTAATCTAACCATCCACAGTTTCTAAATTCGGCCAAGCATTATGCATTCTGCAATAAAACATCATGCACCATGGGTTCATTTTGAATATACCCACCTCCCATTGTCTACAATCAAATAATGCTCTACAATTTCTTTCCTACAATTCCGTCTAAAAATCAAGTTCACCTTCCTACAATACCTATTAAATTTCCAGTGCCAATATCGACTGAATTTTCTCTTTCTTTTGTTTTACCTTTTTGCTTGCAACTCAAGATTACAACAGAGTCAATAATGGCAAGAAAAGGAGTGATAAAGGAGAATTATGATGGGAAGAAATGGTGGTTGCAGTTAATGTCACTTCATACATGCAATTCGTCCTCTCACTCATATTTCAAATTGGGTCATTTTAAATTTTCTGACGTAGCCTAGCATAAATTGACACATGGGCAATATATTTGAATCTTTTTCTTTCCACCCCAAACCTAAATTTGGACATGTTTCCGCACATGCGAGATGGGAGTGGTGATTTACAAGGAGTAACAACATGTTATGTGAACATCTATACTAACGTACAATGATTAAATGAATGCACTTAAAAGATGATTAAAAGATAGAAATTAAGTGCACATAACTGAATGTGTGGAGGATTTGTTGCAAAGATTGTGGAGAAAGTACTATTTTCCTTTTAGGGAATAAATTCAACAATTAATGAAGATGAAGTGGAATGAGGTGAGGTGAGGTGGAATAAAGTGATGGAAGAGAGAGAAAGGTGGTGATAGATGGGTGAATGGGAAAATGGGAGAAGAAATGGATTTCCACAAGAGTGGAAGTCTTTATTATGACAAGTACGTACCTTAATTAGCCAAAAGGAGGGACACTAGATCCACTTCCTTCAGCTGCAGGAAGCTTGGGTGCTGAGTGTTGGGTAAATTGCTACAGGAACTCTTCTTTGGAAGTTGGCTTGTGATATAATCTAAGGCAATGACCATTGACAAGTAATTTGAATCTGACAGGATCAATGGTAGTAAGTTGAACAGCTCCATTAGGAAATACCTCAGCGACCTCATATGGTCCTAGCCACCTTGTCTACAATTTTCCTGCATTGTCCTAATATCTTGAGTCATAGAGTAGGGTCCAATCTCCTAGTTGGAATTTCTTTTCCTTGATAAATTTTTCATACCACTTGATTCTCTGATTTTGTACTACCTTTGTATGATTCAATGTTGCTCTTCTTATCCCATCCAAAGCATTTAGTTGCATGATTCTTTCTCTTTGTGCCTCAGAAATATTCATCCCCAAGCCTACTGCAATCTAAAGAGTCTTATATTCAAATTCAATGGGCACCATGGTCATCTTTCCATACAAAAAATCAAATGGAGTGAAGCCTATAGTTGTTTTCCAAGTTGTCCTATAAGCCCAAACAGTTTCTGGTAATATTTTTTCCCAATCCTTTCTATTAATAGATACCATTTTGGTCAGAATAACTTCAATTTCTCTTTTGGTCACCTCAACTTGGACATTAGCTTGGGGGTGATAAGGAGTAGACTTCATATGCCTTATGTTGTACTCATTAACTAGTGTTGCAACAAGGGTTGATGTGAATTGAGCCACTTGATCAATCACTATTTCTCTTGGGACTCCATATCTTGTGAGAATCTCCTCATAAAAAAAATTTGCAACCTTGTTATCTCTTGCATGCTTCATGGCCTTAACTTCTACCCACTTTGTCACATAATTAGTGCATACCAACATATAAGACTTACCATTTGATGGAGGGTCAATGGGTCCCACAAAACCCAATCCCCACTTGTCAAAGGGAGTGATTACTACCTGAGGGAAAAGTGGCATCTCATCAAATCTAGTTGTTATTTCCATTCTTTGACATCTATCACATTTTCTGGTTTACCTTCCTGCATCCTTGTGGAGTGTTGGCCAGTAATATTTTGTGTTCAAAATCTTCATTGTTGTCCTCTTGGCTGCAAAGTGTCCTCCACATGGTTCATTGTGACATGCATGCAAAATGTCATATGTCTCATTTTCTCACACATCTCCTCCTGACATGGTCTAGTCTGGTATAAAATAAACATCCAACAATCTAAGAGAAAGGAAAAGATTTTTCAATGAGTCCCCTTTTTTGTTTTGGAGAGAAGTGAGAAGGAACTCTTCCTATGACCCAATAATTGGCTATGTCAGTATACTAGGGTGTTTGTATACTGAGGGAGAATAGATTCTCATTAGGGAAAGATTCATCTATTGGTTGATTGTCTTCTAATGTAGTCAACCTTGAAAGAAAATTTGCAACAACATTGGCCTTCCTTGGCTTATCCACAATTGTTATATCAAACTCCTACATCAATAATAACCATCTTTCCAACCCACCTATGATCAAAGGATTATTCATGAGATATCTAATGACTGCATGATCAGTGTGCACAAAGATTTGGTATCTTGTTATGTAATGTCTAAATTTTTTTAGTGCATAGATTACTGCCAACATTTCTTTCTTTGTCACTATATAATTGAATTCAACTCCTTATAAATTTTTACTGACAAAGTAAATGAAATTTTCAACATCTCCTTCTTGTTATCCTAAGACTGCTCCTATGGCATAATCTGATGGAACAGTATGGATGTGGAAAGGAATTTCCCAATTAGGTCCTTTGAGTACATGAGCATGATTCAAAGTTTCCTTCAAGTCAAAAAATTCCTTGTCACAAACTTCAATCCACTGAAATTCAACATCTTTAGTGAGAAGAGTATACAATGATGTTGCTACCTTGCTGAAATCCTTGATGAAATGCCTATGATATCTTGCATGACCCAAGAAATTCCTAACATCCTTCTATTTTGTAGGTGTGGGCATATTTGTGATTACCTCAATCTTTGTAGGATCTACTTGAATTCCCTTGTGGGAGATGTAGTGGCCAAGAACTACACCTTCCTGCATCATCATAAAGCACTTTTCACTATTTAAGGACAATTTTTGGTCTTCACATCTCTATAGGACTCTCCTGATATTTTCCAACGCTTGATTAAAATTAACACCATAAGCGGTAAAGTCATCCATATAAATTTTCATGCAATCATGAGAAATGTCTAAGAATATGCTAATGACTTCCCTCTGAAAAGTTGTAGGTGCATTGCATAAGCCAAATGGAAGTACTGAATAGGCATAGTTCCCCCATGGACAAGTAAATGTGGTTTTCTCCTGGTCCTATGGTGTAATTTGGATCTAGTTGTAGTCAATGAATCCATCTAGAAAATAAAAGTATTGCTTTCTTGCAAGTGTGTCCAAAACTTGATCAATGAAGGGTAAGGGAAAGTGGTCCTTCTTAGTGGTAGCATTAAGTTCCCTATAATCAACACAAACTCACAATTTCCCTCCTTTCTTGGGCACAATCACTAATGGAGACACCCATTTACTATCTGAAATGGGGTAGATAAATCCTACATCTAGTAATTTTTTCAATTCCCCTTTTACAATTTCTCTTAGTGTAGGGTTAATTCTTTTTTGTGGCTATCTTACTGGGGTGCAATCATCGCTGATGTAAATTTTGTTTGTACAAAGTTTAGGGTCCAATCCCTTCATATCATGATAATCCCACTCAAATGCATGTTGATGGGTCCTTAATAAGTTTTCCAATAACAGTTGTTGTTCCTCACTTAATTTACTATTAACATTCAAATATTTTCCTTCTGACATTTGTACTTGTGTAGCTAGCTCTATCATCACTACTTCATTAACCCATGGTACCTTTATCTCATATGGTAGAAATGTATGGTACATACCTGTTGTTATACAAAGTCTATCTATAGGAACAGTGGTTGCAGGAAGAGTGGCTACAAGAAGAATGTATGCAAGAATAGTGGCCACAGGAAGAGCAAGCAGAAGTATATTGACTGGAGTAGCAGAATGAGAAGATGATGCTTCCTCCAGTTCACAATGGTTTTGAATGATGTTAGCCAATACTTCATCCTCATCTTGGAGTTGCATGAAAGATATTCTACCTTGCATCATAATCTGTACCACATAATTAACTTCCTCAGCCTCTTCACCAACATGTGGACATATGGGATTATCTTCATCATGAGATGGTTGAGCAAGAGGATAAAGAATAAAAAAAAATTGTGCTCTTCCCATATAAAATGATCATGTCACCTGACCACCAATATATGCATTTTCAGTTGCTAACCAATGCCTTCCAAGAATAATGGGATACCCACCTAGTGTAGTTTTAGGAGAAAGAATCATAAAGTCTGTTGAGTACTCCTAGGAGTCTAAAACTACCACAAGATCCTCCACTGCACCATCAGGCTTAATAGTAGAGCTATCAGCAAGCTACAGGATAGTAGGAGCATATCTCATGCTTGCAATATTTAGTTGTTGTAGGATGTCTTTGGCCATTACATTTATTGATGCCCCTAAATCAATTAGACCATTCTCTACTTGGACCCCATTTATAACAACTGCTACCACAGGACTACTTGGCTCAATATACTTGGGGATAGTTACTTTTCCTAGCATAATGTCAGCTAGTTGTCCCACCACATGAACTATAGTTGGATCCTTCTTTTTCCTACCTGGCTTCTTGAGGCATGCTTCTTTGATTTCCTAGTTGTAGATTGGAACATCCTTTATGGCCTGAAATAGAGGTACTGGACACATATATGCTTCATCTGATCCAAGATATCAAAAGTTGTATCCTCCTTTTCTTCCTTCTTCTTGGAAACTTCCAATCTCTAGGGAAATGGTGGTTCTTGTTCAGTTTGTTTTACTTGGACTAGTTCAAGATTTTTAGGTACACTTGGTTGAATGGGATCATTCAGAGGTTCCTCTTCCTCTTCCATAGGAAGCTCAGTGATAATGGGCTTGGAAGGGGTTGCTAGAGTAGTTTCTAAAAGCAATTGGATGTCACTTACACTCACATAATATGTAGGGAATTAATTTGAATCAGCAAAGTATACAGGCTATTGTTGTGGTTTGTTATTTCGATTGGGTGTGGGCTAAGCTAGTAGCTGAGTAGGTTTAGGTGCATTTAAGCTTGGATTAGTAGGTGGAGGCATTATAGCAGGTTGTTGGGGATGAGAAGGTGGTTGCATGTAACTGGTTGTCTAGGTAGGTCATTGTTGTCCTCTCCATTGATTTGTTTGCTACCAATTTCCTGAAGGTGGCTACCAATGCCCTTGAAATTGTTGCCAATTCCCCTAAGGTTGCTGCCACTGGGGTGGAGAACTTTGTGATTGGGCCAAGCATTTGTAGGGTTACTCCAAGGCTATGGTGGATATCCTCCATAACTGGATGGATATGGGGGATTCCATTGGTTACCAAATGAATATGAAATAAAATATGGCCCAGCATATGATTGTGGATCCAGTGGCATACCTTGACTTGGAGCCCAAGGCTTCCTTTGTGCAACATAGTAGACTTGGTCTTCTTTAATCTAGAATGGTTTGAACTCAAGTAGAATCAGCTTGCTTTCAAGGTTAGCTACCATCTTGCATCTCCAGTCTCTCTTCTTTTGTCTATAGTGGGGAAAATACTTTTTCAACATTGCCTCCGCCTCCTCTTACTTCTTCTTGGCCTGAAGTGTATCTAGCTAAGTAGCTAGATTATTTATAATGTCTTGCTTACAGTTTTCCAACAAATGAGTAATCTACATTCTTGAAACTCCACCAATAGTTGACTTACCCATGGAAGATTGGTAAGCTATCCCCTTCCTTGAAGCTACCCTAGAGTAGTTCTAGCATATTTTCTTGATATCTTCACAAGGAACTTGGGAGATATCTCCTCCTCCCATGAGGTCCAATGTATCAATGCAGCTATCATTGATTCCTCTCAGGAAAAATGAATTTTGTGAGTCTTCATTGAGTGTATGGTGTGCATATTTTTGTAGGAAAAATAGAAACCTTGCAATATAATCTTCCAGGCTCTCATATTCCCTTTGCTACATTTTGGAAATTTCACCTCCTCTCATGTCACTGTCCCTACAATATTCCTTGTATTTCTCAAGGAATTTTGTCTTCATGTCTTCCTAAGTTTCCACAGTATCTCTTCCTAGGCTCATGAACCATCTTAATTCAACCTCTTTCAGAGTGGTAGAGAATAGCTTAAGCCTATGGGAATCAATAGTATAATCATAACTCCTACAGAGTATGTCAAACTCAAATAAAAAGGTATCAAGATCTTCTGTGACAAGTCCATAAAACTTGGGGAGTGTTGACAAAGGGATGTTCTTGATGTTGTCAACCTCATTCTGATGGGAAATGAGGAAAGGAAAATTTGGTTGGTTAGGTATGTTCCCATTTGCATCACCCATGCATGCTTGATGTAGTTCCAAAGCAAAGGGGTTCTCAAGTTGATTTTTTGTCTTTAGAGGAGACTTCAAAGCTAGTCAGATCAGGAAATGCATCAGCAAAGGGGTGTGGATCTTCTCCTTCTTCTCTTGGTGGGTTCTGATATTCAACTAGTTGGAATGGACTAGGATTGTTAGGAAGGAATCTCCCATAAGCATCCCTTCTCCTTCCTCTATGCATGCGGTATCACTCACTATGAGTCAGCTCACACAAAGAATTGGTAAAGAATCAGGGGGTCATTACTTTCTAAATGAGGATTTACTAAGAACAACTTCTAGAAACATTACAACAAGAAAAACTACCAATGACTCCAAAAGACTCCCTAGTTTGACACCATCCCCACAAACAGTGCAAAAAAATGTTGGCCTTCTATAATGATTTAATAACTAAGCCCTTACAACCATGATTCAAAGATTGGACATCTAACTTGAATAGCTATTTCAATCATCATGAAGGTGCATTTAACTTGCCAACCTAGGGATGTGAACTTGAAATGGGTCAGCATAGTATGTGCACTAGGAACTCAAAGTAGTCATTTCATTCTATAGCTAAGGAACTCACAATACTGAAAGTAAATTGCTTAGAAGGGAATACCATAAATTCCAATCATCAATCAACAACTACATCAAACTAAAATGTAGAACAGTAATGAAAATATTAGCAACAAACAAGGTACTAATCTGTCTGCTTTGGCTACAAGAACAGTCACAGAATGAAATTCTATTAGCTGTAGGAACAGTCAGTGCTAGATTTCTAACTAATTACTAAACAGTAAGTGATACTAAACTAATACTAACTAAGAAGACAGATTACTCACCAAGTGGGCCCCCTTGGATAAGTATCCTCTAAAACTAATGAGAACTCAGATGCTCGAACTTAGAAATTTATTTTATTTACTGTAAATCATGAGTACAAAAGAGTAATGTATCTGTATTACTAAAAACTTGAGAGTGCAAGTACAATATTAAATCATGCAACCTCTTGAGGAAGGAGCATCAGATATTTATTTATCTATCAGCTAAATAAGGTAGTCAACTCCACAACTGGGAGGATGCCATTTAGGTAAAATAGAGAAAATGGAGTGGTGGCGGTTATGTGTACATGGAATCTGACTAGACATGCAAGTCCAAATGCATATTTAGCACAGTAGTAATGCCTGTGTTTGCTCAATCATTAAAGTCCACTACAACGCGGTTACATTCGGTTGCATGAGGAATCTTCTGCCATCGACCTCCTTTGACCTTGAGCGATTCCTTTGCTAGACATTATGGTGCATGCCCAGTTGGTGGCATCTTCCTCCACTTAGCATCCTCAAATTAAATATGCATGGCAATGTCATTACACACAATAACTGTGTTGGACTCAAGGAACACTGAGAGGGGGGGTGAATCAGTGTTCTACAATAATTAGATTACAATCCAGATCTTAAACCATTTACATCATTTCAATAAAAGTAAACATGCGAGCACATGAAGGAAACAATCAAAAAACCATAACAACAAGAATTTTACATGGAAACCCTGTTAGGGGAAAAACCACAATGGAGGTTAATCCAAAATTTATACTCTATTAAAAGTATGAAGAAAAAGGGGAATGCACATGCATTCAAGAACACTGCCTAGAGCTCACTGCTCAAAATCAGGAAGGTTCGCTGCCTTACAATCTATTTGGATTACAACAAAAATTTGAACTGAGAAAATAGCATCCACAAATGCTTGGTTTCAATTCCAGTGAGGCTCATAGATCAGATTTTGGACCTTTTGTCTAATTCTACACTTCATTGTGCTCTGCCTTAATTCGCTTCACAACAATCCTCTTTTGTACAAGTAAAATTCGCTCAACTGATCTTCTGATATTCGCACACACATCAACACATATCAAACACACACATCTTCTCTTCAAAATGAATTAACCAATCTCATATATATATATCCGCTACCAAGAATTTAGTCGCTTCATGTCAACTTCAGCAAAATAAAAATATTTTCCAATAGTCGGCTCAATCCACATTTAATATTCGATGTGTACCCATCAAATTTAGCTAATGGTATGTTGTTGCCCCAAATAAAAATTCTCAAACATAGAAACATTTAAACAATTACTCCGTATACATCCATGACATGCTACATACATCAAGTCAGCCTTCATGAACAAATAAGTAGAAAATCATCCTGTCGAATCTCCTAACTTATACATCGATTAATGCAACATCACAAAACTTAACAAAAAGATAATATAGATAGTTAACAACCTTCCTCGAGATCCACAACTCAAAATGATAATCTAGTGAAGCATAGAAATCGACATACTAACTAGATACCATGTTCTTCATTCTCTCTTTCAGTAATACTCTATTCTTTACTCTACCTATCGTATGAACAAATCTTGATCTATAGACCAGAATAATGACTTAGGTTGCCATCAATGACAACACTAGAATCCATATGCCAACAAATTGTACATCTATAACCACCTTAAGGAACATTCATTAACCACATGCAAAATCAATATAGATAATCCACATAATATGCCAATGTCATTAAAACTTGCAGAGATAGGATTAAGCCCAATGTTTATGGTTTGAGGGAAACATTATGAAAATATCAACATTTAATCATCAAATTCCATGACAACTTCCAGCAAATAAACTATAGATTCTACCCAAAATTGGACCAAAAACTAGGCTCGTCACAACACACAAATATTTCAAGGTTTATCAGATGGATGTGAATTTTGCATTCTTGAATGGTGAGTTGGAAGAAGAGGTATACATTGAACAACCAAAAGGATTTTAGTTATTATATAATCCTAAAATGGTTTGTAAATTGAAGAAAGCATTGTATGGACTCAAGCAAGCTCCCTGAGCTTGGTATGCAAGATTAGATAGGTACTTGTTGCAGTACGGATTCAATAAAGGTGTCGCAAATAGAAATCTTTACTTTAAATTTTACAAGGATCAAACCTTGATTGTGGTTGTGTATGTTGATGATATAATATTTAGAGTAAATGAGGTAATGTGCAATAATTTTGTAAAAGAGATGCAAAATGAATTTTAGATGTCAATGTTTGGGGAGATGAATTTCTTCCTTGGGCTATAAATTAGTAAGATAGAAAAAGGGATATTCATTTCACAGTCAAAATATGTCAAGGAAATTTTGAAGAAGTTTGGAATGGAAGGCTCTAAACTGGTGTGTACTCCTATGGTTATTGGTTGCAATTTGAGCAAGAATGATGAATCTCCTAAGATTGATCAAAGCAAGTACAAATCAATGATTGGTGGATTGCTATATCTAACTACTACCAGACCAGATATCATGAATGTAGTTTATCATGTGGCCAAATTCAAGAAGATCCTAGAGAATCACATGTGACCTAGAAGTAAAGAAGATATTCAGATATTTCCAAGGCACTCTAGAGTATGGTCTATGGTATCCATAGGGTATTTGTTTCTCTTTAAGTGCTTATACAGATATGGATTGGGCACGTTGTGTAGATGATAGAAGAAGTAAAAGTGGAATATTTTTCTTTCTTGGAGGCAATTTGGTTTCTTGGCTAAGCAAAAAGCAAGATTCAATATCTTTATCTACTATAGAGGAAGAGTGTATTGTTGTAGCATCTTATTGCACACAGGTATTGTGGATAAATCAGACATTAAAGGATATCATAATATCATAGAATGAACCTATTTCTATCTTGTCTGATAATACAAGTGCTATCAATTTATCAAAGTATTTACTTATGCATTCAAGGACAAATCATCTCTCAATCTAGTACCACTTTCTAAGGGATAAGGTTGCAAAAAATGAGGTGAAGCTAGAATATGTTCCTACAAAGGATCAAGTTGCAAATATTTTTACAAAGGCTCTTCCTAAAGATACATTTGAGTATCTTCAGTGGAAGTTAAGGGTTACTGCCCCTCGTTTCAACTATATGTATAAGAGTGTGCATCAGTTTGGTGGAGCAATTCAAGATTTATTATTTTTCTTCTAAACTAATGAAGGCTACCTCTCAAGGGGAGTAGGTATCAGTATTGTTGGTTGGTGAAGTCAGATGGATCATTTTTGTGCCCCTAAGGGGGGGAGTGCAAAAAAGTAAGTGCAATGAAGTGTAGTGAAGTTGCTTGCTAGTGTTGCAAGTGGTTTCAAAGTGTATACAAATAATGTTTGAAATGTGCAGGTGTTTCCCTTTGAATGTTGTCAAAAAGGGGGAGAAAAATAGTACAATAAAGGAAAGAGAGTTGGATGAGTCTATGGCCCTTTTCCATTTATGTCAAAGGGGGAGAGAATATGAAAAACATGGGGAGAGTTAGTGTAGTGTATGGAAATGTATTGTCTAAACAAAGGGGGGGGAGAGTTGGTGTTGCAAGAGAAGAAGTATGTGAAGAGAGAGTATGAAGATTAAATATTTTTCCCTATAGACACTCAAATTATCAATTTCTACTATTAATCAAATAAAGCAATTTATTATATTAATTCACTAATATTCATCTAATTTAATTAAATAAATCAAATTATTTAATTAAGTTCCCTATGTCCTCTCATTTGTTGAAATAAAACTAATTATTTAACAAATTTCATAAAAGCCCCTAATCCTACTTAGATTAATTAATTTTGAATTAATTAA
Source organism: Sequoia sempervirens (assembly GCA_007258455.2). Taxonomy (NCBI): domain Eukaryota; kingdom Viridiplantae; phylum Streptophyta; class Pinopsida; order Cupressales; family Cupressaceae; genus Sequoia; species Sequoia sempervirens. The sequence continues at coordinate 311,864,316 of VDFB02000017.1, read as the reverse complement.
CCTAATTACCCCTAATCTCTATTACCCATTTCTCTAAGCCTTTAACCCCACCCTTGGTTAAGTCAACCCTTGGTCAAATAACAAAGTTGCACAAGAAAATAAATTCTTTTAAATAAGTAATTACCATATTTATCCTCACAAAGGAATATTCTAGGGAATCTTCCCTTAAAGCCCCTTTTGTTGACTTTCCCTCCCAAAGGCATTTAAACTTCTTACAAGGTTTTAAATGCTTCTTCCAAAGGCATTTAAGCCTCTTACAAAGCCCTTAATTCCCCTTACAAATGCATTAACTTCTCTTACATCCTCATTAACATTCCTTCAATTCTCTTACATCCCCCTTACCCCTTCACCTACATGCATTAATTCTTCACATTTTTCAAAATGTGCTCCATAAATATCCCCTTAGTCTTTCATTAGCCTTGTGACAAGTGCCACAAGACTATTGGTCCTATGTTTAATCCCACATTCCTTCAATCTCTTCATTCTTCAACCCTTCGACCCTATTTATAGGGAGCTTCTTTATTGAAGATGGATCCACTCTTTTATGCATTAACATTATAGACAATTTCATGAACAATCTTAGAGCTAATCGAAAGGGAGTGGGAAAGGGCATTCTTTCCACATCAAAGGAGCACCACTCCCACTATGGGATAGGGTTTGAATATGATTTTATATGCTTTCATTAGTTTCTTTGGTTTCTTATTTTCTTGTTTGCATATTTAGTATGTTCAATTATCTCATAGGAATGCTTTATTTCATTTATTTAAATTGACTAATATGCTAATATTTGTCTATGTTTAACAAAGTGCAGGTTTGGAATACACATTTTGGCACCCACTAGTCTATGCTTGTCTATGTTTGTCTATACGCATATTTGTATATGTTTAACTAATCTGCATTTGAGTATGAGCAATACTCATTTGAATTTTATCTTATGACACTATTTTAAAACATGTGATTGTTGAAAGAAGCTCAAATTAATCTGAACAGATTATTCAACATTCACAAGATTGATCGTTTTACTTTTGTTAACTTCCTATCGAATGTAATTATAAATTGCATGCCAAAGGCTCTTTTTATGAGCACATACATTTGTCTTTTTTTCTTCTGACGTCTTCTTTCAACTTTTGCATTGGCATTGGGTTTCATTGTTTGAGAATTTTGCAAATTCTCACCAGCTTCACTTTGACTCCAAGGTTTTAGTGGAGAGACTTGTAAATTTGTCTCACACTTGTCAACAAAAGTAGAGGGAAATATTTTGGATCTTTGTTCATTTGCTATATTTTATTTCATTCTAAAATAATTCTTCCCTCAAATATAATGCATTTCCTTTTTTATAGTGGCTACTTTGATTTAGTAGCTAACACAATCTATTGATTTATGATAATTCCAAGCATTTTTCTCTTTTTGTTGCTGCTCTTGTTAATCAAACTACATTGAGAATTTAAAGCATTGTGTGTCCATTTTCTTGCCCCTCATGTTGATACGTCAGCATAATTTTTGGTTTCTTTTGTTCTCCATGAAAATCCAAAGCATATTCCCCTTTGATATTCATGCACTCATTGATAAGTCAAAGTTTTCTAAGATAGAAGAATTCAAATAGTTTCTTTAGCCTTATCTTCCTATTCTTACTCATAAATCTGATGGTTTTCTTTGAGTATAATGATACAAACCCACAAGCATTGGCATTGGGTTTCATTAACTATGGATTTTGTAGATTTCAAAAAAGCGTTTGAATGTGTAAGGGCCACGAGTTTGGAGTTATGCCATATGTGGCATTTACATATTGAAGGGTACCACTTCAAGGGAATTTAAATCTGCTTGCTCTCCAATATAATCATTAGCATTACAAGATATATTTCTTGGCATTTGCAATAGTGATTTTGAGATTTCCATGTGCAAAATTTAAAGATTTCTTGAATAGTGCTAAATGTTGTGCCCAATTTAATTTGTTTTAAATGACTATATTTGCATGGCTGAAAGCAAGTTTGTAGGTTTATCAAGAATTCATTAGATCACTAAAACCACATTTGTCCCATTCGTTTAGCTCTTCTTATCGTCACATCTTCATCTAAATTTGATAGTGACTTTACATTTTGTCAAATGTTTCAATTGGTTTCCTTTTCTAGTGAAAAGAAGAATTATTTTGCAATTGAAGAGACATAATGGGTTAGAATGTCGAGAGAAAATAATTGGAGAATGTTATAGTTTTGAGACACAGGCTGAAGAAGGTTTGTAGGTTTATCGAGGATTTTATGAAAAATTGATATCGGCATTGATTGTAGTAGCTTCAATATTGATTTTTAGCAGGCGTACTTTATGTGGCTTCATGAATTCCCTGTTGTCCGACTTGAAGATGCATGAGATACAAGCAAGCTTTGTTGTGTACTAAAGTTAAAACATTTCCTATCAAAATTCTTGAAGGAATCAAACATAACATCTATATCATCATCCGCACCAAGAATCTCCAAAGGATAGCTTTTTGTTTATTTGTTTTTGAATTATAAGTGTGCTCCAAAGAATAACTGCGGTCGATCTTTAATTTCTCAAACACTTGTTTCGAAGGATTATTTTCTTGATTTAACAAGTTTAAGAATTTTATTGGTTAAGAGGATTTTTCGTATTTTGTGAAGTCGATTGATTCAAAAAGAGTTAAGTGGGATCGAATCTTGAGTATAAAAAAGTTTTGACATGCTTCTGAAAACCTTTGTTTTTTAGTGCTCTAACCATTGTTTGTTTTTTATAGAAACTTTGCATGACAGGTGTAACTTTTTTTGTGATAGTGTTGTATGCTTCATTGATTCCTTGAAATGAATCTTATTTGTGATAGCTTTGTAATGTTTGCAGTTTACATAAAGAATCAATCGCGACCTCTCTCACATGGGGATCACTGATATGATGGTGTAGCAAGATGGAGAAATACAGAAAAATAACAAGAAGATTTGACTTGAAAATTTGGGCATTGGGATTGAAAAATAAAAAATAAATGCTCATTATAATAGCCAAGGGAATTCTTTGTTGCTTTCATTTTATGTTTTAGACCAACTAGCTTTATTTTGGGTTTAAAATTAATCATTGATTTGATCTTTTCAAGTTGGTTAAAATTGAACTTAGAAATTTACTAGACATTGCTATGTGGGATAAAATTGAACAAGGAAAACTCACTCTCAATTTGGTGCTTAAAATGAATTCACCATTTCTTTGAAGGTTAAAATGAACAAGTTCTTGAATTTTGTGACCTTGTCTTTGACACAATTTGAGTACATATCCTCTCCCCTTGAGCTTTGTGTGATCTTAGGTGACGAGAAACACTCAAAGTGTCATTTTCTTTCTTTTGTGCATTTAAGGTTAATCCTCTCCCCTCGCACCTTTTGGTGATCTTGGGTGACAAAAAACATCTTGATTCTTTTTGCACATTTATTTTCATGTCAAAGTGTCACCTTTAGATGGGCCTACCTCACAACTTGAGAGAGGGAATGACCAAAAGAATTGCTTTCATATTCGGTCTCCTACATAAATGAAATAGTGGTGATTAAAGTCATCAACTAGCTAGTGTTGTTGTCCCATACCAACAAGTGCCACCCCTAGTATTCATGTGATATGTCAAAATATCTTCTTAGGAAGGGACTAGGAGGCCTCTTAATTGAGCTAATCGTGTTGCATGTATGGAACTAGTGTTTTATCCTAAATATCTGAACTAAGAACCAACTTGTTGTAGTGACCAAAAACCTTTATGCTCGTCAGTGTAAGAACAATCATTCTAAAGCCACCCCATGTTCCACTATTCATTGTAGAAATAGAAAATCCTTCAGATCTTCAGATCTCTAGGGTTTGAGATTTGGTGCACCCAAGAAGTGTGTTCCATGTAAGGGGGAGCCAGTGCCACCAAATCTCTAGTCATTCGCTTTGTCTTAGTGTTTGGAGAAATCTGAGTGGGGACTCAGCAAGTAGTATCTCTTCAGCCTAGGGTTGTGCATTTTGCAAGTTAGTTGAACACATTTCTTGGTTCCAAAACATTGAAACAAAAATTTAACAATCACCAAAATTTCAAACCCTTTGGAAAGAGTGAATACCTTTGAAGAGTCCAATTATTATTGCTTGTCCCTAAGGATCTCATCCTTACAGGCTTCTAAAGACTTGAGCTCAAAATCTCAATTCCCTCTCTTCAAAGTCAACCTAGGGAACCTATGGCCTTAGCTCTTTGATTTTCACATAATGGACCTTGTGGAATGAAAAGGATCTTAGACATAGAAATTTAGTTTGAAATTTAAGCAAGACAAGTTGATGTGGTAAAAAGAATTCATTAATCAAGATAAAATCACAATTGAACCCCACACTTGTATTTATCCTCATGATCTCCCACAAGATAAAAATTCCAAAACGAAGGTCTGCATGTCATTTCTTCAAGATTAGACATCATAGTGCAAAGGAAATCAAGAAACACATCTTGGAGAGATACAAACTTAGGGATATCTTATTGAGAAATTTTTACACATGCTTTAAGAGTGAAGGGCCAGAATTGCATGTCCAATATGAATACATTGATTATGATGCACTCCTATGGTAAAGCATGTTCTTCAACACCTTGTTCTTGCAAAAAAAATCCTTCTAGGTTCATCTAGGGTCAAAACAAACACCTTCATCCATTCCTCAAACATTATCAAAATCCATCTCGCAAACAACTTTCTAGAACTTTGGAAACATCCTAATGCTAGACTTTTGGTAAATCACTTAGACCAAATAAAAATCATCTTGTTTAGCTAGGTGCATTGGAATGAATCCTTTCACACACACTTAGTTAAATTAACAACCCTTTTTTTTACAAGTTCAACCTAAGATCACATCTAACATCATAGGGTTTAAAAGTTCATCATCTAAATCAAAACAAATCAAAATCCTAAAGTCTCGTATTTATCCAAAGTTCCTAAGATTTTAAACATCCATATCATTCACCCCCTCATTTACCACATCACTATCATTTGATCCTAAAACACATCCTAGAATTTCCTTTTGTACCTAAAGTTTAGATCAGCCAAAGGAGTTAAAGGTTCATCCCACATATTCCTAAAAGTTGATCCCAATTTTATGGTCCAAACAAGGTCATAACATTAGAAGATCATCGAGCAAAATAAAGAAACATCAACCACAAGTGATTTGAGTCAAATTGAATTCGACCCTAGGGCCTCTACTAATCCCCCTTAACTACCACAAGATCTTCAAGAGGGAGGATGCCATGTGGAGGATGTCACAACCAATTACAAAGAGATGTCCCAAGATGAATTGCTCGAATTAGTAAAAAATATGGAAACCCACAAACTTGTCAACACGGTCATGAAACTAAATCCCACCCAATACATGTTGGCATTGGCAAAAGAAGGAGCTAAACCCCCAATTTTGATGTAAGTACCATTTTGGAGCAACCTTTAGTGAACATCCCACAAACATCATTCACTCCCTCATTGCCAAGCATAATCCAACCCATCTCTCAACCATCATCATCTCACGTACCAATTCAACCCATGATCACCAAGGGAAGCTCACTACTTCAAGCTCTTCAAGAACACCCACTTGTCAATAGTCAAAATCTAGATGCCAACACGATCTTGGGTATGCCTAGCACCATCCCACAAGACCCTCAACAACCATATGTGCCACTTTTCTTCCATGATACAGAAAAATCATCCACTTGTCATGCCACACCTTCCTTTGACCTTGCCACACAAGGTTATACCCCAACATCTCACAAGGACAAGTAGATTTATTCAGACAAGTGAGTACCTTCAATGCTTCATCTTCACTTCCACAAGGGAAAACATCACAAATTTACCCACCATTCCCTATCTTGACACCATCATCTATGCTAATTCAAGGTATAGGGCAAGTCCCTTCATTAAACACATCAATCCAAAATCAACCAAATCAAGTCAACACATTCATCGCACCAAATCCTCGAAACATGCCACTGATATCGCAACACCAAGTGTCATCATCCCAAATATCTCAACCACAAATCACATCATCTACAACACCTCAAAGTCTAGTCTCACAAGGGCTTGGCACGTAAACTACGATTTTGAATCCATCATCCACCTCTCAACCCCTCATTATCACTCAACAAACACCTCAACAACAACCAGGGATAACTTTAAGAAACTCCCCCTTGGTGAAGGTATAAAATCCTGGTGAATCTTGGCTAAGTGCTATAATTTTCCTATGAATCTTTCCTTTTATTTAAAAAATATATTAATTTTCCTGGTGAATCTATACACATTATTAAAAAAATTGTAAAATCCTGGCAAATCTTAATGAATAATTGGTAAAAATAATAATCATAGTGGTGAATCCTAGTGAATAATCACTAAAAAGATTAAGTACATGGTGAATCTCTCCTTTAAAAATTTGCATAGTTGGTTGGTGCAATTCTCCCATATTTTTTTGTTTTTTGTAATATTGAAGTAGGGGCCCAGGGGTGGTAGCCACTGGCGAGATCAAGGGGTAGCACCCCTTGCGGGGGTCAAGGGGGTAGAGCCTTCTTATGGGGGTCGAGGGGGAAATGCATTGGAGCACACACAAATTAAGTATTTTCTTAAAGTATCACTTTAAAAATAAGACTAAATGAAAAGTGAAATTGTTACCATTGATTAGATTTTTAATCAGCTGGTTGTAGGTTGATTTCGTGACCTATATGCATGTGCCTTTTAAAAGGCTTATTGAGGCCCAAATTTTTTTTGGGACACATGATTAAATCTAATCATGTGGCTCAAAAAAAATTCCTAGCCTCAAAATCATGTGGCTCAAAACAAATTCCAAGCCTCAACAAGCCTTTTAAAAGGCACATGCATATAGGTCGTGGAATCAACCTATAGCCATCTGATTAAAAAGCTAATCGATGGCAATAAATAAAAGCCCTATTCAAGGCTAAAATATCCCTAAAATTAAATGGTAATTTATTATTAGTGGCGATATTTCCCCAAAATTAATAGTAGGAATATAATATTACTAGCGATTATAATTAATATTTGTAATTATAGTATAAATTATTGGTGAATCAATTCCAATGATGCATTGTTTACATGGTGAATCAATTCAATTTATTAGTTTAAAAAAATGCATAGGTGAATTAATAGAGACAAAATTATTTTTTTGTAAAAACCTGGCGATTCAATCTCCTTTTTAGCTTGTACTATTCACCATTTATGGAGGTCCTAATTTCAATTATTCGCCAATTGGCGAAGATTCACCACTAATTTTTTCCCTAACAGAAACCTCTTGTCACATCAGCTCACACCATCCCTCAAAATCCCCCACCTCCACCTCTAAATCCCAATGCAACAAATCAGTATAGTATCACATTGCAAGTAGCACAACAAGCTTACCAAAATGCCTTGCAGCAATTACAAGCCCAACAAGCTCAAGCACAAGCCCAATCACAAGCACAAGCACAATCCTTACTACAACAGCAATAGCAATAACAACAAGTACAAGCCCAAGCGCAAGCTTAGGCAAAATCCCAAGCATAGGCCCAATACCAAGCACAACAAGTGCAAGTGCAAGCCTATCAACAAGCCTTACAACAATATGCACATCAACAAGCATTGATAGCACAACAACAACAAGTAGTGCAACAACAAGCACAACAACAGGTGCTACTAGCACAACAACAACATGCAGCATAGCAACAAGCCCAACAATAAGTGTTTTTGGCACAACAACAACAACAGGTGCACCACCAAGCATTGCTTGCACAACAAGGTTTCCAGCAACCCTTCATGAACACACAACAAAATTCCTTGAACCTTAACACGCAAGTAACACATGCCACCCCATCATTCACCCAACTAACCATACCACGCCAAAATACGTACATTCCACTACCCTATCCCCAAATAGATCTTTCCACATAGGTCAAATTTCTCTCACAACAAATACAAGACACACAATTAGGGAAGATGAAAAAATCATACACCCAACGGGATTTGTGCCCCTATCCATTCGATAGGAACATCACTATGGTTCCATTCCCACTAGGATTCAAAATACCAAATTCAACAAATACCACAAAAAAAAGGAAATCCTGAGGACCATATCAAATAATTTAATGTACATTGTATGGAAGTAGCATATGACGATTCCTATTTAATGTGCCTCTTTCCCCAAAGCTTGGTTGGTTCCACAATGGAATGGTTCTCTTGCTTACCTCCTAGAATCAAAAGGTTCCAAGAAGTCATGGACCTATTCATAGAAAACTACTCATTTAACCTAGACATGGATGTAAGCCTAGAGGAACTATCTAGCCTCAAACAAGCTAAGGGAGAGACATTTGTGGCTTTCTTACAATGATGGAGATCTACAGCCAGCAAAAGCAAATTGTCCATGCCAGAGGAAAAACAAATAGGAACCATCATCTCTAACCTCGAAGGGGAATTGTCCTTCCATTTGAAAATGCAATGCATCATGACATATGACCAACTAATCCCCAAGGCTCTCAACATTGAACAAGCGCTCACTACACAAGAGCACACACCCACATACCAAGACAATAGACCATTGACTAGCTACAATGACAAACCTCGCACCTAGGCTTAGAATAAAAACATTACCAATGATGGTGTTGTTGATGCCAAAGTTTTTATTAGCGCTCCAAGCCAAAGCATGCAACAACAAACATACCCACAAAACACTCATCAACCACAAATCAACACGCAAAAACCCATCTACCAAAACACATCGCAAACAAACCCATCACAACAACAACTGAATAATCAAATGGTCAACAATGTGAACGCTCAAGGAGGACCACCCCAAAGGAACAAATATCCATTGAAACACAAGTATACACTACTAGGGGAACCCATTGAATTAGTCATGCAATAGCTAGTGCAAGCAAACCTCATCACACTCCCTGTCTATGAAAATTACCAAGAATCTCATGTTAAACCACCATGGTATAATGAGAAGTACCTTTGTGATTTTCACAAGATAAAGAGAGACACAACAACTAGTTGTATGAGGCTCAAAAATCTTATCCAAGACCTCATTGACGATAAGACTATAACCATCGACCAACCAATAGGAAACCAAGATCTCAAGAAATACACGAATTTAATGTTAGATCACAACAAAGGAAAAGGGAAGAATTACACCAATGTAAACCATGTCAATGACCATGTTGTAGTGTCATTGGATGAGTTTGTAACGATTGTCAAAATCATAGAGCCTAGAGCAGAGGGTGGAGTCACCACGCGTAGCTGCAAGATCTCTATCCTAAGACCATCTCCACCACCTAGGGCACCACCTACTAGTTCAAAATCTAACCCTAGTGGCTATAGCATCTTGGAAAAATTGAAGATCCCTACCCAAATATCCATCATGGAGTTACTTAAAATATTTCCTGCACATGGGGATATTCTAGAGAAAGCCTTGTCTGCATCCTTTATTCCCATGGACATTGATGCAAACCAATTTGAAGCTATGGTTGGACACATCACTATGCCACATCTTCTTACATTTTCTAAGCATGACCTCCTGACACAACCATCACATAATTGTGTGCTCCATCTTGAGGTCTTGGTCCATAAGAACAAATTCAAAAGAGTCTTGGTGGATGGGGGTGCAAACTTAAATATTTGCACCTTGCATCTAGTCAAAAATCTAGGCTTTTCAGAGGATGTCATTGAAAAATGGAAAGGTATCACCATCAAGGCCTATGATGATCAAGAATAGGTGTCCCAAGGCACCATCCAACTCTCCATTTAAGTAGGGTCAGCCATCATGGAAACCACCTACCAAGTCCTTGACCTTGAGCTTCCATATAATATTCTCCTAGGTTATCCATGGATCCATGGGATGCAAGCCATCACATCTACTTTTCACCAATGTGTAAAATTCCCATATCAAAATGAAGAAGTGACGATCCACAGAAATCCTGAACCCTTCTATTATTACAAGAATTTAGAATCCAAATATTACAAAATCTCCCAAGTACCTAAAAATAATGAGGGACCCACATCTTCCTATGTTGATCCATCCATTTTGGCATCCACTTTTGAGACAAAGACACCCATCCTCTAGAACATCCTAGATATCAAAGTCATAATTAGATACAATGGTTGTGGGGACTATAACTTGCAAAAAGGCGCATATGTGTTAGGAGAATTACCTCAATCTCATAAATCTCATGGAAGACTGCAACCTAGTGATGGCACATCCCATACATTCATATCATCTCCCACCACTTTCAAAAATTTGGGGGATTTGATCAAAGAGGTTGTAAATGAAAAAAAAAATCAAGATTCCTATATCAAGATAATAGGCCCTCACCCATTCTTCCAATGGATGAGGACAACAAGGGTCTATAGTTAATGTTTGAATGGGGCTACAACAAGAATTAAAAGCTAGGGGAAAATGATAATGGCCTATTAGAACCTATCATTCCTAAGAAGCAACCTCAGAATATTGTCCTTTGATGTACCCCTATAAGGTTAACCATACTTGGAAAAGGCGCTCCTATTAAAATGGTCAAAGCTTCCTCTTCGATCCCTGTCCCACTTAGTAGTCCCTTTTAGGATCCCATCTTTGACCTACCCATGCTATTTGAGGACTCCTCTCTTTCCATGGTCAACTCCATGTCATTCCATTCAAGTAACCAAGTCACCAAATTAAAGCTCATTTACCCCCAACTCACCGACTGTGACCAACAAGGACCACCAACCTTAGATACATTCAAAAATGATGAGACTCTCTCAGAATTCATGGGACTAAGGGATAATCTATTGTATGGAGATCACAAATCAAGGTTCAACATTGAGTTCGATACGCATGTGTACTATGTGGAAATGATTGAATCTCTTAGTTGTAAAATTGAAAATCTAAGAGTAACGTCTCAATCCTTAAGTGAAAACCACATTGTGGCACTTTCTGATCCTAAACTAGTAAAAACAAAAGACGTATTTGGTGGTTAAAACCTCTTCAAGGTGTCAAAGTATGAGGGATTCAATATTCCTCTTAGTTCTATTCATCAAGATAAATTAGCAATCCTAGCAAAGAAGTGCAACCCAATGAACTTGGGAGTTGAAGAGGCCCCACACATCGCCTTCTACACTAAGTCACTTTGACTAAGGAAAAAGAAAATATAGCAACATTTCTAAAGGAAAGGAGAGTGAACTTTGCATGTACATATTTTGACATGCCAAGCCTTGATCCAAAAGTAGTGTTCCATCATCTAGCAGTGTGTCCTGAGGCAAAACCTGTGAGACAAAAATTGAGAAAGATGCATCCACAAATTGCCTTATTTTTCAAACTTTAGCTATAGAAAATCCTTGATGCAGGATTCATTTGACCCATTGATTATCCAAAATGGGTCTCCAATCTTGTATCTATTTCCAAGCCCACTAGGGGCATCCGAATTTGCACCGACTTCAGAGACCTAAATAAAGCATGTCCTAAGGATGATTTCCCACTCCCCAACATAGATATGATTGTAGATCTGACAACAAGGCATGAAATGCTATCATTAATGGATGGATTTTCAAGATACAACCATATTATGATTGCAAAGGATGACCAACTTAAGATAGCCTTCACTTGTCCATGGGGTACCTACTATTGGAATATGATGAAATTCGGGCTAAAGAACGTTGAAGCTACATATCAATGAGCTATGACCTTGATCTTTCATGACATGATTCACAAGAATATGAGGACTATGTGGATGCTATATTAGCCAAATCAAGGAAACTTCAAGACCATATATCAACATTGGGCCCAATCTTTGACAAGCTTGAAGAATATAAGGTAAGGCTAAATCTCAAGAAATGTATCTTCGATGTAACTTTAGGAAAGCTCTTGGTATATATTGTGTCAATGAGAGGAATCAAAATAGATCTAGAAAAATTCAAAGCAATCCTTCACATGGAAGCACCATGAAAACTGAAACAATTAAGGGTACAAGGAAGGCTGCAATCCATCTGACGATTCATAGCACAATTAGCCAACAAGACCATCCCCTATTGTCATCTACTTCACAAGGGGGTAGCATACAAGTGGGATGAGAAATGTGATAAGTCATTTAATCAAATCAAGGAATACTTGCTAACACCACCAATCCTCATTCCACCAATCCTACACAAACCGTTGATCCTTTAAATTTCAACTACAACAAGAGCTCTTGGTGCTCTTTTGGCTTAGCATGATGAAACAAGGAAAGAGAGAGCTAACTACTACATCAATAGAAGCTTGGTGGTATATGATCTAAGCTACACGTTCATTAAGAAAGCTTGCCTTGCAGTCATGTTTGCACCACATAAATTTAGGAACTATATGTTGGCCCACCAGATTAAACTCATCACCAAGATCAATCCCCTAAAGTATCTCTTATCCAAAGCAACTATAACAAGATGGATGGACAAGTGGGTGATTATCTTGATAGAATATTACATTGAGTATGTGGAATTAAAAGCCATAAAAGGAGAAGTAATTACAGATCAATTGGTCAAAGCTCCCATAATGCAAAGAACCCATTAGTGTCGAAGTTTCTAGACGAATCAATCTTCCTCCTAAATGCAGTAGATCATTGGAAAGTGTACTTTGATGGTTCCTACACATAACATGGGTTAGGAGCAGGTGTCCTCTTCATCACACCACAAGGGGATTGTATCCCAAAATCATACAGATTGTCCTTCCCTTACACCAATAACATTACAAAATATGAAGCTCTTGCCATAGGACTTCGAATAGTAGTACAATGGCAGATCATGGCACTAAAGGTCTATGGGGATTCACAACTAATTATAAATCAAGTCAATGATGAGTATAAAACTAAGGATGACAAACATACCCCGTAGAAAAAGATGGTGGAGGATCTCAAGGGGTTCTTCATCGACATAACATTTCAGAAGATACCAAGGGTAAACAACAGAGTGGTTGATGTATTGGATATGATTGGATCATTGCTAGATATCCAAAGGAACATCCACAAACATGAATTCCTTGTAGATTAGCTTCTCATACCATCTTTTGAGGTACCAGAATCTAAGTTTGTGTGTGAAATCATTGGTCCCAGTGATCCTTGGTACCATGATATATTCACTTATTTAAAAATGGGAGTCATACCTGCCAACATTACCCTAAATCTCAAGAAAAACCTTCATTAAAGAGTTATCATGCTTCATCATCTTAAGTGACACCCTCTACCATAGGAGTATCAAAGGAACCTTATTATGATGCCTTATTCTTGAGGAAGCTTTGAATTCCTTAATAGAGGTACACAATGGAATTTTTGGTTCACACTCCAGTGGTATGACCTTGGCCAAGAAATTGTTGAGGACTGGGTACTATTGGCCTAATATGGAGAAAGAAACTCATGAATATGTCAAAAAATGTATTTAATGCCAATAGCATGGGGACCTCATCCATGCACCAGCTCAGGAGCTCCAACCAATCATAAAACCTTGGCCCTTTTCAAAGTGGGGGCTATATCTCATAGGGAAAATAACACCTACCTCATCCAATGGCCATAAATTCATCATTACCACCACAAAGTTGGTGCAGGATATCCCCATGACCTACATCATAGGAAAGCAAATCTCTAAATTCATCTTGAATTACCCCATTTTTTGTTACAGTGTTCTACAAGCCCTTATCTCTGATAATGGAACACCCTTCAAAAACCAAGATGTCTGTGAGCTATGCCAAAGATTTAATAGCTAGCATTGCTTCTCCGCCCCTTACTACCCCTAGGGAAATGGTCAATCTAAGGCCATAAATAAAACCATTCTGAAGATCCTAAAGAAAATGGTCAATGAAGTTGGTCGTGACTGGAATCTATAGTTAAACCCCGCCTATGGGTGCATTGAACTAGCATCCGCACACCTCCAGGTGTAACCCCTTTTTCCTTGGTCTACAGATCAAAATCCATACTACCCATTGAGGTTGAGCTCCTATCCTTGAGAATATCCTTGCAAACCCTTATTATTGATGAAGAATACAGCGTGTCGCAATTGAATGAACTGGAATTGTTGGACGAACATCGCCTAGATACTTTGAATCACCTCCAATTTTATTAGAACCATCTAAAGAGGAGCTATAACAAGATAAAAATTTGGTGCTTCTAGGTTGGAGAGCTTGTTTTGAAGGAGAACTAGAAAAATGTACCTAATCCCAACAACAAAGGAAAATTTGAACCCAACTGGTTGGGACCCTTCATCGTCACCACAAGTTAGAAATCAAGAGCGTATCAATTTTCAACACCTGAAGGTGAGCCCTTGTAGGATCACATCAATAGCTCCCATCTGAAAAAAATTAATTCCTAAGCTTCCAAAGTATAAATCCAAAAATATAAAATATATATATATATATCAAAATCCAAAAAAAATAGAAAAAGGATTGACAAAAGTAAAGAAAAAAAATCATCCTCTAGTGAAAACCACTTCGGTGGCACTTTGGGAAAGTACCTTGGTGAAAACCTAGCAATCAGGTGCCTTGTGTAAATAAGCACTCTCCATCCACCATCCTTTCTTTGGCTCATTTTGCATCACTTTCCATCACCTTCACTCATCACATTTCATTTCTCTTTCCATCACCTATATGCGTCTACATCATAGCTTGATCTTGTGTTGGTATCGTGTTCCATCCTAGAACTACTTGGCATACTTTTAAGGTCAATTTTTCCTACCTATATCGAGGTAGTCTATTGTATCACGCTAGGGGAATTTCCTTATACCTACATCAAATTGGATTCATATATATCCTGGCATCCTCAAAACATTATAAAATCTAAAAGCATTCATAAAACCAAAAACATCCAAAACATGTCAAAAATCCAAAAATAGATCGAAAACAGAAAAAGTAAAAAACATAGTTACCCTATCGAACTACGAGGGTTTTGCGTGTATAACGTAGGCAAGGCTAATCTTTGATCAGTCCCTAAGGCCCTGAGAATAGGTCTTTTAGGTGTCCACCATAATAAACTGGCAATCCAATTGTTCATATCTCATCAATAAATGAGTTTGTGTCAGTCGAACTACATGGTCTCTACATG
Source organism: Sequoia sempervirens (assembly GCA_007258455.2). Lineage (NCBI taxonomy): Eukaryota > Viridiplantae > Streptophyta > Pinopsida > Cupressales > Cupressaceae > Sequoia > Sequoia sempervirens. Next base: position 311,849,279 of record VDFB02000017.1, on the reverse strand, counting down.
TATAACATAGGCAAGGCTAATCTTTCATCAGCCCACAAGGACCCTAAGATAGGTCCTTAGGTTAGGTTCTTCGTTGAAATCTCAAAAACCACATAAAACATTAAAAAATTTGAAAATCAAAACATTTTTAACACATCTCGAAAAGCTTAAAAAATAGCCTCAAAACATTTAAAAATACCAAAAACATTCAAAAAACCCAAAATCATCCATCCCATTTCAAGCTCACCCGCAATAAATATCCACTCACAATAAATCAATTGTCACCTTCAACCTTTGGAAAAACAAGCAAAAACAAGTATGGCAAATTAAAAAATCATAAACTCAAATGTCAAGGTCTTAAGTCTAGGTCAATAAGTAAGCAAGTTGGTTAACTCTTGGTATCAATATCCCATCATCCTGTTAGTCTCACAATCATCTAATAACATCATATACTAGGATACGTCTTTCCTATAACGGACATCAACATCAGGCATCACCGTAGTTTTAGTCTTGGCTAGAGGCATGAAGAACATTAACTTGTTTGATTTCTTGATGTTTTCTTTTGATTTATCTTATTGTGCTCATTCCAATGACCTCTCGATGATGTCTACTCAAAGCGATTTAGAGAAAGGAATGGGGCATTTATCATTATCTTTCATTTTTTGTGCTTTTTGGACATTCTTGTAATATAGCTTGGTGAATGCTTTCTTTGGTAGGTGTGTATGGAAGGGGTTTTGAACAAGCTTGTTGACTATTACATTGTTTGGCTATGCCTTTTCATGTGTTGGTCCAAGATGTTTGAAATTTTTGAAATACATCATAGTGAGGTTTCCATGTGTCAGTTGTGAACAAGAATACTCCTATCTATTTGTTGAGTCAAAGTCCATGACACTAGATACCCCACCATCATGGTTGTCTATACCTTGATTCATTGTAACTATGTGTTATATCAAACATAAGGAAAGTTGTGTCATTTGTTTCCCAATCCCTTGATAAGAAAATCATCATCACTCATCATCATCTTTAATAAATTCTCGATGACTCATGGACTTGTTGGACTTCTGCATCTTCTTAGAATCAAGGGTTGATCCCTCTCATTCTTCTATCCTCTTTCAAGCTAACATGGTATCATGGCATTCACCAAAACATTAATGCATCCATCCTACATTCACAAACCATCAACATCTTGCATAATAATGGCATATCATCATAATAGGAAACATCATCCATCTCACATGCATTGCATCATCATTTAAGTTGTTTAGGATAATATATATTTGTTATTCTAAGCATTTTAATTCATTTCATTTGTAGTATCATAATCATAATATATATTTGTTAGTCTAACCATCTCATTTCAACATCTTGAGCCTATTTTTGTGAGCTCACCTATTTTTTGCACATAAACCATTGTTGAAACTTTATTGCGAGCTCACCCCAAAAATTGGAATTTCCACCTGATCTCTCGAGGGGGCAGTGTACCAACATAATTCTTTCCATTGGGGAAACATTGGGGCATCCGAAATTTTTAAAAATAAATAAATTTTTATCTCTCCAGTGTTATTCTTTGAACCAACGCAACAAGTATGTTCCTTCAAAGAGGGGAAAAATGTAGACACTTAAATTATCAATTTCTACTATTAATCAAATAAAGCAATTTATTAGATTAATTCACTAATTTTCATCTAATTTAATTAAATAAATCAAATTATTTAATTAAGTCCCATATTTCCTCTCATTTGTTTAAATAAAACTAATTATTTAACAAATGTCATAAAAACTCTGAATCCCACTTAGATTAATTAATTCTAAATTAATTAACCTAATTACCCCTAATCTCCATTACCCATTTCCCTAATCCTTTAACCCCACCCTTGGTTAAGTCAACCCTTGGTCAAATAACAAAGTTGCACAAGAAAATCAATTCTTTTAAATAATTAATTACATTATTTATCCTCACAAAGGCATATTCTAGGGAATATTCCCTTAAAGCCCCTTGGTTGACTTTCCCTCCCAAAGGCATTTAAACTTCTTACAAGGTTTTCAATGCTTCTTCTAAAGAAATTTAAGCCTCTTACAAATCCCTTAATTCTCGTTACAAAGGCATTAACTTCTCTTACATCCTTATTAGCATGCCTTCAATTCTCTTACATCCCCCTCACCCCTTCACCTACATGCATTAATTCTTCACATTTTTCAAAATGTGCTCCACAAATATCTCCTTAGGCTTTCATTAGTCTTGTGACAAGTGTCACAAGGCTATTGGTCCTATCTTTAATCCCACATTCCTCCAATCTCTTCATTCTTCAACTCTTCAACCCTATTTATAGGGGGATTCTCTAGTGAAGATGGATCCACTCTTTTATGCATTTACATTATACACAATTTCATGAACAATCTTAGAGCTAATCGAAATGGAGTGGGAAAGGGCATTCTTTCCACATCAAAGGAGCACCACTCCCACTATGGGATAGGGTTTGAATATGCTTTTATATGCATTCATTAGTTTCTTTGGTTTCTTGTTGTCTTGTTTGCATATTTAGTATGTTCAAGTATTTCATAGGAATGCTTTATTTCATTTGTTTAAATTGACTAATATGCTAATATTTGTCTATTTTTAACAAAGTGTAATTTTGGAATACATAGTCCCAGTCAAGGGGAGTACTTCCTATTGCATAGTTGTTGTTGGTTTCTTTTGTTATTCATGGTTTTTCAGAAAGCAGGAGTTGCCATCAATGACAAAGGGGGAGATTGTTGGAAGCTTGAGTTGTTTGGGTTGTCATTGAAGCCAACCTTTTGTACAAAGAGAGTGTTGGAATTACATTGGTGTTGATGATTTCAACCCCTAGCATTAGAGTTGTTGGAAGCTTGGAGTTGTTGGTATTGATGTCAACACAATGTTAGTGTTTTCATTGATGTCTTACTTCAATATAGTTGTAGTATAGTTGCAAAAATTGAGTTTGGAGAGATAGTTGGATGTGTTATAGTTGATGATATATGTTGTAGATGTTATTGATATGTTGTATAGATGTTAGTAGTGTTGTTGATGTAGTTGATTCACTTAGTTTCCAAGTGATTTTGAGAAATTTTGAATAAAAGAGAGTTCAATGTGACAGAGTGGCATTCAGTGTTATACTCTACATTTCTTCATGGTTGAAGATATTCCTACATGGTTTGGATGATTAGAGTTTTTCAAAAATTCTATATCTAGAGTTTCAGGTTCTAAATCATACTGCAATGGAAGATGTGTTTGACAATATGTTTGTTTGGTGAAACAAGTTGTTTAGAGAAATGAGATTGCTACGCATTTCTCCACAGTGAAGCTTCATGTATTGTGGATCTAGGAACATGCTTATATTTTTTGTATCTACCTTTCCTTGAAGTTTCAATCTCTAAGGTTTTTTGCAAGGTTGTTTGGTGTGTTGGATGTTTGTGCTAATGTGGCTGGTTAGTGCAGGTTTAGCTAACCTAGTGTGCTAGCGCTAATTGCAGAGAATGATTGTTATTTGTGGAAGTTTTGAGAAGCGTGTTAGTGTAGATTTGGGTCCCAATTAATTTGTGGCATAGGATTCCTTCACTTCTTTACACTGTGTAAGTGTTTTGTGTCAACCTATTTTGATGTTACACAGTTGAGGTGCATACATTTCCTTAAGGTCGACCTAATTAAGATTATTTTAGGTCGCAGATAGTATAAATGCAAGGATATTTTTTGTGTGGATGAGGTGTGAAGAGTGTGATGCAAAATATGTGAAAGTGATCAAGTGTGGTGATTCGAGTGTGAGATTTAATGCTTATGACTTCCAAATGATGTGAGTAGAAAGTGTCTACATTTTAGTCTGTTGGATGAGTTGTTTGTGCTTTAGTGGAATTGTACCTCCAGCATAAGAGAGATGCATTATTAGTAGTTCAAATTAGTAGTGAGCCCACCCTTCTTCTATCTTCTTTCTTTTGTATAGTGAGTTATTTTGTAATGAGCCCTTCAAAAGTAAGCCTATTGTATTCGATGTTGCTATTACTTTATATTGTGAGCTAATCCTCACTGTGGTTTTTCTATTCTTGGATTTTCCACATAAATTTGGTGTTTTTTTATGCATGGTGTTTTCATGTGTTCCTATTTCAATAGTTTACTTTCATGCTAAATATGATTAAGGGCTTGAGGAATAATAAATATCTAGATGTTAATGAGGGTTTTGATGTTTTAATGTACAACTAATTCATCCCCCTCTCAATTGACCTATACATATAACATTTTGTCTTTTATTTTACTAATAATTTTAGGAAACATAGAGGCCTCTAAGAAATCAACCTCTTCAAACTTCTCTCTAACCCACCTTTCCACTAAGTCTAGGGATGGGGCCCATTATTAACCAACATTGGGAGTCCACTCTCATGTGAATCCTTTGATTGATTTGTCTCTAAAATTTCCATTTATGGTTTAAATTTTTGGGTCCTTCCACCTCAATATTTTATAACCATGAACCTTTGGCAATCTAAAGTAATAATTTCTCAAAAATTTCCTCCACCAAGTTTAAAATTACACAAATACTTGAAACTTATTTTTAGTTGTTTCATCAATGATTGCAAAGGAACCCAAACAATTTCCAATATCCTTCAAAAATACCTTAGGCCAGTGCTTTAAGGGTATATTTCAAAGCTTAACCCACATTATAGTAATCTCTCCTTTATGATTTAGTAGTTCAAAGTTTGTTTCTCAATTCTTGAGGCAGAAACCCACACTATCCATTAACTAGGGGTCATTATTTATAATTTTTTTTTTCTCCTCCCTAGTTTTGTATTCAATAAGAAAATAATCATAAGGAAAATTTATGATTTTCACTAATTTACCCGAATTATATAAACACCATTTCAATACTTTATCCCAAGTAGACCAAAAAAAATTCCATTTCATAAAGAAAGTCATTTCTTTCAAATGCAAAATTGTATTCTCAAGATCAATCATATTCTAGAACTTTAGGTTTTTAGTTTTTTCCCTAATTCTCAATAAAATTCTATTTGTTTGAATAACAAAGGTCAAAATTTTGGAAGAATTTCACATGAACTTTTCCTTTTTTTGAAACAATTTATTGGTTGAGCTAGGAAATCCCCTCCTTTGATTAAACTTCTCTTCGAATTTTTTTATCATTTTCCAAACAATTGATAAATGATCCTTTTGTTCCTTGCACTCATGCCTCATTTTGTGTTTTGACAAAACAATGACCCCCCTCTTTTCCTTTTTTGGAATTTTGTCATTTTTCTTTTGTCTTTCTTTTTTATCTCTTTCCTTTTCTCTCTTTCCTCTTCTCTCTTTCCTTTTCTTCCTTTATTTTTCTTGCTTTCTTCCTTTTGAATATCTTGTCAAGTTTTGGGAAATTAGCTTGTTCTATATTGGTATACCATGCATATCGATCCCAATTCCTAACTCCCATATCGGTGCTCAGTGTATTTGTCATTCATATTCGTTTTGGACTTCGTATGTCAGGCCTTTTTCTATTGAATGCTCAACCCTTGAATGCTTGATGGTGGTGATGTCTTGTTGCCTCAAGTCTCGTACTAGTCCAATCAGTCATTCGAATCAATGGCATTGATAGGATGTTTAATGAAAAATTTATTGAGCCATTAATAAGGAATTTCCAAGGGGTTTATCTAGTTGTTTTGGATCATGTTATCATTTTCCATTGGATATTTACATTTGAAGATATCTACAACAACTATTTCCCTTTGTGAAAACCTTGCTATGTGTGTGCCTCTATAATTACTCCTACTTCATCCTAGTTCACGTGCTCATTCTTATATGTGTTAGCTAGTTTGGGATTTTTGTTTACTCCTATTTTCGTGTTCATATTTGTGATCATGCATGTTTGTGTGTGGTTTATTCACATTGTTATGTGTTTGATTCTACCCCTCCCACACATTTTCTCTAAGTAGGATCAAAGCCCATTATCATTTTTTGTCCAATTTGATCATTTTTCATAGTTCTCATGTGTTGGGTTTGGTTGTGTGGGTTTAGTTTTCATTTTTTATTGATCTATCCTTTCACTTTTTGTTTTCCTATATTTTTTCCTCTTTTCTCCTTTTTTTCATTGTGTTCTTACATTTTTTGCTTTACATTCATCACTAAATTGATTTTATTTTGACATGTCGATCGAGGATGTTTATGATGTCATATGATTGTGCATTAGGTCTTGAACTTTTTGTGGTTTTGTTCCTTGCCTTAGCATTTTTCCAAGTTGTTTTTCAAGCATCAAGTGTTGGAGTGTCGAATTACTTCTCAGCCAGTTGTGTATCATGAGAAAACTTTGACACCCAACTCCCAATTATTCCCCAAAATATTACAAATCTCAATAGCCAAGAGTTTGGATTTTAAATTTTGATCATGTGCCATATCAACAAATAACTAAACAATCGATAGAAACTCCAACACTTGAGATCTAGTGCAAAGACTTTATGAAAATTCCTTATTTTTGAGAGCCTTTTTATGGGCATCACCAATCAAGAAAACTGGGTACAAAACTTCTTATTGGGGTAGAAGGTATGTCGAAAGCCCGATCTCCAATGCCCAAAACCATAGTGAAAAAATCACCTTTTCCTTAACAAAATGAACAATTTCAGAGAGCATGCTTTTAAGAGATCTTTGAAAGATAAACGAAGTTAAAAATTAATGTTGTTCGGACATTGGGTCACAAGAGCTTCTTTTAGTGAATGTAAAACTCATGTGAAAAATGTTAAAGAACAACCCCCATCCCCAACTTTTGAAATCCTTAATATTTTTGGGTGTCGGTAGTCAAATGTTATCTCCTAAGTCTATCAAAACACTACGAATAATATGTAGACAACATACTTGACACCCAATTCCTGAGCATATTGTTGTCAAGTTTTTGAACAGCACTAGTTAGTATTTTCACTTAATAATGATGGTGCTAGAAATTAAGAGGTACGTGGTAAGCCTAATTGTTGACCTCTGAAGGACCGAAAACATAGATCACACTTCTTTAATGAAGGATATCTTAACCATTTGATATGAGGTATGTAGTAGATCAATCCCCAATTCCCGATGGACTAAAACATGAAATTGGACTCTTAAAAAAAGATACTTTAACCCTTTGGTATGAGGTGAAGAAGAGGCCTGAGGCCTGATCCCCAAAAAAAAAAATTTGTATTTATCCTTCTTTTGAACAAGTTATTATTTTGAAATATTAGAGACCTATCTTAATCAATATAAATTGGTTTTGAAGGTGTGCTTTCTTCAGAGGTAGATAAATGGTAACACATGATGTTTTTATGTGCAAAAGATATGCCACCAAAGGATCCCATGAAGATGAAGTACCAATACAAGGGATATCATCCACCTTCAAAAAATTTCTCCCCGAAAATAGAGATCAGAGACACTAACCTCGATCATGTCCACCTAGAGGAATTTAAGAGGCAAATTAGTGACAAGGAAACTCAAACATGTGTTGCTACAACACTAGCAAACTCTAGATTAGCACCAAGTTTTTGCTTTCCCGGTGCATTCAATCTCTAGAGCTTGTTTTGATATGTGCCCATTATTACAATCATAGAACCAAGAAGGTGATGGGATCATTAAGATAAGTGATGCTCGATGTGAACCCTAACATGATTGAAAAGATCTTAAGGATACTTGTTTACCCCCAATATGAGGCAATTGACATGAAGAAGACAATAAATTATTTTGATGAAAATGAGGCAAATAGTCTCAGTTATATTAGCAATCAGATGTTGCTTACCCCAATAAAAGTTACCCTCAAGATGGCCAAGGTGCAGCATAGGAGTGAGTTTAAATAATATATCAAGAACTTGATTGTCCTATTGAGTAGAGTATTTGGGTATCCCCATGCCAGGGATTTCTACCCATGGATGGTCCAATTCATCATAACCATCAATGACACAAAGAAATAAAATTTTGGTTGGGATACTCTTGTTAGCAACACAATTCATGAACAATTGAAGACCATTATTACAACATCAAAGTTCTACATGACTTCATACTTGGTCTATCTATTGGCTTCTAAAGCCTCCTTCCCGAGATTAGAAAGAGTGGGTTCCTTCCAATTAGGGGAGGTGACAATCTATGAACACTATCCTTAGCTAAAGTTGGAGGATAGTTATACTCATTTCTACATTGTCAATGAAAACTTCATTTATGTTGTAATTAGAGGACTAAAGGATATTTCTCTAGGAGGATATCAAATGAGGCCATGGAAGCACTCAAAATCTAGGGAATTTGGTATATATAGTTTAAAACCTTCACATATATTCGAGTGGTTGGCTTCCATAAAGCCCCATATAATCTTCCAAGGTACCCATTGGATAAAATGATCATGTTGGAAGTTTGTAGGTAGGTGAATGAAATTTACCAATTGATTGCAGGAAAATATAATCCTGGATATAGCTTCCCAATCAAAATGGGAGTGTATTCATGTGCAAACATGTAGAATGAAAAGGGTGTGGATATTGAACTGGAAAGGTGCCCTTGTGTTATATAATGATCCTCAACATCGATTAAACCCAATTGGAAAGATCGACAAGGTGATAGGCTTTTTCTTTATTCACAATCTCAAGATAGAAGATCACTGGGAAAACTATGAGGAAGAATTTGAAGGATGAAATGTTGGTGTGAATAAATGTCTTGTATCTAGCTAATTCACTCACTAAGTAATTAGGGGACATATTCACATGTTAAGTTTAATTAGGATATAAGATTCTTTCTAGAAGTCTTAGTTGTCTTTTCTAGAACTTATCTTATCTAGCTAGTAATGCTTGATTCCTAGGTAGTTAGTTTGTTAGTTGTCTCATGTTATAGGATTAAGACACTTGTCATAATCTTGTCTAATCCTATCTCTCTACCTTTCCTTTATAAGTGAGGCATCTCATGTACATTTGCATTTAAGAATATTTAACCATTATTTATTCTTGCATTGTTGAAGCAATATTTCTTGTCATTCTCTCTCTTGTGGAAGATATTTTGGTCTAGAAATTGTTCCTTGGAGTGTTGGGGAGTCACCATTTACTCATGAAAGACTAATATTGAATGATAGTAAAAATGATTAAATCCTACACAAAATATTATGTGTCAAAAGAAGTGAAGGAAGATGGGAAAGCTCTTGATCTTGTCTACCACAAGCAACACATCTACAATTATCCAATCTTCAATGAATATTGTTCAATAGATGAAAATGATGATATCTAGATAAGGGAATTAGGTTTCATAGCTCGTTCCCTCAAATGGATTTGACATCCTTTCCCTATGATGAAGCTATCAGAACCTACAAAAGTAGTTGAGAAAACCAAGATAGGAGAAGGATCATCTGTTGCTACTACCTAAGCCAAAGAAACTACAAGGAGTTCTCCTTCTAAGTTAGCGGGGAAGAAAAGTAAAGAGAAGGAACCAATATTTTTTAGTCCAAGTGAGGAAGATGTTGAGGAGGGAGAAACACTAGTAAGAAAGAAGAGAACTAGAGAAGAAATCTAAGAAAGAGTTGCCTAGAGGGAAGCTCAACAAACCTACTCCTCTACTCCACATGAATCCCCTCTACCTTCACCTCCTCCATCACCACATAATACACCACCATTACCACATGAAAAACCTCCACCTCCACCTCCTCCTCCCCCAATTCCCGAAGAAGATCCACCATCAAGAGAAGAAGAAATTCTTGTTAAGGCCGTGAAAGAAGTAGTACAAGGAGAGATAGAAAGAGAGCGTCCTACTAAAGAGGAAGCAAAGAGATAGCCTCCTATTGAAGAAGAGGTTCCTAAGGAGGTGGGTATGTGCATGATCATCATGGAAAAAATAGGCCCTTAAGTGGCAAAAAATTTAGAAAAATTAGAGTTAGGCAACTTGATGTAAAAATTTGAATAAGTTATCTATATTATTTCAAACATATGTAAGAATAGAATTTGTAGCAAATTGAATATGGTTTCTAAACTACTAGGTTTATTTTCAAAAAAAAAAGATCTATTTGCTGAAATTTTGAAATTTCAATGCAATAGTACTTAAATTTTAGGGAAAAAATAAGAAGTAGGTGTCTGTCTAACCACCCTAACCACAATAAAATGATAATATTATTTTTTAATGTTTTATAAATAAGTAGATGACTCATGTCCGGATGTGATGCATATTTTTTGTAATTTTTTTCCAAATAAATAATTAATTATGACTTTTTTATTACAACTTTTAAAAAATATAAAAACTTGTATGTCTAACCACCTTAACTTGGTCAAAACTTCATGAAATTCATTTTTATTTTTTTAATCCTATAGTATGTGAAGCATATAATATGATACATTTTTTGTATTCCAAAAATGTGATACCATTTGAAAGCTATAGATGTTTTTCAACCAACCTATCAATTAGGACTTTAGTCGTAATTCAAATAGAAAATGAATAATAATTATTTATTAATTCAAAGTAAAGCATAATTTATATTGCTTGAAAGCTGAGAATCTCCTTTAAAAACCCTTTTTATTTCATCAATTTTGGGTAAAAAAAAGTCGTCAACCACATACCCTTTACCCATCATATCGCCACTTTTTGGCCCATCATGATCCTGCACATACCCAAGTCTATATTGAAGAGGTCCCTATTGAGGAAATGATAATAGAACATGTTAAACATGAAGTGGACCAAACAATGGAGGCTCATGATGAATAACCTCATGAGGAAGAAAAGATACATGAGGAAAGAGTCCAAGGGGAAGAAGAGATCAGAATTGACACTAAGCCAAGGGAGATCAAATAAGATAATGTAGAAGGATCCTATAATACTAATATCCTCACTTCTCCTATAAGAGAACCATTTTTTGTTGTGCCCATTTGGCTCAATCACACTATTTAGAGAAGGAAAACGATGTATGTGGAAAGTAGCTCAAAACAAAGTTTGATCATATTTTCAAAAGCTTTCTAGTCTACAATTAGAAGAAGAAAGAGAGCCAAGAGAGTACCAACCATCACAATGGATGAGCAAGGAAATTGAACTATAGAAATAGCCATTCCATTGCTTTATAAAATTGAATCGAAGATAAGACCAAAAGACTACCATATCAGGCAAGTTGATCTAGGAGTCCAAACAAGGGAATGAGAGAAACAATCACTCCAGATGTCTATTTATGTTATCCTAAAGAGGATGCATAAAGATGAGAACACAAAGGAAGAGATAAAAGCTCAAGTGTCCCAATTGAGGACCTATATCAGTAATTTCATTGGACCAATAGACACTGCAGCTCCTAAGTCTACATTGCAAGTTGAGTTAAAGGTGAGGTCAGACATTCTAATCTATATGGATGGATCTCAATAGCCCAATAATGGAAATTATATTTTCTAGCTTTAGAAAATTAAGTGTTAAATAAACTAATAAATTCTTATCACTCCTTTAGTGATGAAGATAGTGCAGCTTAGAAAATTGAGCTAAGAATTGATGAGGAGTTATTGGTTTGGGAGGATTACATCCCAATTTTGTAGAGGATAAAGGAAACACTAATGGAGAATCTTCTAAAAGCTATCGTAATTAAAGAAGATCAGGACAAAAATTTTGAATGGTTGGGAGCAGTTGAGTTCAGAGTAAATATTTTAAATAAGTACAAATCTAAAATTAATAAAGACTATAAGAATCTAGTAGAACAAACCAAGATCAAAAAATTCCAATCCATTGAAGATATAGATTACACATTTTGGGAAATTCTTGTGCTAGTGAGGGACCCTAGCAAGATGGTGGAAGAATTGAGAATCAAATGCAAGGATAGTTCATGGGAGTGGCAATAGATAAAATGGTGAATAAAAAGGTGAAACTCAAGTCCCTTTAGGAGGAGTTGTCCACCTTCAACAACCTACAATAATGGATGGAGAAGTCTTCCTTTGACCAAAAAATAAAGCTTCAATATCACTGAGAACTATCAATAGAAAAGATGAATGAAGTGATATCAACATTCATTAACAACTTCTCAAAATAACTAAAGATAAGAGTTTGTTGTTGCTACATTTTGTTTTTAAATAAACTATTGTAATAAATTTCCACACCCAACTACTGAAATGAAAACTTGCATTGGAAATTTAGTTTACATTTAGTTATCTTTTTATTCCCTTAAGTTTAATTTAGTCAAACTAAAACTAGAATCGAGGTGCCCAGTTATGATGTAGTTACATTTTCAGTTTGCTCTTAGTTAGAACTGGAGCGCTGGAGTTGGTTCTAGTTATCTTTTTTGTTTAGATCAACAATTTTAGGAACTCAATTTTCTAGATAATTTTGATTTTGGATCATTTTAAAGGATTTGATTTTGATGTATTGTTGCACAATAAACTTATGCATTCTCAACATGGATTTTCCTACTAACTTTATGGATATCAAATTTTAATAAATCAAAGGATTATGCCTATTTTGCATGTGTCTCAATCTAGATCATTGGTAATGGTATGACTGCTTTATATTATCTAAATTGAATAAATTAGTAAAATATTGAATGTTATTATGGAAGTAAGATTTCATCTTAGATATGTGCATGTTTGATGGCATTTTAGTTACATGAAATCTGAAAATTTTGTGTTTGATTATATTTCCTTTGAAGATTACATCATTATTGAATAGAAAATGTGGAAATGACTATTTACATTGATAATGGATTGTGGGATTTCATTTAAATGTTTAGAATTGATTAATGAAGTAGGTTTTATCATTGTCCATTTAGATTTAGAATTTATTTAAATTCCTTCTTGTTACCCTTTTCATCTTTTGATTTTTCTTTTAAATCAAGTTTTAATCATTGAAAAGAGCATTTTATTGATACAAATCTATTACAGATTTGCAAATGCAATTTATTTCTTGAACTATTAGATCTATTATTTTCAATTGTATGTTATTTCTAGAAATCTAACAACACAAATCCCTTGTTAAACATGTTGAAAATGACCACTTTGCTATCCCACACGATCAAGAACTGGCTATAAAGGAACCTTGGAGTAGTTTTTCTACTTTTCAGGAGAAGTAATAACCCATTATTGCTTAGCAAGTTGGATGTGTTAACACCACCCTCAACAGAATTGGTGCTAGAAGGAGGGACTGGACATTAGAAAAGCTAGAAAATATAGTATATTTTTCCCTGGACAAATATCATAGAGTCCTTAGATATTCCCCCAACAAAGGAGATCTAATTGAATTGTCTCAACATAGGAAGGTAAGGAGTAATGAAGGTAAAAGCAAGGGTGAAACTTCTAACATAGTGTCATCTCCATTAAACCTAGATCTGCAATCCTTACCTATAATTCTAGTTTCCCCATAAAACATAACTGTTGTTGTACCTCCACTAGTAGTAATGGCCTTTTTCACAGCAAATGAAATTTCTCCATTATTGATGGGAGGACCTCTTCATGAATTACCCAAAAACCTAGAGAAATTTTATCCCAAATATGTATATGGTGAATCCCAAACAACAAAAGACCATATAAATATATTCAAATAAATCTACAATAGAGCCCTGATTGGTCACCAAGATGTAGTTTGCAAGTTATTCCTATACTCCCTAGAATATTTTGCTTATAAGTGGTATCTTAATTTACCTAAAGGAGGAATTATCACATGGCAAGATCTGGAAAATAAATTCATCAATCAATTCAAGATCTACACAGATCTTGTCATTTTGTATCACCAGTTTGTCTCTTGTAAGAAAGAACCCAATGAACCCATTAGAATTTACAATACAAGGTTCCATAAGACATATAAAAGGTTGGTTGATCCATACCTTATGCCTAAGTTGTTTGCAATTTAGACCCTTAGATCCCTTAACCAGCTTATTTCTAAGAAGATTACCCAAAGCTAGTAGAGATACTTTGGATAAAATTTACATCGAATCAAATCATCTTTTCCCAGAAAATGGATCCCCAAAGTAAGGAATCCTTCTAGAGAATTACCATCATTAGGTCCACCATTAATGATAAATCATATCCTTATAATAAATAGTGCCCTAATCAATCATACACCCCTAATGAATCATATCCCAAGGGCAATAAATTCACCACAAATTTTTTTGACTTACCATCAAGCCCATGTTACACCCATTCTTACATATCTAGGTTATGGGAAAGAAGTGAACATTACTAATGTTAATGGGATGGGACATTCAAGAAAACCATTATTTAAGCAACCAATAACACTTACAAACTCAAGATGGAGTGTTCAATTAGCCTCTAAGTTTGAGACCATGAAGAAGATGCTATCTCAAATTAAAAATGAGCTCACCCACTTGAGAGTTAACTATCCTCATACAAGAAACGACCAAAACCAAGGAAATAGTCAAAACTATAACCATAATCAAGGTAATAATTAGAACAACTAAGGTTTCCAAGGTATAAAGTTCAACTCACAAAGACCAAATAGACCTTGGAATACTAATCCATACAATGGAGTGGTCCCAAACCCCCTAGAAAGTGTAAATATGGTAAACTCAAATGCCAATGGTTATAGGTTCCATGAAACCTTTGATCATAGCGAGGCTAACTGTCTAGAGATGCAGAGGGTATCTACAATCATGCAAGGGAATACTCAAAATTCTCCTAAAAAGATGAATGCAATGATGGTAGATTATTTTCATTTTTGAGTGAGGAAAACCTAAATCACTCAGAAGAAGAGGAATTTACTTTCCCTTTCAAAAATGAGAATGAACTAGAAAAGGTTGATATATTTTCTTTTCAACAAAACATAAATACTTACAACTTGAGAAGAAAGAGAGAACCTTTAACCAATGGAATTCCACCTAGGGCAAGCCCTACCCCTCCAAATCCTCATGCTAGAAATAATCCCTTAGCTCCCAAAGGACCTTTCGAAGGTAGTTTTAGACCTAGTAATTTCCAAATTCACAAAGCCCCGAGCCCAAGTGAAGAAAAATATAGCACAATAGAAGATTTAAAGAAAACAAAGGCTAATATTTCGATTTATGACAAGTTGCATAACTATCCCAATTATAAGGATGCACTATTGAAATCCTTGGACAATCCTAGAGCTGCACCTACTAACACTCCTCAAAAAGACAAACGGAAAGCTTTGAATTCTTTGGCTATAATGGCCACAATATTCAAAGGTAAAATTGGTGTTCCACCATTCTTATTGATTGTATGAATGTTTGGAAAGAACTTGTACAATTTTTTAGTAGATTTTGGAGCCTCATGCAATGTGATACCATATTCCATATGCCAAAAGTTGGGATTAACTCCTAAACCTACCAATAGAGTTGTAGTTCAATTAGACAAGTCAGAGGTCAAAATCATACAAGAACTAAAAATGTTCACATGCAACTAGCCTCATATGCTAGATTCTAGAAGTGCATTGATATACACGTGGCAGATATTCTCGAGAAGTATGGAATGCTACTTAGTAGGGAATGGAATAAGTGCTTGAGAGGATGGTTTTCCACTTATTTCACTCAACTCTAGTTACCATAGAGAGGATTGAACAATCAAATCAAAATTGATGATGAACCTAAATTAAAACACATGATTACTAAATGTAATGCTCTTAACGAAGTAGCATTCACAAAACTAGACTTAGGAGTATACAAAATTAATGATATCATGATGATGTCCTTAGTAACTAATGAACCAATAGGTGTAGACAACCCTATCAAAGGATTGAAATAATTTGAACCTTCTGACCTTATTTTCCAAGAGTTTCTAGGAAAAATGTATGACAATATGACTAACCTTGGGAAGTATGTAGATACCTTTGTGCTTTTATTGCTAAGATGGTGCCAGATTCATAATAAAGACCATTATGAGTTTTCATGCCCCACTTGTCAAGATGCATTGGCAAGAGTAAAGATGATATCCTATCAAAATAGGAAGATAGTGATTCAGATGGAGCCATGATATCAAATGACCAGACAAAATTAGATGAAGATTCTGAGACCCACAATTATTAGATCTCAAAAGATGAGAAAAGCATTGATGAAGACATTCTCAGGCTCCCTTCAAATGACCCTATAGAAAAGGGAAGTTTGCTACCTACAAAGGAAAGATCGAGGGAATGTAAAGATGAATAAGTGATTAATCCTAGTACTTATGCTCAAAAGGACACTCCTATAAAGATAAAAGAGCTGCAAGATGAATCCTTGAAAAGAAAACCATTTGAAAATCCATATTTTATGGATCTTAAGTGCAAGAAAGGAAATAGTGTCGGGATTGAGTTGATCAAGCCCCAAGGAAAATCATTCTAGGGTGCCTTTAGGCTGTAATTCACCTATACAAATTATGCAATGGAATATGAAGCATTGATCAGAGGGTTGTTGCTTGCTCATCAAAAGAAAGTGAAGCATTTTTTCATGGAAGGAGACTCCCAATTGGTCATAAGGAAAGTCATAATTTAGTATTACTGCCACGACAAAAGGTTATCTACTTATAGGAATCAAGTATGGGATTTGATTGAATATTTTGAATCATTCAATATAAAATATATTCCCATAAGAAAAAACTACGTTACAGATGCCCTCGATGTCTCAACCTACTCTCTACAACCAATGACTAGATCTTGTTTGAAGAGGTTTTTAGTGGAGATGGTTCCCACATCATCAATTCTAGATAGCATTACGAATTTATAGGTGTTCAGGGATGATCAACATATCCTCAAATTCATCACTAATTCTGGAATTTTTGCTTCCCAAATCATTGATGAATGTGATAGAGATCCATTTTAGATGGTTGAAGATGGCATTATAAATTTAAAGACCAACAATTTTCCCAAGGGAATAATTTCTTTGGAAAGGATATTTGATCAAGAAAATACCACCGGGTCTCAAATGGACACTTCAGATGCAAGCGGAGGCAAATGTGATCCTCATAATCTAGGAGATGACATGTTACACCCTATTTCTTAGTTACCAGGTTACTTTTACCTTCATGGGTGAATATAAGGATAAATGTAAATCATGACCTTAATATATTTAATAGGTGAATGAAATACTAAAATATGCATTAAGATGTTATTTCTTTTGAAGGAATGATTATGTTTTATACTAGTAGAAAATGCTTGATGAATGAATATGTATTGCAATGTGAATACTTTAAAGCTTTGATGATGCAAATGAATTTCATGGGAACAGCTAACTACCTTTTTAATGCACTAAGTTGGATACAGGAAGGATTCAAGCCCTCAGGTAAGAGGGGGAGTATCACTTAGGAGAGGATCTTGTTTTGGTAACCCTAATATTCCTATTTGAGCTATCACACACTCACATTCTAGTTGGTCAAGATGAGTCAAATTCGATCGAGATTTGGTGAGTAAACCCTTAGTAGAATCTTGGATAAATTGGAAAGATTATATGATTTTCTTTGATTAGTTTTGGTTTTGGTTTTAGTATTTGATTCTTTAAATGTTGCTTTGGTTGAATTGCGTGTCATGATCTCTGTTAAGAGTATATGTTCTTCTTTGTATAATTATGTATATATATTGATCATACATACATACATAAAATGTATGAATATATATATGTATTATACTATAATAATATATGTATGTATATATATAAATATATGTATATATGTATGTGCGAATAAAAACATATATGCATATATAACATATATATATAAATATATATTTGCATATATTGATTAAAATATAAGAATAGAAATTAACATTTTAATAAACATATATATATATGGAATAGGGAAACATATATATATTATATGTTATATATATTCAAAAATTTATAAATGATAAATGTTATAATGATATAAGTAACCCCAACGCCTATATGAAATGCACACTCGTTAGATAATTATACTTATATAACCACGGCCTAACCTTGCATTTACCAATAGCCATGCAAGGAGTCAATTTACATAGTAAATGACTACCATAAATGTTGTGCATAAATCAGTTAAAGCACATATGTAAAGGTGGAGGGATTAATTAAAACTAGTAATGAAACCATTTTTTTGCACCACTTTGTGAAGAAAAATGAAAATAGATAACAATGTTAAAATCCACGTACATTAACATTGGACTTGATCAAATATTCCACATATGACAAAGAATAATGCATGTATTGAGGACTGCTACTATTATGTTGCATTATGAAAAGAATAGAGATATATTTTATTGCTATTAGCACTCAACAAAGAGGGGCGAGAGACTTGTATTTAAACCAACAAGTAATAATATGTTGCACATGGTTTCAACACTTAAAAGAGTAAGTTTAAAACCTGCACATAAGTCAATATGGTATACTAAATACCAAGTGAATAATATTATTTTAAAACACTTGAGAAAGCACTATAATGAGGTGTTGCAATATATTAAAGTTGTGATAAATATAATGCACAAACCCGATGATGTGTAAAGTGCAATGCCTTCATAGGTAGTATAAACCAAATAGAAGTCTTGTGCACAACAAAATAATAGCATGAAAATTAGTAAATGCAAAGATGCTAGAATTTTTTTGCTTGATGTTGTGGTTGTGTTGTTGATATGTGGTTGTCATTGACGTCAACACTATTAGCATTAGTGCATTTGAAGTTGTATATGTCAAGGATATTGAGAAAAATGTAATGGAATGAGTTGCAGGTTGTCAGTGGTGAAGTGATGTTTTTTCTATCAGTGAGTTTTGTACATTGTTGATCAAAGGCTGTGGAATAAAGGGTTTCTTTTTTAGTATATATAGTTTATCCACATTGAGTTTCAGAGATCCAAATGAAGATTTGATCAAGTTATGAAGATTTTTATTTTGATAGTTTTTATGTTACTTCAGTTTGTGTTCCTGAATGAAGATTATGTGATTCTAGTTAGTTCAGTTGTTGTGAATTCTTCTTTGGTGATTTATGATTCTTGTGGATGTTTCTATATCATGCCCTATCTATGTTGCACATCTGCGTTGATCGTTGTGCTCGCGATCCGAGATTTTCTCTTGAGTGTTCATGTTTTTCATGTTCTTGGTTGATAGGGTGTTGAAGCGTGTTGTGGATCTTTGAGGAGAAATTAATTGAAGTATTTTGATGTTGAAGATGTTGATTTGGGTCTTCACTATGTTGTGGTTGACCTTGGTTGATTCGCATTGAAAATTATCTATTGTTTTTTCTGACAGTTTGTATTCATTTTATTATTTCTTTGTGGCCAACTTGTAGCAATTTAATTTCTTGTTGTGGATATATAAGAGAGATTGTTTATTCGAATTGGAGTGCGCCCAAAGGTGTTCTTTTATATGATATGTGCAAAATAATGTCCTAATCATTCAAAGGCAGAGCAAAGTGTGAAGAAGAGTGAAGAAAAGCAAAGAAGAGTATGAAGAAGTGTTCATGTGCTTAACTAGAATTGTAATCAGGCATTAGCAAATGCTATTTTCTCAATTCAAAATCTAGATGGTTGTAATCTGAATCTTTATGTAAGACAGTGTGTCTTCCTTTATAATTGAGCAGTGAGCTCTAGGTAGTGTGCCTGAATGCATGTGCATTCCCCATTTATTCTTCTTATACATTTAACAAGGTATAATCTTGTGGACTAACCTCCACTATGGTTTTTACCCTAACAAGGCTTCCATGTAAAAATATTGGTGTTATGTTTGTTTCTGATGTGTTGTTGATTCATGCTTTCATTAATATTGATTAGATCTAAGAATGAGGATTAATAAGTTTAATATGTTTGAAATTTGGTGACAATTGATTCACCCCCCTCTCAATTGTCTTCCCTTGTGTTTCCAACATTTGTAAGGGTAATCGAATTGCTAATCAAATAGGAAACCTGTAGTAATGTGTCACTATGCCTTGACTCAGTAAAAGAGTCATGTTTTCATAAAGAAAGGAGCTAACTCATCCATTCTATGAGATTGGAAATAAGAGGACTATTATGTGATGTAATCTAAAAGTTTAAATCAGCCACATATCAGTTGATTCGATTTATTTTGGTTTGTTGTTAGATTTGTTAGGGTTAAATTAGATTGGAGCAATAAACATTAATAATTATATGCAGATTAAATAACCTAGAAATAACAATGAATAATAACACATAAGAGATCAACACAAAATTTAATGCGGCTCACCCAATATGGGCTACATCCATAGAAACACAGCCATCCAACGATTTTACTATCCAATGGAAAATAGATTACAATCTCACAAACACCATACCACAACATACACCCCAATCACTTATAACAAGCCTTTTGGAACCTTCTAGAATTAGGGTTTAACAAGGTCCTTTTCATTTGACATGTTAACAAGAAAACCTTAATATGTCAATGGGAAAAAACCTTGACGTGTCAACGGGAAAAAACCTTGATGTGTTAACAATTTTTTTTTTAGGGTGATGCCCCAAACCCCACATCTTGTTACAAGAGTATGGTATTTGCATGATCAATCACCATATACCAACAAGAGTGGTGGTGGATTTAATAGCTTATTTATAGCATTAAGATGCTCATATTTTAGTATAAATAGAGGTGTTCTCTCTACCTTTAGTTACACTTTTCCAATCTAATTTCTTCATTTGTTGTTTCACTGTAGTTTCATGTGAAAGGATATTTTAAAGAGCTTTTGAGAGAAGAAGAGGTGTTTTAGTATTTGCAATTGTTGAGAGTTTTTTTGAGAGAGGCTAGATTTTTGTAATAGGATAAGTCTTGAAGGAGTACCAAGTGGATTTTTGGAGGTTGAGCTAAGAAACCAGTATTTTCAGTGGGGCTATATATTTCTAAGCATGTTTATTTCTATCACTCTTCTTTATTGTTTTATTATGAACTTGGTTTAATTTCCTACTTTGGATAAGCTTGTATGATTCTTAAAAGAATATAGTTTTTGGTGAAACTTCGTTATTGGTATTTACATATATATTATATATTGGAATTTGAGTGGTTGTGTTGTTATTAGAAACTATACTTAGTTTGTGAAGACTATATTTATATTAGATTAAAATGCTATCTAGAATTTGTTAGCTTATGATGATAGGTAAACCTTTGTCGATAATGGCATTAGTAATACAACAGAAATGATGGCATGATAGAAATGTCATCATTAATAGGTTGTTATGTCATGCAAACCATGTTGATAGTTTAAACTTGATTGATTACTCATATCTCCTTGAAAGTAGGAACAGAGTCTTTTCCCTAGGGTTAGGGTGTATACTTGATTGTTATATCAATATTCAACATTAGGGTTGAAAAATGTATTTTTTTTATTATGTTATCTTCTTATTTTTTGATTAAATTTTTATTCCTATTCACAGAATTCTAGAAGAGGACTTACGTTCCAGCAACCCAAAGTTGTATTGTGAAGAGGACTTATAGGTGCAAAAGAACAAGTGCCTCTAAAGTTAATAATGTCCTCCAGATTATATACAAATGTAGTGAACATTGTAAACATGTGAATCTTTGAGCCATATTGAATGTAGAGGTTTTAAGATTGTTTATGATCATTTGATTTTTTATTATAATTTTGATTGGGGTCATTTATTATTGAGATTATACTCTTAAATAGAGACATTTATTGTTGAGATTATATAATTTTGAAATAAAGTCATTTGATCTTATGACATTATGATTACCTATATGGTTAACTTGGTTATTCTTGGGGTTAGGATAATCCATTGGAAAGGGTGTAACCTAGTTATTCGAGTTATGATGTCATCACTTTCTTTTTAAATAGAATGTATGTAAAGAGTATGAATGGTCAAAACAAAATCGAGCTAGAAAGGTGGGTGAGTGTGTGACCTCCACTATAAATTCTGGGAGATTAATACATTAGCCAAAGTAGTGTAAATAGCCACTATTTACATTGTCAATTCACTATGTGTGAATGGTTCTCTTAGACCTCCTCAAACATCATCAAACAACCCAACGTTAGTCATCAAACAAGTCTAAAATAATCATTCCCCATGCAATTCATTCAAATGCAAAGAACAAGAAACAAAGCAAGTTTAATCTAATGAAAGCTAATAAAACTCATTCTAAGAATTCAAACTAGCATCCCATGGAGGAATTGGTGCTACTTTGATGTGGAAAGTAGCCCTTTCCCAATTCCTTACAAATATTTGATGAATATTTTTGATGATTGTGCTCTTTGATGAAAATTTGACCATAACCTAGCTAAGATTGATAAAATGCTATGAAAACCTTGATGAAAAATGGATGAACTAGCATAAAATTTGTAGATAATGACTTTGCCTCAAGTTGTGGATCCAAAATCAATAGGAGAGCTCTCCATTTATAGGAAAGGAGGATGGAGGAATGAAAGATATGAAGAATGTGGGACTAAACATAAGCCAATGGCATTGTGCCACTTGTCAACATGCTAGTGGAGAGAGGTGGAGCACATTTTGATCAATGTGCAAATAAAAGCAATTAAGTGAAAATTTGAAATTTGAAAGTTGGCTTGTGGAGGAAGAGAGAAAGAGGAGTTAATGCCACTTGGCTCAAGAAAAGGGACATGTAAGAGGCTTTAATGCCATGTTGGAGGACAAGTCCTTTTGGGAGGGAGATTTCAAAATGGAGGAATATTCCAATGAGATGCCTTTTTTAATGAAAATAGAAGAATGTATAAATCAATTAAATTGATTTGCATGTGCAACTTGTAAAATCTAGAGGATTTGATGGATTAGAGTTAGAGTTAATTAGGACTTAATTAACTTAGATGGAGATTAGTTTGATTAGACATTTGACTTAGATTTTTGGATTTATTTAAATCAAATGGGAAGAATAATGGACATTATATTTAATTAAATAAAGTTTGATTTATTTAATTAAAGGGATAATGTTAGATTTAATCAAATAAAGGTTAATTAATTTAATTAAAGGAATATTATGATTTAATCAAATAAAGGGATTTATTTAATTAAAAGAACATTAGGATTAATCAAATAAAATGATTTATTTAATTAAAAGAAGATAATGATTTAATCAAACAAAGTTTATTTATTTAATTAACAAAGGAATTAAGATGAATTTAATCAAATAAATATTATTTGATCAAATGGTTAGTAGAGAGATGATGGCAGAATTGGTGTTAGTAAATCAGGATTGAGTGTACAATATCAAATAGGATAACTTGAACGTCTACACTGTGATCCAAGTTTGGATACTAGGTAGTGATACTCATGCATGTAGGTTGTAGCCACTGTATGGTAGCTCTATTTATGTAGGACACAACACCATGCTCCGAGAAGGATAGTATTATGAGGTTACCAAACCAATCTCTTCGTAGAAGGATAGGGCCATCTTACCAGTTAGGTGGATGTGCAAGGGACCACAATAAGTTTGTGGTTGGTGAAAAAGTTCTTGAGTGATGCTCTCCCTCATACAGTTGGTGGCCAAGATTTGAGGAAGTATGTGCCAGTATTGGGGACAATTAGAATGTATGCACCAAGTAATGTGTACATCTAGAATGTATGCACAAATTTTGGGACATTTGGACCATTTGTATCTTTGTTTCATTAAGCTTATGGAAGCTATGTATGTAATCATGTTTCTCTATTCTTATTAAGAAATTCTAAATAGAAAATGTTATCATGAAATTAGGTAATATGGATTTGTTACTTGGAATTCAATAATGTTTCTTTGTAATCTAATGGGAAAGTTTGAAGAGAGATTGGATCAAATGTGCATCTTGATATTGAATTAGAAAAGAAATAATTTATTGCCTAAATGCTAGTAGCATAAATTGTTCACATGTGGGTAAAACTTAGTAAAAATCAATCGGTAGAGCAATGGGCATGTTACATGACACATATTAGAGAGAGGTTTCATTGATCAAGTATGCACTATTGTGGAAGAAATGATAAAGTAAGAGCTTTAATGACTAGAGAGGTAATCATTTGTGTTGTGCATGTTTTGCACACGCACCCCACCGTAGGTAGGGACCCCCTTTCTTTTGCTCCTGATGGACTGTTTTGTCCCCGCCTCACTTTGTGCGCCCCTATTTCCCAAGCTTAGGTTGGTCACGTGCATTATAATGATCAATTTCCCATTGGCCAAATTCACCTATTTGAGTTTCACTAAGTCATTTGCCTCTACGAACTAGGTCCTGCAGGTTTCCCTTAGCTTATTACCTCGACATTTTTCAGGCCTTACGGCCACATTTATGGGTGTCCTCTTGTCATTTTTCATTGTATCCCACTACTCTTCCATTACCAAGCCTCAATGTTCACCTGTGTGGCAAACCCCACATTCACCTTCATTGTTGTGTCCATTGAGCACTGCGGGCCCGCAACTGCGGATTGCCTCATGCGGGTTTTCACTTTTGTTTCACTACTAAGTAGTGGCTAACCCTTGACTGCCACCTGCATTGTGAGCTTCACATTTGGTCTTTCTTCCCTATCATCGTCATTACCGAAATTGGCCCGACACACTTCAAAATTGCCTAAGTCCAAAATATCCTTGAATCTTTATGTGTGGCCTACCTTCACCTGATTGTCGTTGTCTAACAGCTGAGCTCTCATGTCACCCTACCATGCGGACCCTACATATGTCATTTACCTGGGGAGAAACCTTAAGCCTATGGGTAAACTCTTGAGTCAAAGCTCGCCAGTGGGTCCACCCTCATGAACCACCGCTTGCAGGAGGCCATCATCATGACATCGTTTCATGACAGTGAAGCTTTGCTGCCTCCCCACTTTGTGGACCAGTAGCCCACCTATGTTGTCATCAGAGCACTATTTCCCTCTTGTGGTTTTCTCCATAATGGGATCCATCCTTCATCTCGTCGTTTCAAAATGGCACTCATACGTGGCATACACGTATCATCCACTCGCATTGTTCTTTTTCCCCACAGTCATTTTTGCAATCAATAATGCCAAGCTCCTAGATGATGATTTCAGTGGCACGAGTTCTTCTTAGCTCCACGTACTATGAATAAGTCATACAAAAGGAATTTTATAGAGGTCTTTCATGTGGGAGCCATTACGCGAGCCTTCGCTCAAGCTATGCCATTACTTCTGCAGCATTCGTACCGCTTCCATCTGCACACTTTTTCCCATGAAACCTCCATGTGTGGAATCTATTATTCCCCTCACCACTCACTCAAGACTTCTTTGTTGTAGAAGCCACTACCTCCCTAGCTGTTACTTATGGCAATCTCCAACTATCTCTCGGTACCTTTTTATGGCCATGTATTGAGTGATTCTAATTAACCATGGTAGAGGGCTTGATGTTGGTAAGTGCACCACATAGTTTGATCAAAGTCCAAACTATGAAGCATGATGCATGAGTGTTGAAGTATTTGAAATAAGAGATCACAAATGATGATTGACTGATATTGGTAGGGTGATAGCCCCCTTGAAGAGGTGGTGGCACTTGTGGGAAGTTGAACGGCTTGTTCTACTAAGACAGAGATAATATGAAGAGGGTGCATAAATGAGTAACATTTTTCAGATGTCACTTTACGGACCTACACTTATTGAGACAACCAATTTCATTCATTACTCCACAAATACTAGAACACAACGGTCTCCTCAGCTCTGGATGGAAATATCTTTATATGTGTACAAGACCAATGTAGAGACTACAGGAGTCTAAATCCGACCATATTGGTGCAAGTAAGAAAATCAAATATTATGGGTTGTGAGCACTCACTATGTTCAGCGTGAGGGATGAGGTTCAACCTGGTGGAAGGTGACTATGTAGGCGTCCACCACTTCAACTATGCCTAACACTATGTCATTAACAATGGCATTCATAAACGACGTCCTCACATGATTCACCTGCACTCGCCTATTCACTATGGGCTTGCATGTCACCATGGTTGTCACTCATCCCATCCCTCAAAAGTGCCTTTCCTGAACTATTTTCCCATAGTATCCCAAAGCTCTTCCATTCCCGCATCTCACTCACCTTCACAACTAACTTAATTCAAAATCTTCTATAGCCTATTCGTAGAGTGATCAGTCAATGATTAACAAGCTTGAGATCTTGAACTCGCTCAAAGGGCAAAGGTCGATGCATTACAATGAAAATATATTTGAGGTTGATCCCTTACATGGGAGGTAAGGACATACCCAGGACTAAAAGAGTGTTGATTCACTATAATAAAAGTCGTGACCACATTGATCCCTCCAAAGAACACTGATAGCTTATTATTGTTGAATGGTCACATTGTTTGGAGGTGTATGAGTTAATGAAATTCTAGGGGACATATTGGCAATGCTTAAATATTCAAGAGCTTGATTCTAAATACATGACCATGAGATCCAAGTCGTAATTGAGAAGGAGGCTCGACTTGGAACTTTGTTGAGAATAGGTTTCTTTAGAGGGGTGTGAGGGTGACCTGGAAAATGAGGTGGCCTCGTATTGAGCAAAAAAATGATTTGATCTTATGAGTTAAATCAATGACTAAAAGGAAATTTTTGTATATAGTACACTTATATCTTACAGGCTCAAAGGGTCCTTTGATAGAAATTATTACAGTCGGCTATGTCCCAAAATCATCTCTACGGGAGCTTTTACGCGGGTCTCCATCTATGCTTTTCCCTCGGCCTCATAATGTTCTGCATTCTTTTTCCCGTAGACCCCTTGACAAATATCTCCCATGTGGGTGCCGCACTTCACAATGTCGTTGTCTCCTCGACCATTAACTACAATGGTCTACAAACAGCCTCCTACAATATGTTTTCCGCAATTAGCCTGTGTCGCCAATTTGAGCCTTAATTACATGGATGCATAGTTGATAGTGGAACTGTGATCTGGCTATCCTTTCACTGGATTCTTGCACCTAAAGTGCATCGATTACATGCATTTGAGGAACAATCTGACTAAGGCCAAGGGAGGCCCGAGATCCTCTAAGGAATTTCCTATCAAGAATGGTGTGTCCCATATACAAGAAGGATTTGAATTTGCAAAAACACTAAACCTAGAAAAAGCTACTACAAAGGATGGAGAATGGTCATGGAATTAAACCCGAAAGAGATGAGGATGTCATTAGGAGCGTGGTCAATAGGACGGGATGAAATTTTGAGTGAAGTCATAAAAAGGACAAGAGGAGGACGCCATCAATAAACCAGGAATACAATGTGTTATTACAAGAAATATAGCAAAACCCCTCATGTTACTCCTATGTGGTCATCATGCTTCGATGATATCTCTTGCAAATACACTTAGGCTTTCAAGTATTCTCTAGTGTCTATTTGTGCAATGATGAAACAAAGAAGAAACCGATAATGGAAAAGGGACAACCTTCAAGGATTATCAGACCAATACCATTTGAATGATGTAACCTCCTGATTGTCCTGGACCCCTTTAACTCTTTGTAAGAAATCCATTTGAAAGTGTTATGGGTCGCTATGTCATGTGTGAGCTTTGAAGGGCTAGGTGATGCTCCTCTAAATGACAATGAGAGCATGGCCAATATATCAATTTTGTTGATTGAATCGAGGTGTTCAAAGTTGAATCATTGTGGGAGCCATGGTCATGGGAATTGCAACTCTTAGCCATCCTTGCAGGCATCTTTGCTCGGGCCTTCACCCGCATTCGATCTCCACAGACCTTTCATCTATTGCCATTAGATGACAAGAGGATTGTTGAAGGATATGCCATTCTCCAATGGAGGAACACGTGGCGCATATTTGATAGTGATGATATGAGAATTTGAACATATCTGGTAAAATGTGATTCAATATGGGGATCTTTGATTTGAGATAATAATATCACCACCACCAATAAAATAGCCTTTAGAAGGGATGTTGATTGGGAAAAGATGGTTATTGCGAGAGTCTATTTGTGGGCTTCCCTTTGACTGGTGTTGTCTCTCAAGGAATCACTATGCGATAGTCCAACAAAGTATACTACAAGCTTTCTCCCATGCGAACTCCGCCAGTAGGAAAGTCGTCTCCTCTAATGCCGCTCTCCAACAACTTTCTCAACACGTGCACTCATGTGCTTCCTTTGACATGGCATTGCCATGGCGGGTGTCTGTGTTAATTTTTCTGATGTATTTTTTAAGGGCAGAGCTTCCACCTTTTCTGCCAGTATCAAATCAAGGTGAGGACCATCAGGGTCGGAGGAAGTTTAGTCCTATTAACAAAGATTCTAGTTGGTCATGGGCAATGGGAAGAAGGCATTGTGATTGCAGTCAGATCCTTATCTTGATCATCTAAACAACTACTTTAGAGAGCACTATCATGGCACAATGGTCGTATATGGGTGCATTGAATGATTGAATGACTGAAAATGTCTTAGAGTTAATTCCCAAACATGCAACATTCATGAGAAGCTAGTGGTTGTGAGGCACGCCTTTTATTGTGGGTGCTACATAATTTCCTTTTAAATTGGTAGATGGGTCGAGTGTCCTCATGGAGACAAAGTACCCTCCATATCTCCATTACTTATGCATATGTGATATGCAATGATGATCCACATGGTGAGATTAAATGTTTGACTGAATTGTAATTGAGAGTGAAATCAAATCACGTCAAGGGAGGAAGAAGGATTCAGGGAGTAACGCAATGGGAAGGGGGACATTTAATAGTCAATACCAATGTATATGCTCATCTTAGGAGGAATTCAAAGTTTGGAAGTTGGCCGAGTGATGATTGAGCAGTCACCCATAAATGAAAATTATATGGTCATACAAGTATTACTTCCCCCTTTGAACTTTGAAGATTGATAAATTGAATAATTCAATTTATTATTTTTTGCAAGGCTATAATCATAAAATGGAGATTATAAAAGGAGCTTTTGCAAAAAGGGATTGCCCATGATACTCCTGCCTATGACATTGTACCACCAAAGGGATTTTCTATGGAACCATGCTAAAGGGAGCCTCAACTCAAGACTTGGTCTAAAGGGAAAGGAGACAAATCATAAAGGACTCTTTTCAAATGAGGGATTTGCATGCTGCCAACCAGTTCACAAAGGAAACAATAATCAAAGATCACATGTAGAGCCTGACTGAGAAGAAGATCTTAATTCACAGATGATGCACGAGATGATGTTTACATAAGCAATGATTAACTAATCAAGGACTAACTAACGTATGAAAGTATTCCAAAGGAATCCAGTGCCAGGAAATTAGATGGTTGTCTAATAAAATCAGAAACAAGGAGTTATTTTATCTTTCATCAAGCGATCATGATTTGTCAAGAGTTGTCCTGCTGGATCAAGAGCAGCGTGTCTACTCTTCAACAACCCAAATTTGCAAGAGGTTTTATTCAATCGGATGAAGAATGTTGCAAATGCATCAAACAGAGGGCATCCTAGATAGCTCTCAACTACAACACAAAAAATAGCTAAAAGACAAAATTTCTACAGTGTCAGGTCACTACATGACAAAATAGAGAAAAGACAAAAGATGTATTTTAAATTGTGAAATATTGGGGGTAGATGAAACCCTAACTTGTATTGAATCTAAGCCACATATTGTAATTAAATCCTAGCCATTTTTTGGGATTTGGAAAAATATACATAGGGGCTTGGTCCTCATTTTTAAGTGGTGGTGAATTGGTGTAAAAGGCATTTTGCAACAATAGAGAGAAGCATTGCAGGAATTTGGGTGTCTCTTTTGAGTTTGTTCATTATGCATGCATGATTCAACTTCCATGTTAGATTTATATTGTAGTTTCTTGAATGGATTTGATAATGGTTGTTGTTACAGTATTTGATGGACTTCTAGCCCATACTTTTAGCACTTGTTGATGACAAACTATTGTGTAAAGTTAGCCTGGGCTTATTTATGTGATTGTTGCAACTTAGTTCAATTGTATGTTCATGAAGTGCATGTACAATCTAAAAATATGTCGACCTTAGGATATTGCACTAGTTTTGTGTAGTTATAGGTTCCTCTTGGTCAAGAAAAATTTAGTTTATGGGAGTCTATCTACTATAGCATCCTCCATTGTTACTGTTCATTCATAGCTTAGATTTAGAATAGCTCTCTCAACCCTTTCCTCTTTTGCTATTTCTTTTAGTCCTTTGTTAGAGCAGGATTCAAAGCATCAAAACAATGTTAAATCTAATGAACATGGTGATTTTTAACTTGTTTTGAGTGGGAATCCACTGTTCATTCATTTCAAGCACCTTAAAACTCCATTTGTAGACCCAACTTCCCATGCTTTGTAAACCATAAATGCCACCCTGTGATTACCAACAAATCACATCAACCAATTGAATTATTCCAAGCATTGTCATGACCTAACACCCGAGAAACCTTGGGGTAGTAATCTGGAACTTGTTTGTGGATTTTTACCTTTCAAGAGAGGTAGAGCATTTATGTTTTTCCTGTGTTGAGAAGGTGCAAAAATAGCCATCAACAACCTAGAGTTATGAAGAGCTAAAGACTTATGATACCTCAATAATTACCCATACTATTCCTTTGAAGAAGGAGACTAAGCCTTTTAGGTAGAGGCAACATCCAGTCAATGCCCTACTTGAGTCATTGATCTAGAAAGAAGTTCAGAAGCTATTGATTTCACAACAATAATTTACCCAGTAAGACATTCAACTTGGGTGGAAAATTCAGTACCTAGAAGAAAGAAAAATGCAAAAATTCAGCTATGTCAATTTTAAAAATTTGAACCAAGCATTTGAAAAGGATAATTATTCATTACCCTCATAGGATGAAATTTTTCAAATAGTAAATGGATCTTAGATGATGTCATTCCTAGATGGATATTTGGGTTACAATCAAGTAATGGTCAAAGAGGAAGATATATTAAAGATAGCCTTCACCAACAAGTGGGGAACCTTTACATATCAAAGAATGCCTTTTAGACTTATTAACATTGGAGCCACTTTTTAGAGAGCAATGGATATAGCTTTCAAAGGTTTGATTAGGAAGTGCATCATCATATATATCTCATGGTGTTCTCCAAGAATAAATTTGACCACATAAGTGACCTATGTAAGATCCTCTAAAGATGAAAGGAATCCGGTAGTCCACTAAATCCCAAGAAGTGTATTTTTAGAGTCACTAAAGTAAATCTCCTAGGTCATATAATTTCTAAGAAATTTATCTCCATGGACCCTAATAGAATTGAGTCCATATTAAAATTGTAACTTCCAAATAGTAAAAAGGAACTGAAATATTTCTTTGGAAATATTAATTTTGTTGTCAGTGCATTTGTAAAAATTATGCATCCATTAAATGATATGATGAAGAAAGATGCAAAGATGGAGTGGAATGTAGAATCAAAGAAGGTTTTTCAAGAAATTAAAGAAGTTATAACTAGTGCACTGATGTTGGCTAGTCCATATTACACCAAGCCTTTCAATATCTATACTTTCACTTCAGAACATTCTTGTGTTGTTGTTCTAACTTAGAAAGGATAAGTTGATGATGAAAGGTCGATAGCTTTCATGAGTTCCCCATTCAAAAAAATTGAAGTTAGATATCTTAAATTAGATAAACATTCATTTTCTCTAGTAAATATTGTGAAGAATTTTAGACGTGCAATATATTAAGGAGCAAGGTGATAGCCATAGTTCCTAATGCTACAGTCAAATCCATGTTGATGCAAAATGAGCTTGAGGAACAACGAGGAAAATAGATGGATATTCTACAATAGTTTGACATGAAAATTCAACCCATGAAGCTGGTAAGAGGCCAAGGATTATCAAAAACATTGGCTAGAGTAGATAAAAAATTGGTGTGTTAGTATTACACACAAAGGGATATCACTTCATACATATGGTATAAAGATATCATCCAATACTTGTTACAAAAAAAATGCCTAGATGGTATGAATACAGTTCAAATAAGAGTGTTAAGAATCAAGATTCAAGCATACATGGAGGAATCTTGTACATAAGAAATTATGAGGGTATTTACTTAAGATGTCTAGATAAAGAAGTTGTTTCCATTCTAACATAATTTCATGATAAATTTTGCACTAGTCGTGGTTCAGCTGAAGCTATTGCGCACCAAATATTGTGGGTGGGGTATTATTGGCCCACTCTATTCAAAGATGTTTTTTAGCACGTTAAGACTTGCCATGTATGTCAAACTAGAGCTAGCAAAGAAATGAATGCACCTATGCCATTACAACCCATATGTGAGGTACATCCTTTTTGCCCAATGGGGATTGGATTTTATAGGAATGATATACCCCCACTCATTTGCAAGACACAAGTTTACTCTGGTAGCTATGGATAACAGTATGAGATGGTTTAAAGAGATCGCTTGCTGGAAAAGTATGATGGATGTGGTAATAAAATTTTTAGAGGATCACCTAATGACTAGGTTTGGAATGCCATTTTCTCTAGTATGTGATAACGATTCATCTTTTCCATCAGTTCAATTTATGCATTGGGCTTTTGAGCATAAAATTATTTTGAGAAATTCATCAAATTATTACCCCTAGGGTAATGGAGTCAAAAGTCAACTAATAAGAATTTGATAGGTGTTGTTAAGTAATTATTAGACAAGAATCCAAAATATTGGCACTCACACATCAAATTTGTATTATGGGTTGATAGAACTAAAACCAAAAATGACTTAGTGACATCCCCTTACCAGTTGGTTTATGGTTTGGAACCCTTATTCCCCATGAATCTTAAAATTCCTAACTTAAAATTCATGGAGAGTTATTTGGACATGAATGAAAAAGTTTTAGGTTGATGAACTTGCTAAATCTAGATAAAAAGAGAAATGATACTGTCGAACATGTTTTAAAATATCAAGTTGTAGTCAAATGGTGGTTTGAATAAAGAGATGGAATAAAATATTTTAGGATCTTGGATCTTGTCCTACTATGGGATAAGTTTAAAGAAAATAAAGGAATCCATTCAAATTTTGATATACTTTAGATAGGCCCTTATTAGATATCTAAGATTTTAGGGGAAAATTCCTTCAAGATTAGTACAATGATCGGAGAACCAATCCCATTAACTATCAATGGGAAGTTTCTCAAACATTATTTTAGATCCTAGAAGGGAGTTTTGCTCCTCCTTGTAAATTATTAGAGTAGGCTTGTTGTTTCTCATTTCATTTTTGGTTCTATTTTGTTTGTTATTTCATCTCCTATTCTTGTTTTCTTTTCTTTCTTTCTTGTTCTTTCCTTTGCTTGTTTGAGGGTTTTGTGAATGATGTAGGTCAAAATATCAACCATGAACAGGATGATTGTGGTATTTATATTATTAGACTTTTTCCTTGTTTAAATTCAAAGCTTACTAATTTGTTATTAAGCATGGAAGTCTTAGATGACCTAGTGTACAAAACCAATGAACCTCTTAATTTAGTTTCTTGAATCTTACTATCTACAAATTAAATAAATCAAGATCTATATTTATGATGGATAGTAATGACCTTTAAACTCAAAGAAATCTAAAGATTTCTTTCTCAGTGACCATTGTGATTCCCAACCCAACACCGGGTGATATCCTAGAGAAAATATTATAACAAAAAAGAAATAGAAGATCATGAATAAACTATAAAATAGGTTATTCAAATAACCTCTACCACAATTGTGGATGCTCGACTGGCAGTAGAGCAATATTTGAGGGAATCAAAGTTATCTTTTTCGGTGCTATGGATGCTTGGCTAGCAATAGAGCTATGCCCTGGTCACACCAACTAGGTTCTAAAACTGAAAAAATAGAAATATATATATATATATATGAATGAATAGAAAATAGTTGGGAGAAAGGAAAGATCAAACCAGTTTTCTTGATTTACAGGTCATTCCATTTCATCATTACCATTTCTTTAAGGAATCAATCATGTGCACAAACTATTAGATTCAAGCATCCTATTGTGATGGGTGAATTGGTCAAAATAATTAGATTGATATGGGCTCCTTTGCTTAATCTTGGGTTCTTTTCCCTTTGAGTTTGAGCCAATCTAAAAAAATTTGAAGAGGAAATGCTTTTTGAGCATTTTTTTGTTTGTTAGTTGTCATTTTTTTGCCTTGCACTCATGCCCTGCTTTGTGTCTTGATAAAACGAGGACCCCTCTTTTCCTTTTTTGGCATATTGTAATTTTTCTTCTTTATTTTTTCTCTCTTTCTTTTCTCTTTCCCTTTCTCTCTTTCCTTTTCTTCCTTCTTTCATTTTCTTGCTTTCTTCATTTTGAGTATCTTGTCAAGTTTTGAGAAATCAAGTTGTTCCATATTGGTATACCATGTCTCAGTGCTCGATGTCTTTGTTGTTCATCTCTATTTCAAACTTCAGGCATCGATGTTCGTTCTATTGAATGCTTGACCCATGAATGCCTGATGGTGGTGACATCTTGTCACCTTGAGCCCCATGCCAGTCCAATCAATCATTCAAATTAATAGCGCTGACATATTGTTTAATGTGAAATTTTTTGAACCATTAATGAGGCATCACCGAGTGGTTTATCAAGTTGTTTTGGCTCATTTTATCATTTACCATTGGATATTTGTATTTGAAGAGCTCTACAACAACTATTTCCCTTTGTGAAAACCTTGTTGTTTGTGTGCCTTTGTCATTACTCCTTCTTTTCCATGGTTTGTGTGTTCATGTTTTTTCATGTTGGCTTGTTTAAGGGTTCATGTTTTCTCCTATTTGCATGTCATGTTCATTCTTGTGCATGTTTGTGCATGCTTCATTTGCACTACTGTATGTTTTCTTTTGCCCCTCCCACAAATTTTCTCTAGGTAGGATCAAATTCCATTGTCAATTTTCATTCAACTTGATCATTCTTCCTGGTTCTCACATGTTGGGTTTGCTTGTGTGGGTTTTGTTTACATTTTTATCAATCTGGCCCTTTTTTTGTTTACCTATATTTTTTCTCTTTTCTCCATATTTTTTTCATTTTATTCTTGTAGTTTTTGCTTTTCTTTCTTCACCAAATCGATTTTTTTCCCAACACACCAATCGAGGACATTTATGATGTCATATGATCACGTATCAAGCCTTGACCTTTCTTGGGTTTTGTTCCTTTCCTTAGCATTTATCCAAGTTACCTTTCAGGTTTCTAGTATCGAAGTGTCAAATTACTTCTTAGTCAGCCATATATCAAGAGTCATGAGAAAACTTTGATGCCCAACCCAAGATTATTCCCCAGAAGATTACAATTCTTAATAGCCAAGCATTCAAATTTTGAGTTTTGATCATATGCCATATCAACAAATAACTAAACACTGGATCAAAACTTTGACCCCCAAGATCCAATGCAAAGACTACAAAAATTCTTTTTTTTTTAACTTTTTTTTAGCATTGTCGATCTGGAAAACCTAGTACATAACTTCTTATTGAGGTAGAAGGTATGTCGAAAGCCTGATCTCTAATGATCAAAACCATAGTAAAAAAATAACCTTTTCCTCAATAAAATTAACAATTTTGGAGAGCATGCTTTTAAGAGATATTTGAAAGATTAGTGAAGTTGAAAAGTAATGTTGTTCAAACATCAAGTTGTGGGAGTTCCTTTTAATGAATGTCAAACTCATGTGAAAAATGTTAAATAACAACCCCTATCCCCGACTCCCAAAAGCCTTAAAAGTTTTGGGTGTCAATAGTCAAATGTACCTCCTAAGTCCTTTGAAACACTAAGAATAAGACGTAGACAAAATACCCGACACCTGATTCTCAAGCATATTACAGTCAAGTTTTTGAACATCACAAGTCAGTATTTTCACTTAACAATGGTGTTAGAAAATAAGAGGTACATGGTAAGCTTGATTCCCAACCTCTGTAGGATTGAAAACATGAATTATACTTCTCTAGTGAAGGATATTTTAACCATTTGATAGGAGGTTTGTGGCAAACTCGATCCTGAATTCCCGATGGCTCGAAACATGAAATTGGACTCTTAAACAAAGATAATTTAATCCTCTAGTATGTGGTAAAGAGGAGGCTTGAAGCTTGATGCTTGAAAAGTTTATTTTGGTTTTAGCATTCTTTTGAATAAGTTATTATTTTGCAATATAAGAGGTATATTGATTAATATAACTTGATTTTGAAGGTGTACTTTATTCTAAGGTAAATAAATGGTAACACATGGTGTTTTTGTGTAGAAGATAAGCCACCAAAGGATTCCATAAAGATGAAGTACCAATACAAGGGATATCATCCACCTTCAAAAAATTTCTCCCCATACACAAAGATTAGAGACGTTGACCTCAGTCATATCGACCTAGAGGAATTTAAGAGGAGAATTAATGATGAGGAAACTTGAAAATGTGTTGTTACAGCACTGGAAAACTTTGTATTAGTACAAGTAGTTGCTTTTTTGATGACCATTCAATCTTTGGAGCTTGTCTTGACATGTGACCACTATTACAATCATAGAACCAAGAAGGTGTTGGGATCATCAGGAGAAGTAGTGCTCGATGTGATCTCTGACATGATTAAAAGGATCTTCAAGATCCCTATCTACCCCCAATATGAGGCATTTGACATGAATAATAAAATCAATTACTTTGATGATAGTGAGAAAAAAACTCACTTATATTAATAGTCAGATGCTACTTACCCCAAGAAAAGTTTACCTCAAGATGGCCAAGGTGCAACACAAGTGTGAGTTTTAAGAAGATATCAAGGAATTGATTGTCCTATTGAGTAGAGTACTCAGGTATCCCCATGGTAGTTATTTCTACCCATGGATGGTCCAATTCATCATACCATCAATGAGACTAAAAAAGACAAAATTGGTTTGGGTAATCTTGTTAGCGACACTATTGATGAACAATTGAAGACTTTTTTTGCAACATAAAAATTCTACATGACTTCATACTTGGTCTATCTGTTGGCTTCTCAAACCTCCTTTCTAGGATTAAATAGAGTGGGTTCCTTCCAATTAGGGGAGGTGACAACCTATGAACACTATCCTTAGCTAAAGTTGGAGGACAGTTATACTCATTTCTATGTTGTCAATGAAAACTTCATTTATGTTGTAATTAAAGGACTGGAAGGAGATTTCTCTAGGAGGATATCAAATGAGGCCATGGAAGCAATCAAGATCTTGTGAAATTGGTATATCTAGTTTAAAACCTTCACATATATCTGAGTGGTCAACTTCCATAAAGCCCCATACAAGATTCCAAGGTACCCATCGGATAAAATGACCCTATTGGAAGTTTGTAGGAAGGTGAATGAAATTCACCAATTAATTGTAGGAAAACACAAATCTAGATACAACTTCCCAATCAAAATGGGAGTGTATTCATGTGTAAACATGAAAAGGGTGTAGAGATTGAACTAGCAAGGTATCCCCTTATGCTATATAATGATCCTTAGCACCAATTTGACCATATTGGAAGATTGACAAGGTGATAGGCTCTTTATTTATTCACAAGTCCAAGATAGAATATCATTAGGAAAACTGTGAGGAGGAACTTGAAGTAAGGATGAAAGATTACTGTTTGTTGACAATAAAAATGATTAAATCCTACACAAAAATTTGTGTGTCAAAAGAAGTGAAGGAAGATGGTAAATTTCTTAATCCTATCTACTACAAGAAGCACATCTACAATTAGCCAATCTTCAATGAATATTGTTCAATAGACAAAAATGATGATATCTAGACAAGGGAAGTAGGTGTCGTAGCATGTTCCCTCAAATGGCTTTGGCATCCTTTCCCTATGATGAAGTTTTCATAACCTACAAAAGCAATTGAAAAAGCAAAGATAGGAAAAGGATCATCCACTATTGTTGACCAAGCCAAAGAAACTACAAGTAGTTCACCTCCTAAGGTAGTGGGGAAGAAAAGAAAAGAGAAGAAACCAATATCTGTTGGTTCAAGTGAGGAAGATGTTGAGGAGGGAGAAACTCTGGTGAGAAAGAAGAGAACCAGAGAAGCAATTCAAGAAAGAGTTTCCCAGAGGGAAGCCCAGTAAACCTACTCCTCCTCCCCTTCACATGAATCCCCTCTAATTTCACCTCCTCCATCAATATGTAATCCACTGGGCCATCACCACATGACAAACCTCTATATATGCCTCCTTCTCCTCCCCAATTCCTAAAGAAGAGCCACCATCAAGGGAGGAAGAATTTTTTGTTGAGGCTACAAAAGTAGTAAAAGGAGAGATAGAAAGAGAGCTTCCTACTAAAGAGGAAAAATAGAGAGAGACTTGTTGTGCAGTTTTTGCACACATGCCCCACTGAAAGCAAGGACCCTCTTTCGCTTTTGTCCTTGGAGTTTTGGCCCTTTGATTTTTGAGGATCTAGCTTGACTTGGTATGAGCTTAAGTGTTTATCCTTCTTGTTTTAGCAATCCCTTTATGGTATTCATTGAAAATCTTAAGTTTTAGGCTTATCTTAGGTTTTTCACTGTTGTCAGGAAAATCCGCTCTGGGTGGATTTCCTCGGATCCCTTGTAAATCCCGCTCATTCTGCTTTACACTGTGGTTTGGAGATTTTTGGTCTTTGTGGAATTTCACGTGGACCATATTTTTCTAAAAATCTGTCATCCTGTTGGGTTTCTGGATTTCTCTGGGCTATCTTGTCGGCTTCATTAATGCTCCTTGTACGATTTGTGAGGGATATATTTAGTTGATCTTTGGGGATTCTTATGACATTATGCTTTATTATCTATGTTCAATTAAGTTGAGGAGTTTATTCTTTGAATTTTGGACTTGATTTGGAGCATTGGGTTTGCAAATTGTTGGATTTGGTGGTGATTTCCTGGTATTATCATTGATGTTCTTTGTTGAGAAACTGACATTTTTTGTTTCTGAGATCAATTTCCACTTCATAAAATGGTATGTATATGTTGCCTTTCTTTCTATTGATGAATGTAAGTAGTGCTTTGACATTATAGATTTGCTTGGAGTATGAATTCCTGAATGTTTTTGCATTTTTTGGCTTGGGTTGCATGATATTGTCTAATTTATGGTTCCCCAAGTAAGTTTCGAGTTCACTCTTTCATTCACATCTAGAGATAACTTGCTTGTGAGCCGTAAATAACCTTTGTGAGATCCCAACAGTCGAGTTATCTGAGTCCAAGCTTTCTTTGTGCGTTAATGGTCAAAATTTAGGGTTTCATGCCTAGGGCATCACCATTTCTTTTAGATTTGCTTTTAGGAGGAGTTTTGAGTTCAATGAAAATCAATAGGAGGTTCAAATCAAACTTGTTGCACATCCAAACCCCTCAAATTTTTTATCATTTGATCAATTTGAGAGAAATCATGTGAGAATGTCGATATTCAGGTTTTCCGTCCATCTCAGGATTTTCCTGCACTAGCGGACTTCCTCGATTTTCCTAGTCCTCTCTGTTTTCTCGAAATTCACAATTTTTTGGAGTTTTATCTTCCCCGTGGATTTCTATCACTCTCAGATTCTCCCAAATTTTCCTTTATCCCTTCATCTTTCTGGAATTTGTAGATTACCGCCTCTTTTGCAGAAATCTGTCCCGTGCGAATTTCTTCAAGATTTAGTAGGAAGTGAAGGAATATGAAATAAAGTGGCTTGTTAATGTATGACTGCATTTTATGATTAATTTGAGCTATTTTGAGATCTCATATGTTGTTTCTTGGTTAATGATGATCAGATTAAGTTACTAATAGGTGTTTTCATGTTTATTCTACTAGAATCCGTCTGGCTAGGAATTTTTTGAAATTCCTCCCTGGCTTGGATTCTGTAGGTGGACCTAAAACCTGAACTCTGATATAATCATTTTATATGAGATTTAATGGCACCTTGCTTATCTTAGGACTCATTTTAAGGATGAATATGTTATTTATGACTAATTTTTTTGTGTGATCTTTACTATGGTTTCCTTTGTTGAGTGTAGGCTGAGTCAAGTGAAGTGGTGACTAGGGGAACCAGGGGTAAGGTGATGAATCCAAGTGCTGAGGGGTCCTTTGTTTCTAAAGCAGAAAGGATCAAGATGGACATCAAGAGAAAAATCCTGGAAAGTAAGATTACTTCTATCTGGTTAGAAGTGACTGACATGAATGTTGGACTATGGGATTATGAAGAATTCAAGGCTAGAATGGCAGCATAGAACCTTCCTTTGTTGGCTAAGAGGATGTTGGAATCAGCATTGGCACATGTAGCTGGATTCCCTTCTACAGCACAATGTTACGAGTTGGTTCTTGAGTGTGCCAGGCATTATGATAGAGATACCCAGAGAATAGTTGGTCCCCAAGGGAGGATTGTGGAAAATTTGAACCTTGTCTCCATAGCTCGAACCTTTGACATGCCAAATAGATCTCATGTAGTAGCATTCAATATGGAAACAGCTAAAAGTTACTATGAGGAAGAGACCATCAAAGCTCAACAGATCATCAATTCCTGGTTGGAAAATCCCAAGTCTCACTATTCAAAGCTGCCCAAACAACTATTCAGAGCAAAGTTCAAGAAGGAATATTATGATGCCATCACTCTTCTTAGTAGGGTGGTAAGGTTAAAAAGTGCAGGTATGTTCGAGAATTGGATGTGCCATGTCATTGTGAGGATGGAATAGGAGAAGATCAACTATCATTGGGCAGGTGTTATAAGTATGGTGATTCATGAGCAATTGTGCAATGTGCTACAAACCAAGACCTTCACCATGACTTTCTACCTAGTGTATGCACTTGCAAAATTTCATCCATACAAGGGATTAAGCACCAGGGACATTTTTGGGTAGGATGTAATCTATGAGGTTTACCCTCAATTGCACTTAGGAAGCTCAACTTACAGAAGGGTGAATAATGCATTCACCATGCACATCACTAGATTGCTTCAGAGTGCAGAACATATGAGGATTTATGATCAGGCCAAAGAGCTAATTAAGAGGTATGGTGCCTGGTTCATACAGTTTCCCACCTTCTCATACATCAGGATTGATGGTTGTCAAAGGGCTCCATATTGATTTCCAAGGAATACCACTGACCATATCCTACTCCCGGAGGTCACTAGGCAAATATGTGACTTTGATGCTATTATAAAAAGGGATAAACATAACACTAGGTTTGGTGGAGACTTCCCTTTAACGATAGGCACTAGAGAAGCATTCCCTTCCATTAATTCAGCCTAGGCTTCAGAAGAGGAGATGAGTACTCTTGGTTTATCCTTTATTCCAAGAGGTCTAGATTTGACATAATTGGTGAAGCGCAAAAATCCAGTAGGGAATATAGCCACAAAGATGATTTGGAAGACCATTGGGCCAATTGCAGTGATGAATATGAGGTTAGAAAGAAGAAGTTTCTTGGCTCCTAGTTGAATCAGTCCAATTATATAATGTGAAGGCAATTCCAAATCAAATTGAAGATAATGAGGACTTGATTCAAGGCCATGCTTATGATGTAGTAAAGGATAGGCCAATTGGTGAAATAGACTGGCTGGAGGAAGAAAAACAAGAGCTAGGACAGTTAATGGATCCAATCATTAAGTACACAAAGTTATGGTTGAAGCATAAAATATGGGAATTGGAGAATGAAGGTGTACAATGCACCTATGATCTAATGGGAGATTTAGACCCTCATTCTACTTTTGAGGAGTCAGCTGAACAAGATCCCAAGGATAAGGGAAAGGTGAGCTCCCCTTTTAAAATAAATATTAAAGATGTTCAAGTGGAGAAAGCTCAGGAAACGGAAAAATAGAGAAAGCCTATTGCCAAGAAAAGGGGGCATACTTCAAAGGCTAAGAAGCCTAGAAAAGAGGAAGTTGAAGAGCAAGATCTTGAGGTTGGTGCTTTTGTGCCTAAAAGAAGAAGAATTGTAAGACTGTCACAAAAGGTAAGCTCCAAGGATGGAGAGGAAGAAGTTGGCCCACTTGTGGTTTAGGAGAAAAGACACAAGTATACATAAGGAAATCAAGAAATCCTTCCCCTAAGGATAGTGTGCCAAAGAAAGATACTCCTCTAGTTACTTCTCATGCAGAAAAACATGATGATATCCCTTCTTCCCATGAAACTCATGAAGAACCAGGTGAATCTAAGGGAGCTGAGGATCACCAAGATACAAAAGGATAAGAATTTCATGAGGGTGAGCTCTATAATGCTGAGGCAGAAATAGAAAAGGTGATGTAGTCTCCCCTGGTTGCATATGAGGATCCACCTATTAGAACTAAAGAAGTTAGATCTCCTCAAAGAGAAGAGGTGTTAATTAGGGTCCCATCACCTGTGCACCAAGAAGAGCATACTAAAGAAAAGGAAGATAAGGCCGAAGAGAATCCTGAGAGGCAGGGTTTGAATGAAGATGTGCCTAAGGACCAGCAAGAAGAAGTAGGACAAAGTGAAACATAGTTAGAGTCCATTGTTCCAGAGTGGCTAGATAAAGAAATAAGGAAACAAGTTGTTGTGGAGGATACCCCATCCAATTGGGATGAGTTACTGGCTAAAATAGGAAAAGATAAAGGAAAGAAGAAAGCCAGAGTCATTTCCAAGATTAAAAGAGATGAAGCAAACAATAGAGTGGTCCACATTGCAACTCTTGCTCCAGATAAGAACAGAGATGAGGTTACTGGGAGTGATTATAATATGCAGACTATCAACCT
The DNA here is from genome assembly GCA_007258455.2 of Sequoia sempervirens. Lineage (NCBI taxonomy): Eukaryota > Viridiplantae > Streptophyta > Pinopsida > Cupressales > Cupressaceae > Sequoia > Sequoia sempervirens. The sequence goes on along the minus strand of VDFB02000017.1, from coordinate 311,807,023 downwards.
ATGACCCACCTCCATGGAACAGGATATTGAGGAGTATGATGGTTCTAGTGCAGTAATCCTGGGGAGATTAAGAAAAGAATCACAAACTAAATAGGAAATGAAGAAAGAGATTGAGAGACTCAGGAAATGTTTAGAGGATCTAATGAAACCTTTGCAATCCATTTGCTTCTCATCCTTTGTTGTAAGTCTCCTGTCCCAAAAAACTATCACTGAGCTGGAAAGAATGAAGGCCACTACTCTTGCTACAACAAATTGGATGCAAGGGGTGCAAACCAAAGGAAATAATGCTATCAAGGACATTCTTTCAATTGGAGGAGAGGCTATGAGGGTAAAATATTGGTTGAAAGAAGTGTTGGCTCAAGATAAGGAGGATGTAGATCTCCTATTACAGAAAACCAAAACCATCATGGAATCTACTAAGGATAAGCTAGTGAATGATGGAATTCTCCCTTCCTCCAGAGCTATAGAACCTTGGGAGTGGTTTGAGGCTTTGCAAATAAGGCAGAAGGTTCTGAAGAAGATATATAAGCAGAGTAGGAAAATTGAGGACACCCTGACCGGTATCTATAATGGATACATTTCTTTCTTTGAGATCATGACAGGGGAAGGAGGATTGCACCAAAGCATTTGAGCTTAGAACAATTAAGAAAATGGTGGCAAGATGTATATTCCCCAGCTAGTGAAGATCCTGTTACTGAACATCAATTGGATGATCCGGCCACCTATATTGCAGTTATTGATAAATATCAAACCTATAAGGTTGAGTGGTATAAATCGGTGGAGCAATCCAGGGAAAATATTACATAAATTGAAAGACAACTTAAGTTTTTTCTTTTGCTACCCGTAGCTGACTTGGATAAAGTACTCTTGATGGTGCATGATATGGTGGATCGAAATAAAGACAAAAGGGAAGGCAGTTAATGCTAGGCTACATCAAAATTTGTGCTTCCCTATTATCTTGCATGCATTGGTCTAGACTATATTGGAGATCCCAGGCCGACCTGGATGAAGTTCAAGCATTTAATGCATATTTTATTTTATTTTAAATTTTTCTTGGCTGACTTGTTTTGTGGCCAATTATTATTGTAAACCCTAACTAGGCCAACATATATTGGGGGGATCTCTATTAATCTGGCATTCTACCTCATTTGTAAGTGCTAGAAAAAATACTTTTGGATACTAGAGTGAATTAAGCAATAGAGAAGGAGTTAGAAGTTAGTTGTTTTCAAGAAAATATTGTAACAGAAAACTGGCATTGTTGTTTTAGTGGATAATTTGATGCAAGTAATGACATTGTGATTTGGTGCCATACTTGTGTTCTTTTATCTTGCATGGTTCTTGTTATTCTATCTTTAGAATTTCTTTGAGGAAAATTGGTATCTTGATATTTAGAATTAGAAGTGATTTAATGGTGTTTATGGTTTGATGCTTGAAGTGTTGCAGCGATCCCTGGTCCATACTTTTTGTAGCTAGTTGATTGTTAGTTGCTTTGAAAAGTTATCCTAGACCATATATCTATTGTGCTTCATTCAATTGTGAAGATTTATTCATTTCAATTGCAACAGGGTTATTTTGGATGAATGTTCTTGAACTGAAAATCTTTAATGCCTTAGAAGATTGCACTTTTCTTGTAAGATTGCAGATTCATCTGGGTCAAGCAAGAATTAGTTTATGAGGGATTGGTCCATTTCAAGTATTTCATTGTTTGCATTGTTAATCTTAGAGTAGCAGTAATCTGAGTGATCTTTCTGAAACCCTTATCTTTTGTCTTTTCTTTATTATCTAGGTTAGATTTAGGATTGAAGTATCATCATATCGCTAGATCTAATAAATTGAAGATTTAGTCTTTTATTGTAGTAAGGTCCCTTTGTGATTACTAGCATTTTCACATTTATCACTGAGTTGTTTATGCATTGTCAAGACCTGACATTAGAGACCTTGGGGTTATCTCTTGAGGCTTAGTGATAGAGATTTACCTTTCAAGAGAGATAGGATATTATATTTTGTCTGAGTTGTTGTGCAAAAAAAATCATCAACAAGACTGGTGTTGAAGAAGTGCCTAAGGAGGTCCATACTAAAGAGGTCCCTCCAAATGAAATGATAGTAGAACATGTTGAATAGGAAGTGGACCAAAAAATGGAGGCTCATGGTGAACAAACTCATGAGGAAGAAGAGATGCATGAGGAAAGATTCAAAGGGGAAGAAGAGATCAGAACTAACATTGAGCAATGGAGACCAAAAAAGATGATGCAGAAGGCTCCCATAATACTAAGATACTCACTTCTCTCCTTAGAGAAACATTGTTGTGCTTTTCTAGCTCAATCGCACTATACATAGAAGGTAAAGGACGTATGTGGAAAGCAACTCAAAACAAAGTTTGAGCTTTTTTTCAAAAGATTTCCAGTCTTCGATTAGAAGAAGAAAGAGAGCGAAGAGAATATCAACCATCACAATGGATGAGCAAGGAAATAGAACTACAAAAATAGTCATTCCATTAGTTGATAAACTTGAATTAGAGATGAGAACAAAAGACTGTCAAATTAGGAAAGTTGATCCGGGAGTCAAGACAAGGGAAGGAGAACAAAAATCTCTCTAGATATGTGTTTCTATTATCCTAAAGAGGATGCAGAAAGATGAGAACATAAATGAAGAGCTAAAAGCTCAAGTGTATGATTAATGGCCTATATCAATAATTTGATTGGACTAGTAGACACCACAGCTCCTAAGTTTACATTGCAAGCTCCATTAAAGGGCGAGGTCAGACATTTTGACCCAGATGGATGGATCTTGAAAATATAGCAATGGAAATCATATTTTTTGGCTTTAGCAAATGAAGTGCTAAAGAAACTAATAAGTTCCTATCACTACATTAGTGATGAAGATAGTGTAGCTCAACAAATTGAGCTAAGCATTGATGAGTTATTAGTTTGGGAGGATTACATCCCAATTTTGTAGAGAATAAAGGAAACATGAATAGAGGATCTTCAAAAAGCTACCATAATTGAAGATGAAGATCAGGACAAAAATTTTGAATGGTTGAGACAACCTAGGTTCAGAGTAAAAGATTTTAAATAAGTACAAATCTAAACTGAACAAAGATAGAAATCTAGAAAAACAAAACATGATCAAAATTCGACAGTCCATTAAAGATTTAGATTACACGTTTTGGGAAATGCTTGTGCTAGTGAGGGACCCCGGCAGAACGGTGGAAGAATTAAGAAATAAAATGCAAGGATAGGTCACCCAAGTGGAAATAGACAAAATGATGAATAAAAAGTAGAAATTATAATCCCTTTAGGAGGAGTTGTTTACCTTCAACAACCAACAACAATAGATGGAAAAGTATTCCTTTGACCATAAAATAAAGTTGTAATATCATCGAGGACCATCAATGAAAAAGATGAATGAAGTAATATCAACATTCACTAACAAATTCTCAAAATAACTAAAGAAAAGAGTTTGTTGTTGTTGTGTTTTATGTTTAAACAAACTGGTGCAATAAATTTGTATGCCCAACTAGTGAAATGAAAACTTGCATTGAAAATTTAATTTAGTTTTAGTTAGCTTTTTGTTCCCTTAAGTTTAGTTTAGTCAAACTGAAACTAGAACTAGGGCACCCAGTTATGTTGTAGTTACATTTTTAGTTTGCTTTTAGTTAGAACTGGAGTGTTGGAATTGGTTCTAGTTAGCTTTTTTGTTTAGATCCATAATTTTAGGAACTCGATTTTCTATATAATTTTGATTATGGATCATTTCAAAGGATTCAATTTTGATGTATTGTTGCACAATAAACTTATGAATTCTCAATGTGGATTTTCCTATTGACATTGTGGCAATAAAATTTTGATAAGCCAAAGGATTATGCCTATTTTGCGTGTCTCAATCTAGATCATTGGTAATGGTATGACTATTTTATTTTATCTAAATTGAATAAATTAGTAAAATTTTAATGTTATTATGGAATTAAGTAAGATTTTGTCTTAGATCTACAAATTTTTGATGTCATTTTGGTTTCATGAAATATGAAAATCTTGTGTTTGATTACATTTCCTTCAAAGATTGCATCATTATTGAAAAAAAAATGTGTGAATGACTATTTACATTTATAATGGTTTGTGAGATTTCATTTAAACGTTCAGAATTGATTAATGAAGTAGGTTTTGTCATTGTCCGTTTAGATTTAGAATTTATTTAAATTCCTCCTTGTTACCCTTTTCATATTTTGATTTTTTCTTTTAAATCAATTTTGGAATCATTGAAATGAGCATTTTATTGATACAAATCTGCTATAGATTTGAAAATGCAATTTATTTATTAAATTGTTAGATCTGTTATTTTTAATTGCATGTTATTTCTAGAAAGCTAACCCAGATCTCTTGTTAAACACATTGACAACGACCACTTTTTTATCCCACACAATCAAGAATTTGCTATAAAGGAACCTTGGAGTAGTTTTTATACTTTTCAAGAGAAGAAATAACCCATCATTTCTTAACAAGTTGGATGTGCTAACGCCACCATCAACATATTCTTTCTAGCTATGAAAATATTCTTCAAAAATCTATTCCTTGCTCCTACTTTGTCTTGACCTTCATTTCTTCACTACTTCTTTCTTCAATTGACCATAAACTTGGAGGGATGGCTCTTAATTTTCTTATCTTTGAATTGAGAAATGTTTCCTTCCCAAATTCTAAGATTCCTGCTTCACCACACCTAAGTTTTCTGACTTTAAACCTGCATTGAAATTTAGTAGAGATCCATTTATCCCAAAGATAAAATCATTCTTAATTTTATTTATTTATATTAATATTATTATAAGAGTAGTATTATTTCTATATATAAATTATATAATTGATGTATATATATATATATATATATATTTAGAAGTTAAAGATATACTTTCTTATATTATATAAGTGTAGAGTCATAAATTGTCACCCTTAACAGTTTCACACTATGTTTGGCTCCCCCTTAAGTGCTTGAGCCTGATTATGCTTATTGATTACCTACTTTATTTTCATCTTCAAAAAATTAAATTCATTTTGGGAAATTAAATTAATTATTTATTTCACAAGCATCCTAAAATAAAAATAATTCTAGAGTAGGGCACTCTCATCCATATATGCCCTATTTTGGCCTAAAATTCAATATTTCATTATCAGCCTCAATATGTTTACAAATTTAAATTCATTTTTGGCTTATCAAATGAAATAATTTGGAAAATGTTGAAACAAATATAAATGTTTATTTTCCTCTATTTGAAACCCTATAAATTTTGAATATCTTTTGAGCATCCTAAAAAGAAATCAAGGCAAATTAAGAGTAGCAGAAGCAGTACTTCTACAACACTTTATCATTCAAGATCAAATTTGCAATGCATCATCAAATATGTGTTCATGAATAGTAAGATACTTCATGTTTTATGTTTATCATTGTTATGAGAATTATCTTTTTTGTATGACCTTCAAGCAACTATCCATTTCTCTTTATATGAGATGTGTCAAATGACTTCAATCCATAAAGGAATGTGCATGTTTGAATGGTAAGTTGTAGCATAGTGATTTATAATTATTTTTTATCCATTTACCTTTTCCCAACCTAGGGTAAGCAATCTTTGTCAAACATCATCATAGTCATTTGTGGAGGTGGAAACACCAAAATGATATTTGACTTAGGCAAGCCCCTACACGAAACAACCCTTTATTTCTTCTATTTCCTATAGATTGCAAATTTGAAATAGATTAGATAATATTGAAGACATCAAACCGTAAATCAAGCATAGAAACATCTTATTTCATCAAATTAGGGCAATGTTGATTATTTTTTGACTGACAAAGTTTTGAAGCTAATTCCAATACGGAAGCATCTACAAATTGTGATGCTCTTGTGTAGATCTTGAAACTTAGAAAAGCACCATCTTTAGAATGGGGTGCCCTCGCCCTTGTCCAGTTAGTTTGACTCCAAATTTGAATGGAAGATTCCTTATCCTCTACACTCTACTCTCTTTCTTTTTGTTTTTGTATATCAATTCTACTTTTTTTTTAATATGTGACAGTTTGTTGCACTTGCATAGTTTGACCTAGTTTGCAATCATCAATCACACACATCACATCACTCAATCTACTCATCTCAAACATAAAAGGGGACCAAAGCCCTAATCAACCATTTTGGATCTTCCTTGAGGATAGTAGCCAAGTGGTTTCTTTTGATCATTTTTTGTGTCCCCCAAATGTAAATGATGGAAAGTATGATTTAGGTTAGCTATTTTAGCTCTAGATCCTTTTTACCACCATTTCATTTTGAACCCAACATCTCTTACATTTAAAAATTTATTATTTAAAAATCTATTATTCTGATATCTAAATGAATGGTAGGCTATTTGAAAGTTTTATTGTTCAAAAGTGCATTCATGTTATGTTAAAACTTGAAAAAGTAAAGCTTTGCAAGTCATTATTCATTTTCGAAACTTAATTTAAGAAATATATTTTTATTATTTTAGAGAGAGATGCAATTAGTTTTCATATATTGCATTCTATAAATTATCATTTTTCAAGTGAATCAAACCTATTTTTCTCATTTAATTACTTTAAAACATCAAATGCATGCATGCATGTATATCATATGAATACTTTAGGTTATCTTACATTTCCAAAATATTGTGTGATCTCAAACCTAAACCTGCACAATCTAGGATCCATACACACTATCTCACCTTTCCAAACTTTTAAAACATCCAAAATCTAAATTATTGGACTAGGGCACTGTTGATGCAAATGTTATACATGCACACCAATAGGAAGATAAATCCTCATAGAGTACCGCAAGAACATACCTTTCTTGAAATATCCACCGAAAAACCTAAATCTAAGGTGATCTTAGTTCAATCCCAAGGCTCGGGAATGTCAAGTCTTGATGCACTAGGTTCATTGAGGATTCATTGTGTAATTTTTTGTTAAACACAAGGGGTCTATGATTGTCAAAAATAGGTTGGTATCTGAAAGATAGAAACATAATCTAAGTCCAATCATTCACATGTCACTTAATAACTCTATGAAATCAAAAGATTTATAATAACATTCATAAACTTCAAATTACTTGCACACATTCAAGCAGATTTAGCATTAAGCATTCAACAACTTCATAGAATCCAAATATTTATAATAAAACTCCATGTATTTATAAAGTGTCTACTCTAAAATAAAGCATAAAAAATACTAAAATGTAAAGATTTCTCCCAAGTATAATCCATGCATGCCTCAAGAAATAACTAAATCAAAGCAAACCATTTTATACTTCACCAGATTGCTTCATAGCTAGGCATAGAATGATGCAAGAGTTTAGAGAAAAGGGGATTATTTGCCACTAGATAGTGTTAGTATGCACCCAAATCTAGCATAGCACATAGTCTTTTCCAATAAGAACAAACAATCAGCTATGTATGATTTCATATTAGGAAATAGCTTTGAATTAGCTTTGATATTTGTTAATCTCAAATGAAGCATACAAGTTTTTAATTTGAAATGGAAAAAAATAGGAAAAAGAATAAAACTTGAAAAAAAATTAGTTCTTTGAAATCCACAAATTCTAAACTTAACTAAAATTAAACAACTCCCAACATTTTATAAGAACAAGACACTCAGGAAATTCAATCAACACATGAAAGGGAATCTAGGGGATGAATCTTAGCAAAGCATGTGGCATGTGACAATTGGAAAGAGAAACTGTTGGAATAAGTCAATAGAAACTTTGACTTTCTTCGGCACTTGAAACTTTTGGACTTATCTCTTTAAAATTCAATCAAGATATCAAACCAAATTGAGCAAACTCTTAATTTCATCCTCAAACAAAATGTAGGAACTTACTAGATATTCAAATAAATTAGGTGGAACTAGAATTTTTAATCCACTAGCATTATGTCCTTGAATTCAAGCTATGTCTTTGAGAAAAAATTCTCGAAAGTATATCACCTCAGAACTAGGCATCTCCTTCGTTGCATGTTTAATACCCAGGTCCTTGGTTTCCCGGTTATTGTCTTTTCTTCTCTATACACTTTATCCTCACATGAGCTTTCAGAGTGTGCCACCCAACCTAGTAACATGGTTGGATCTACTCGCAATCCAAAATTTTCCTAACCATCCATACCCAAATGTTGTCCAACAACCTATTTCTCCTACACAAAATTTCATATATCAATCCCCTTTTAAAAACATTAATAAAACTTTATTTAGCATAAAACCATCATTATTATTAATCTTTTTAAAAAATTCATAAATAACATGCTTCAATGTATTCTCATGTAACTATCAACTTTAGGCAGGTCATCGAATGTTTTAGTCATTCAAGAAAAACCAAACAACAAGCTTTAAACACTTCGGCATCAATGCTCCTTTTACACAAGTACCTAACTCAACTACCTTTAAAACCCAACTAGTCGATACCCTTCACTTTCTTGAAAAAAATTCTAATCCAACTTTCCACTTTTACTAGTATTTTCAAACCCCCGGGCTTTTGACTCCCAACTACAACAACTCATTAAACTTTTCTATATGAACTCAAATTACCTAGACTCCCGACACCTAATATACTCAACCATGAATTATTTTCAAGATTTCCAGCTTTCACATATTTCTTGGTGACCATCAGCCAACTAGCGCCTTCCTTGAGCATTAATTTTCAACTTGGGTCCCCAATCCTTTACATTCTTGGGGCGTGTTGTAAGACCACACAACTTGCAACCAACAAAACCAAATTTAAAAGAAAACCCAAGAATCAACCACCTATCGTAAATTATAACTTATGCATATTTTCCTACAGTAGCACCTTACCTTCACTTGAATCCCAACATAAAGATAATAAAACTCCACTTGAAAATATTAGTGTGTGCATTGATTTATTACCATATTTGAAACTTGGTGAAAAGGATTAGTCCATCTACATTGAGCTACCTAATTTAGCAATCCTTCATAGCCAACCTGGATATTTCCTTATTGTCATTCAAGCATCCATAGCCCCAACAAGGTTATCTCTGTAATTCCCCCAAACATAGGTCTACTACCAATCAGGTGTCTATAGCCTCGGTAGAGATATTTGGATAGCCTAAAGATTTGATTTTTTCTCTTTTCATATTTCTTTGATATTCATTTTCATTTTTTCTTTTTTTGATATTTAATTGTAAGCTCTTTTGCTTCAACTTGCAAGCAATGAAGCCCACTATTAGGTTGGGAATTACAATGGTAGTGAAGGTTACCTTTTGATTTTTCATACAATGTAAATATCCTTCATCATTTTCACCAATTCCAAAAAAAATCACTTAATGAATTTCCTATATGTGAAATTTTCTAGTGAAAATTTACCATCCTTACTCACAACTTCAACTAATTGCAATTCACTACCTACTAAAAAAATAAGCATAAGTTAAAACTTAGCTACAAGTTATCAAATCACTTGATTAGTTATAAATTTAGAAACATTAGTTGCCACCCATCCATTTTACTTTATCCATGGGAACCCGCTAAACTAAACTTGGGTGCAACTTCAAATTTTGGTGGCTCTGCACTTACATTAATGCGCTAGGTTTGTCATAATTATACCTCATCATGATCTTCATTTAATTTGCACGCCTAATTACACATGTATTAACTTTCTCAAATTTCTCAACATTTCAGTGTGTTCCAACTCACTAATCCAACTCTTCTTCCAAACAACACACTTGGACAAATTATAATTAATATGGCTCGATCAGATGAATTGAAATGACAACCATTTAATTTTGTAATCTCAAATTCACCTGATTCATGATCTTTTTATTAGCAATCCTCGAAGCACTAAGTACCAATTTTATGAGAATTTACTTGATTTAACTTTAAATCCTAAAGAAAAGTGTACTTCCACCACCTCAAATTGCATTCTCAAGATTTTATCTCTAGGCAACTCTACATCACAGATTTCTCACAACTTTCTATAAATATGGCACTCTCCTTCAAATTCTACACCTCTATCTTCAATTTTCAATTTCTCTTTGTATTTTCTCTTATCTTTAGGCTATCAATACTCGCATCTTCCTTACTAGTGTCTATCACTAGACTAGTTTTTTGGGCCAAGTTATGAGCCAATGGCTCAAAAAAGTATTTTTCCTTAAGACGTCCTCTACCAAATCTTTTCTACATATGATCCTTGGGGAAACTTTCATGAATGTCGAGTCCTACTACAAGGTGAATTCAGAATTGTCATCATGGTTCATGGCTTCTCTCCTAGACCTTGGACTTTTTGTAGCTAAAGTTCATTTTGTTATGGTAATGATAGTGCAACCAGACTACTTAGGAAATTTGGACACCATCATGGTCATTTCTCAACCTATTATAGGAATTTCAATGGTTGAGGATATCCCACAGTTTATGCACAAGAGAGAGATAGTTCCTCTTATGCCTTTCCTTAATACTACACTTCACACTCCTAACCTCGACGACCAAAGAGACAATGCCTACTTAGGGTATATGCTCCTCCAGGATGAAGCACAGAAAATTGACTAACCAGTATACCAACTGCTCTAACATAGTGTTCTAAACATCCAACTCTTTTTTTTTTTCCTTTTTGATATCAACTAACAATGAGAATTTCATATTTTCATGTACATACGTGATTATTACTATAAAATATAATGAAAATTTTGTTTTTCTTTGTTCATGCATGCATTTATTTTAAATGGTTTTATATTTTTTAGTTTTTAGTGGAATGTTTTCACAATTCAATTATCACGTATTCTAGATTAAGAAGAATTCATTAATTTCAGACCTAAACCAAAAAAATAGGGATAAAAATTACTAAAGAAAAATAGCCTAGCTAAAACAAATTTACCCTAATCAAATAATTTATCCTAATCAAGCAATTTACCCTAAATTTTATCACTAACTTCAAAATACTCTTAGTTCGAATTTTATCAGGTTTATCTTTAAATTCACTCAAATAAATTTCAGATAACCTACTATAATTGTGAATTATTCAAAATTTTACACGTTTAATAAATGGAAATTCAAAGGCATACTTACCCACAATCTTGCTAAAATGTATGGAAATGACCTAATTAACAGTCGATTGCACACACCTTGTCCACTATCTCAAACTTGTACCTTCTTCCAACCTTTGTTTATGGTGTTCCATTTCCTTTTGCTTTATTTCCCAAATGGTTGCATTTACTCCTCGATCTCCTTTCCCTTCAAGAATTTTTCGGCAACTTGTCTTGTCTTCAACCTTAATACCTCTATTCATTTCATTAGTCCAAAATTCAACATGATTTACACAATTATCAGAAAGAGAGAAAGTAAAAGTTTGATATTGTATCATTTTTTATAAAATCAAAATTTTATTCCCTTTTAAGTCATGGATTTGCAATTAGGGGCGAAAACCATGCATCTCCTGCATGTTTCACCTGTTCTTTTTCCACACTATCATCCACACGTGTGAAGAATGGTAACTTTATTCTTTCAAATTCACACTTAAAGCATGATATTTCCAAATTCTCATGACTTTTCTTCTTTTCCTGCAAAAATTTTGGGATTTGTACATAACAATCATGATTGGAAAATTCATTTAATCCAATAGTTGAACTACTAAAAACTTCATCTCCACTATGTTGGAAACACGAAGAAGATTGACTATCTCTACAATTTTTTGTTGTCATTGATGTCACCATGATTGTGACTACAAGTCTAAGGTTGTGTCTAATTCGGTATTTTGGTCTAGTATCTGAATTGGTATTCATCTTGCTCTCTCTGGTATTCCTGTCTGCACTCCTCCGCAATTAACTATTATCACTTGCAGTTTTGGGAAATGGTTTGTAGGTGTTGGGAGCATGTACTTACAAGATTAAATAAATCAAAATATTTATTTAATTAAGTCTACATCATATTCCTCTCATTTTGATTTAAATTAATCCAAAAATCTAAATCTAAATGGTCAAATCAACTAATCTCCTTTTAAATTACTCAAATTCTGATTAATCTTAATCTTAATCACCTAAATCCTCTAGATTTTACAACTTGCTCATGAAAACCATTTCAATTGATTTATTAAATCCTCAATTACTTTAAAAAAGGAATCAATGTTGGAATATTCTCCAAATTTGAAAAATCCCTCCAAAAGGGTTTGTACATCCAACAAGGCATTTAAACCTCTTACATGTCCTTTTTCCTTGAGCCAAGTGGCATTAACTTCATTTTCTCCTCCCTCCAACATGTCATTTCATCCATTTTGAAATTCCACCTAATTGCATTTAATTACACAATGACCAAAACATGCTCCACCTTTGTCCACTCACATGTTGACAAGTGGCACTTGGTCATTGGTTGGTGTTTGATCCCACTTTCATCCCTTTTTCCTCAGTCTCCATCACTCTCATCTATAAATAAGAGGCTCTCACTTTGATTTTGGATCCACAACTTCATGCAAAGATATTATCTTGAGATTTTGAATTCCACATCCATTGTTTATCCATTTTCTCATTTTCATAGCTAGGTTATGTATGAATTCAACCAAGGAGCATCAAATCATCACTCAAGCTTATAAGGGATTTGGAAAGGGCCATTTTCCACATCAAAATGGCACCAATTCCCCCATGGGATTGAGAGTTTGTTTGCATTAGATAGGATTTGATAGTTTTTGCTTGTATTCTTCATTTTCATTTCTTATTTTGTGCATTTCAAATGAATTATGTGGGGAATGTTGATTTAACTTCCATAATGATCTAATTGTATGATTGTTTGTTGTGTTTGTGCAGGTACAAGATCACCATTCACATTTTGGTGCTGAGAGGGTGAATCCCAAGAATCTAACACATTTTTTTGTGAAATTTTATTTTATTTTATTTTATTGTGTCTATAGGAAAAGTGCACCAAGGATAGAGGAATTGCGCAACTAGTAGTCCAACGGTGCCATTTAGCACTGCTATTAAAACTCCAAACTATGATGTTGAGCCATTCCAGCCCATAAATTTGAATTTCAAACTGCGATGTTGAGCTATTTTCCCCTAACCGAATTTCTAAACTCCAAACAATGTTGCTTGGTTGAAATAGCACCGCAATCATGCTCACTAGATTTTCTCCAGAGTGTTGCTATCAGTCCCAGTGGCACCATATAGCACCACTAATTATCCAAACTACATCGCCTCTGCAAACTATGCTACTAGAGTTGGGTAAAAGGCCTTTTTAGATTAATTTTAACATTTGCCTTTCTTATTTTGGTTACTTTTGACCTCTTTTGTGTAGTTCTGACTAGTTTTTGTAGGTTGGCTTGATCAAAGGTGAAGGAGGAAACAAAGATGAATACTTCTATGACATCATCATTTTATTGTATCAAGTGTTTTTAAACACTTTGAGGAGAAATTATAATCCCTCTTCTAAGGATTTTCCATCTTTCATGCTTTTAGGACTCAATACATTTCATTTGGGCTCTAAAAAGAACAACAAAAAGGGATTAAAAAGAACCTTAGGCAACTTACTAGATTTTGTTTTAAGGTTTAACAATTGAACAAGCAACTTTCACTTTTCCTTTTAGTGCTTAAAAAGAATCCAATTATTGCTTTGAGGGATTAAAATGAACATGTTCTTTTATGTTTTGTAATCTCTTATCCAAAGTAATATCATCTAAAATACATATGCACTTCTCTTGTGCCTCACGGTGATCTTGAGAATAAAAAGGATTTTTCTGGTATTAAGTTGTATAAGTGATTGCCCCCACACTTCAATTTGGTTTCTTAAAATTGAACAAAACCTTGTGAGTGTAGGTGGAGTATATTGTGTGTGCTCTCTTTTTGTTTCTCAACAAAGATTGATCAAACTACAGATGTACTTGCTCATTTTTTTATCCTTAGAGGGTCTTCCTTGTGGGAAAAAGTAATCACCAAGGGAACGACCTAACTGAGAACATGCTAAATCCAAGCAACTTCCAACTAGTATATAAGTGTGGGTACTTGAGGAAAGTTCAAGTATCACGAGGATTGTTCCAAAAAGAAGGGAAACAATGGTCTCTTTCCACATGGATGATCCCCCATGAAAAAAAATGCCTATACTAGAACCTCTTGTTTAGAAGGGCCAAATCCTTAATCTATTTGTTGGTGCAAGAATAGTCATTCTAAAGCTGCCCCACATTTCTATAGCTTTTAGCAGAGATGAGAAGTATTCCATGGGATTTTCATGGTTATCGATGCTTGGATGACTTGAGAAGCAAGTGCACTGTAAGGGGGAGCCTGTGTGGTCAAGCATCTAATCATCTGCTAAGAGTAGGCATAGCTGGATTTATCCAAGTGGGGATTCAACAAATATTGTCTCAATATCCATAGGGTTGTGTATGTTCTTTGAATCAAAACACTTTGCTTGGATCTCAAACATTGGAAAACAAACATTCAACATGATCATCAAATTTCAAACCCTTTAGGAAGAAAATACCTTTGACAAAATTCATGTGTTATTACTTTCCCTAGGGATTCTATCCTTAGAGGCTTCTAAGCATTTGAATTTACATCTCACTTTGCTCACTAAAGTCAACAATAGGGAACCTTTTCCCTAATTTCCTTGATTTCCACATAATGGACCTCGTGGGATGAGAAGAAATTGAGACATTGACCATTTAGTTTGAAAACCTAATCAGGAATTGTTTGTGGTAAAAGAAACTAATTAAGCAAAGATAAGAAACAATTGGACATCATACATGTGCTCTTCCAAATGATTTCTTAAAAGGAGATGATGTTAGACTAAATCAAATAAAGATTGATTTATTTAATTTAATAGAATGACTCTAGAGGTTAATTAAATAAAGTGAATTATTTAATTAAAGGGAGACTATAGGATTAAATAAAATAATTTATTTAATTAAGAGATTAAATGTGATGAATTCAATTGAATAAGGATTATTCAATTAAATGACTTAGCAAAGGAGATGATTCAGGATGAAGCGGTGTTAGTAAAATCATGATCAGGGGTATAGGAACAATTGGTACATTTTACGTGTACACTATCTATCTTCTTGGAGATTGTATTTATATGACATTGGATTTGAGGTTTATGATGATCTATTGTGATCACTCTATTTTTAGTCATTTATTGTTGTTTACTTCATTATTGTTTAGCAACAATATTTCTCTAGGTAGTGAGCCTCCCTGTAAGTAGTGAGCTTTTGTATTTGGGAAGTGAGCCTTATCTTTTTTGTTCTAGAACAAACTTTATATTGTGAGTTAATCCTCACTATGGTTTTTCCCTTATTGGGTTTTCCACATAAATTTGGTGTTCAGTGTGTTGTTTTACATTCTATTTTGTATCTCTTGCTTATGCTTAATAACATAACTGTGGATTTGTGGAATTGATATGTGTTCAAGTTTTAAAGTTGAATTTTTGTGACAACTGATTCACCCCCCCTCTCAGTTGTCCTACATCCTTTAACAATTGGTATCAGAGCATTGGTTCCTTGATGAAGAGCTTAACCGCTTGAGGAGGATCCTAAAGGTTGAGTAGATGGATGATAAAGGAGAGCTTCAAAATGCTCTTGAGGATCTTGACAAAGTGGAAAGATAAAATAGAGATCTAAAAGAAAATCTTGAAGATGCAAATGAATGTGTCTGAAAGTTGAAAGAACAATTGAAGAAATTCAAGGAAAGACACAAAGAAGTGAGCAATTGAAACAAGAGATAATTAGACTAAAGGTGTTGGTTGAAGAAAATAAAAGAATTGAAGAATGTCTGAATACATTGGTTCAGAACAAAGCTAATGAATGCACTAGACTTGAATAGGAAGTGGTGAACCTAAGGATTTAACTGGAGAAGGAAAATCTTTGTGAGAACAATTTCAAATCTAGTTCTGACAAGCTTGAGGAATTGCTTGCAAGATAGAAATCAAGTAAAGACAAAGTTGGTTTCATAAATGATGTAGGTGAAAGTTCAAAGGGAAATAAAGTGACTTAGGAAAAAGGGAAGCAGAAGAGGAATTTTGCAAGAAGATAGCTTGTGAGACAACCTAATGCACAGAGGTATACTTCTTTTAATGGTGCTTGTTTTTCTTGTAATAGATATGGTCATAAAGCAACAGAGTGTAGAAGCAGAATGAATCATAATCAATTTCCTAGATCTTTCTTTGGACAATGTTTTTCATGCAAGAAGTTTGGACATAAGGCTACTGAGTGTAGATCTCAAGTGGGAATGGTTGGCAAGGTGATGATGAACATATTTCATGGAGATGGAATGAATCAACCCTTCAATGGCTGCTATTATGCATGCAACAAATTTGGACACGAGGAAAATTAGTGTAGGTTGAAAGGTAATGGAGGTTATACTAATCATAAAAGTGTTGTCTACTATAACTATAATAAACCTGGAAATATCTTGAAGTTTTACAAAAGTAAGAACGGAAAGCAGTCTGCTCTGATAGAGAAGAATGATCCAGTAAGGAAGATTGACAAAGAAGAAATGAAACAAGAGATGAAAAAGATATGGAAGAAGAAAGAGGAAGAAGAGGTAAAACTTGAAAGTACTGATGGGTTTGTGCCCTCATCTGGTATAGACAACTTATTCAAAAATTAGACCTAGCATGGTCTTAGGGGGAGTATTATTAGAAAATCATAAAACCCCCTATTGTATGGTGTGTCAAAGGCTAGCACAAGGATGAAATGTGTAAAATGGGTATTCAAAGGTTTTGGAAAAGGAACCAGAAGAAAACATGTTGGCATAGAAGTTGGGGAACCATTTTAGGGTTTCTTGTGTTGAGAAGAATGTTTTTAGAAGCTTTTTGGTGTTTGTCACATTTAATGCTTGGTTATGGAAAATTCATGGTGTATAAGTTGAAATCTTGTGAGTCTTCTTGATTAAAAGAGAATTTGAAGAACTTGAGAGATCTTGGAGTGATCTTGAAGTGAGCATAAAGTAATTCTAGAAGGAATTTGAAGAAATTCAAGTAATCAGGGATTCATTTCTTTGTTTGCAAAAATTGAAGAAGTCTCGAATAATGAATTGAAGAAAGTGTAGAAATGGACAAAGAATTAAGTGATGACATCCCTTTGAAGTTGAAAGGATTTTTGATAGAAGAATTTGATCATAAGAAGATGAGAGAATTGGAACTAGGGTTGAACCAAGTCGAATTGCAAAGCATCGAAACCCTAGGAAGCGATCGAGGCAGTCACTAGTTTGTGTTGTATCGGTGACCTTCTTGGAAAGAAAACTGTTAAGTACAAGGATGTGGAGGGATTAATTGGCATTAGCAAAGACTGACGAGCTTTATTGATAGACACTCTTGAAGATTTGGGTGTGAGGTATGTGACGTACAGTATTTCTTACGAGATTTATTTTAGAAACCATGAAGGTTCCATATTGGCTATTGTTGTTCATATTTTGCACATGATGGTTAGGGAGAATAAGAGGTTTGATCTGTGTAGCTTGTTACTTGAAAATATTTATGAGAATATTCGAATGTCTATAATTGAGGGTTATCCCTTTCATTTTGAATCGTTGTTGATATGTTTGGTATTTTACTTTTTAAATTCCCTGTCGAGAAGAGATAATGTGGTATGGGAATCCAGGACTCCTATTGGAAAATAGATTTATAGGTATCTGGAAAAGTTTTCAAATAGTGCACGTATGTGTGAATCATATTTCACAGCATTGAAGTCAAATCTTTGCTTTGGTATATATGTATTGAGTCAATATGAGGTGAGCTCTTCCTCTGATAAAAGAGAATTGGAGATTGTTATTAGTGAATCCCCTCTGGAATCGAAGAAGAAGAAATTTATAACTGAAGATATCATTGACATTTTAGATGAAAAGGAGAATGTACCTTCTGATTATATCTAGTCTATGTTGGTTAAGGAGAAGATGAAGAAAATTGGTGAATTATGGAATGCAGCCTCTCCTATTAACAAATTGAAGATTGATGATGCTTTGGTAGAATACCTACTTCGAAAAGGTATCAATTATTTCTAATTTCTTGCCAAAAAATCTTGTTGAGATTTTTGAAGAAAGAATGTTGCTTGAAGGTCTAGAAGGACGCAAAATTGAAGCTTTATTTAAGAAGAGGTGTAATAAAACTAAAGGGAGATTAGCTGAACCAATTGTGGAAACAAAGAAGTGTATTAAAGAGATATCTGATATTTACTAGTATTTTCTTTGGTGGCCTACTACAGTAGACAATTTCAGGAGTAAAACTAAAGCAATTGAGTCTGAAGTAAATAGTATTGGAAAGAATTTTGAAATATTTGAAGATAAAGAAGGAAAGCAGAGGTTAAGAGTTGGTGAACTACAAGTTGAGCTAGTTGTTGTGCAAAGGCAGAGAGATGATGTAGTGAAGACCTTTTGGCTTCTTAAGGAAATTGCTGAGCTCTGGTTAGAACATTTATCCAGGATTCTTGTTAATTTTGAAGATTTTGAAGGAGAGTTCATTTTTTTCACTGTCTTTTACTTTTTTGGGCATATTAGAAAGAATTTGTACTCAAATGGAGTTTGCTACTTTTAACTAGAAGAATCTGCATCTAGTTCATGAGGACAGATATAAGAATTTTTTTCAAGTGAAGAGTGTTATCTTTACTTGAATCTTGAATGCTCTATTTCTATTATTTTTACGATGTAGAAGAAGAGAAGGGGAAGCAAAGTGAAATTTTTGGACTCTTGATGTCACCATGTTCAGTTTCCCTTTTCCATTAATGTCAAAGGGGGAGAGATTGGAATTAGGGGAGAGATTGGAATTGGAGAGTTTGATGGAGAAGCTTTTTGTTACATGTTGTCATTAATGACAAAGGGGGAGATTGTTGGAAACATGAAGAAGATTGACTATCTCTACAGTTTTTTGTTGTCATTGATATCACCATGATTGTGACTACAAGTCTAAGGTTGTGTCAGATCTAGTATTTTGGTCTAATGTATAAATCGGTATTCATGTTGCTCTCTTTGGTATTCCTGTCTGCACTCCTCCACAGTTAACTATTATCACTTGCAATTTTGGGAAATGGTTTGTAGGTGTTGGGATCATGTACTTACAAGATCTTATGTGTCTAAATGCTTGTATCGTGTATCAATGTTTCTCTGGTGTTTGCAAAAGTATTATTAGGTCTATCCTTGGCTGACCTAATGGATGGTGAAATAATTTTTGGTTATGCAGATATATGTGCGACCTATCTTAGGTTGATGCCGACTTGAAAAAGTCTGTTGGGAAGATTTTGGAATTGCTTGAAGCTGACTATTAGCATTTCTGGTAAATATGATGTGCATCTAATTAGGCAAACCTAATTAATGCTTGCAACAAGATCAAGTATATATATGTGAATGTAGTGAAAGATGATGAAAAAAGGGATGAGCGAGTAAGAACTATGAAGCAATAGAAAGTGTGAAAATGAGTGAATATAATGAAGTGTGTCAAATCAATATTATGAGCATCACTGGAATTGTATCTGCACTTTTTGGTTGCACTTTTGTCAATTCATTTTGGCTGTAAAGCTTCTTTGTTCTGTAAATCTTTCTATAGGAAATGAGCCTCCATGTAAGTAATGAGCTTTTGTATTTGGGTAGTGAGCCTTATCTTTTCTATTCTAGAACAAACTTTATATTGTGAGTTAATCCTCACCATGGTTTTTCCCTCATTGGGTTTTCCACATAAATTTGGTGTTCAGTGTATTATCTTACATTCTATTTTGTATCTCTTACTTATGCTTAATAACAGAACTGTGGATTTATGGAATTGATATGTGTTGAAGTTTTAAAGTTGAATTTCTATGACAAATGATTCACCCCCCATCTCAGTTGTCTTGCATCCTTTAACACACTAGGGTTATGCATTATCCTAGAGTTCAAACGCTGATACAATAATGGCTCCCCCTTTTTCACACTTAAGGATTCCTCTGTTAACGGAATCACCTTATGAATAGCCAAACTTACCCTAGTCAAGAAAACCTTACAATAAATTTCACTGTGGTCAATTGTGTCATGAATTTACACTCTGTAACCCGACCAAAAGTGAAAAAACTCAAGGGTGAAAGCCTCTGGTTAAGAATTATTTGGATCCTTTCTATCTCTTTTTCACTTTCCATTCTAGGCTTACCTAGACCCCTAACTTACAAGCAGAATTTGACTATGTGACTGGGACACTAATACCAACTTAAAGAGACAAACGACCCTCCTAGCACCACTTCTATTGACGCAAATGTTATACATGCACACCAAAAGGTAGATAATATTATGGGAACCTACCTTTCTTGAAACATCCATCACGAAAACCTAGATCTAAGGTGATCTCAGCTCGATCCCAAGGCTCAAGAATGTTAGATCTTGATGCACTAGGTTCACTCAGTGTTCATTGTGTAAATTGTTTTTAAAAATAGGGGGTATATGGCTATCCCAAATTGGATAGTATCTAAAAGATAGAAACATAATCTAAGTCCGATAATTCACGTCACTTAATAACTTCATGAAATCAAAATATTTACAATAACATTTCATGAAATTCAAATTGCTTGCATACATTCAAGTAGATTTAGCATTAAACATTCAACAACATCATGGAAATGAAATATTTATAATAAAAATCCATGTATTTATCAATTTTGGAACATTTTCTGAAAATATAAAGCATCTACTCTAAAATAAAGCATAAAAAATACTAAAATGTAAAGATTCTCCCAAGTATTATCCACTTGTGCCTCAAGAAATAACTAAATAAAATCAAACCATTCTATACTTACCAAATTTCTTCACAACTAGGCATAGAATGATGCAAGAGTTTAGAGAAAATGAAATTATTTGCCACCGGATAGTGTTAGTATGCACCCAAATCTGGTGCAGCACACAATCTTTTCTAATAGGAACAAACAATCAGCTATGTATGATTCCATATAAGGAAATAGCTTTGAATTGTCTTCAATATTAGTTAATCTCAAATGAAACATACAAGTTTTTAATGTAAAATAAAACAAAAAATAGGAAAAATGATAAAAATTAAAAAAGTTTTAGTTCTCTGGAATCCACAAATTTTGAACTTAACTAAAATAAAACAACTCCCAACCTTTTATAAGAACAAGACACTCAATAAATTCATTCAACACATGAAAGAGAATCTAGGGGACGAATTGTAGCAGAGCACATGGTATGTGATAGCTGGCAAGAGAAACTTCTAGAATAAGTCAACAAAAACTTTGACTTTCTTCAACACTTGAAACTTTTGGACTTATGTCTTTAAAATTTGATCAGGATATCAAACTGAATTGAGCAAACTCTTAATTTGATCCTTAAACAAAATGTAGGAACTTGTTGGATATTTAGAGTGATCAAGTGGAACTAGAAATTTTAATCCACTAGCACTATTTCCTTGCATTCAGGCTATGTCTTTGGGAAAAAATTCCTGAAAGTATATCACCCTGGAACTAGGCACCTCCTTCATCCCATGCATAATACTCAAGGACACGATTTATCGATTATTGGATTTTCTTCTTTATACACTTTGTCCTTGCATGAGCTTTCAGAGTGTGCCACCAGCTTGGTAACATGATTGGATCTACTCATAATCCAAATTTGCTTGACTGTCGATACCCAAACATTGTCCAACAACCTATTTCTCTTGCACACAAAATTCCATATATCAATCCCTTTTTAAAAACATTAATAATTTTTTCTTTAACATAAAACTATCATTATTATTAATCCTTTTAAAACAATTCATAAATAACATGCTTCAATGTATTCTCGTGTAACTATTAACTTTAGGCGGGTCATCGGATGTTTTCTAGATTTGGGAAAAACCAAATAACAAGATTTAAACACTTCAGCATCAATGCTCCTTTTACCTGGGTACCTAGCTCTCAATATATCCGACTACCTTTAAAACCTGACTAGTTGATACCCTTCACTTTCCCAGAACAAATTTTGACCCAGCTTCTAACTTTTACCAATCTTTTCAAACCCTTGGGCTTTTGACTCCCGACTGCAAAAACTCATTAAACTTCACTTTACAAACTCAAATTACCTGTACTCTTGACACCTAGTATACTCAACCATGAATTATTTTCAAGATTTTTAACTTTCACATATTTCTTGGTGACCATCAACCAACCAGCACCTTCCTTAAGCATTAATTTTCAACTTGGGTCCCCAAGCCTTTGCATTCTTGGGGTGTGTTGTGATACCACACAACAAGAACCCTCACCCTTGTCCTATTATTTTTAGCCTAAAATTCAGTGATAGTTATGTCTCTATAGTCCCTAATTTGATCTATCTTATGTTCTTAAGTATTTTTTCTACTTATGTCATCATTATCCTCCTCTCTCTTCATTTTGGAACACTTATGTGCCTTGGATCTTATAATTTATTTATGAGCTTCATGACTTGGTGTTCTATATTGAATATTCCTATGAGATGAAGTAATAAAATCATGGCTTCCCATGCTACAACTATATTTAATGTTTAGCCTAAGTTCTGTAATTATTTCACTAAAGTAACCATAAATACAAAATAAATCTTTAATCCTATCCCTACTCCACTTTACCAATGTCTTCTTCACCGCTAACCATTCATGTAGACTTGGCAGCTCTTATTGCACATGTCCCTTCAAATAAGCTAAGGAAATTAGAAAAATACTTAGAAAGCTTTCAATTATACTTAAGTACCGAATCCTTGGTTGGAGAGATCATCCCTCTTGTGGATAATATTATAAAGTTGGTTAATGATTCACAAGGAATAGAAGTGTTACATAGCCTAGCTCATATAGTGGATTCAAACATCCCTACGATGGCTAGTTGCACTCAAATACTAAAAAATTCTAAAATTGGAAAAAAAGTATCCTCTCCTACAATTATACCTTCTATTCCCACTTTCACTCCTCCAATCATAACATCCACTACACAATTTAGTAATAGTGTTAACACTACTTTGGAGATTTCATATGGGAATACTTATAACTTTATTTCATCATCTATCACATTTCCAAAATTTTCTTCTCCAAATGTCAATCCTCTCATCAAGTTTCAAAACAACAATCCACCAATCATTTAAAATAGCCCTACACATTCTACAAACTCTCAAAATATGTCACCAACCAATCCCGTCATAAACCAACTTTTACAAAAAGTATCCTCATTACAACAACAAATTTCAAACATGAAATGAAGTCTTGATCCCATTCCAATTCTCAAAGATACCTTACCCATAGCCCATTATATTTTTCCATTTTAAAAATGTCTATTTTGCAAAACATTGAAATGCCAAGCTTTGAGAGGTATGTTGGAAAATGAGATCCTAACAATCATGTATCCACATTCACTAGCTTATGTAGTGATTTTCTTTTCAAGGATGCTCTATTAGCTAAACTCTTCCCTCAATCATTGAAAGACATGACCTTGGAGTCATTTTTCTCATTACCCAATAATTCAATTATTATTTTTCACATCTTTTGAATGAATTGCTTTAACATTTTCAAGCAAACAGTGGACCTCAATTCATGTTAACTGACTTGGTTCATTGAAATAAATACCTAAAGAAAAAGTGATTGATTTTATAGAGAAATACCAAGACCTTCACTCTCAAATATCATATTTCCTCTTGGATGTTGATGTGCAAAGGGTTTTCATTGGAAATTTACAACCAAACATTCAAGATAAGATTTTATTAATGAGATATCCTTCATTCACACATTTATGCATGACTCTTCATGATTATCAAATTTTGGTTAGCCAATATGAGGGTTCACCTTCATTGGATCCTAATAGTCAATTTTAAGTCAATCCTCAATATAATTATCAATCATTCAAAAATAAAAAGAAAAATTTCATCAAAATAAACTTTCCTCCATCTTTCAATAACATACAAACACAAGTTTTCACCACATCTACAACATCCTATCAATTTAAACCAAGAGATCAAAAAAATTCATAGTTGTTTGATTCTCTTAAATTTATTATGATGCAATTACTTAATAAGAATATGATTCAACTTCCTCTAATTTGTCCCATTGATACTACCAAACCTTTACCTCCTTATTTTAATACAAAATCCTTTTGTCAATATCACCGTACACTTGGACATGATACAAAGATATGTGTGTGTCATCCAATTGGCTAGTGTAAATGATAAAGAGAATAAATTAGTTGTGCCACCTAATCAAAACTTGTAAATATTTATCAACCCATTACTAAGTCATTCCAGTAACCTTGTTGAATAAACTGATGATGAATTCAATAATGATAACATACTATAACCCAATATAGTCAACATGATTGATGTCCATCCTCACCAAAACCAACCTAAACTCTTACCTAATATTACCTTTACCCATATTTATGCTTCTATGCATGCACTTGATGGTCCTCTCTATATTTTTAGCATAATTAATGATAAAACCACACATGGAATACTCATTGATCTGATATATTTAGTGAATGTGATCACAAAATAATTTCTTTATGTGCATGAATTATATCAAGACAAATATGAACAATCAAAAGTATCAGTAAGAGCTCATGATGGTTCTACCCACTCCACAATTGGTTCCTTAACCCTACCCATTCAAGTTGGACCTAAAATTTTGGATGTTTAATTTACCATAATCTCAACCCCAAATCATTATTTTGTGGAGTTAGGTCATGCATGGCTCGCTTCCATGAATGTGGTTCCCTTTTTTATCCATAAATTTCTTAAATTTCCATTTAAAGGACAAATACATATTATTTATCATAGTGGATTTAAACTTTTGGCTCTTCGTGGAAATTTTCCCTTGATTATTTTTGGCCTTAACTAGCCCAACCCACTCAACCTCATGAATATTTTCTCTTTTTATCATATCAAAATTCAAATCCAATCATATTGCTCAATTATCTCTTACCATTATCCCATATGAGGCTCCTTGGTATCCAATGGTTATGATGGTTATTCCTCTTACTCCACAAGTAGTGAAAGGACCTTGGCCTGAATCAACTATCCTTGCTTGACCCCATTCATCTAACATTTATGTCACGGTTGCCCCTCTACCATACTATCTAAGGCCATGAGGAAACCATTTGGCGAGGCTTTCGGGGATATTTTCTATGCCTTCTAAATGAGGACAAGGGAGAATCTCCTTTTTAAATCTAATCACAAACACACATACAACTCTATGCAAGAAGGCAAAAAATTAAACACTTAAACACATAGAAATGGAAGAGAAATTTGCAACATAGATTAAGTTCAAATCTGAAAATGAATTACACAATCATGGAGCTCATATGCTCACATACAACATGGGCTTCACACATACAAAAAATTTCAACTCAACCTCTGAACATCATTACAACAGCATCTGGATATGTAACCACCAACTCTCCAAAGCCAACTTCACCAAATGAGCAAGCATCAATATATAAAAATTGTGTGAGAAGAAACCACACTGGTTTCTCAAATCAACCTCCACTAAACCACCAGGAAAGCTCATCACTTTCTGCCTATCAATGCTTTGTCATTCGTCAGAATTTTCTAAAATGATTTTTGGGTTTGATGTGCCTCATTTCCAACTTTTTGGATCATTTTTTAAATTCTTAATTTTGTTACCACATGAGAAATTTATGGCCATTTTATTGAGACTAGGTCTCATAATTATGACCTAAACAATCTTTTCTCTTTTCCAAAAATAATAATATGTCATTCAAACCTTCGAAATGCTCGTTATTCCTTCTTGGCATGGATTTCCTCTTATTAGCATGTGCATTCAATGTACAATTCAAATTTTTCTTCCCACCTTACACCCACTCTCTCCATTCCATCAATACCCCATCATTCCAGTCCTTCAACAAGATGCAATTTCAATTTTTTTTAATGGAGCTACAATTTACAATAATTGTCCCCTCATAGGCTTGTACATGTAAGTTTTCCCTTTTAGAAAATTAACACTTCTCAAATATTTTAAAACAATAAAAAAAAGCAAATCAATTAATTAATTGATTTTCCCACAATCCATCACCAAATTCTACTATGGTGGAGGAGTTGAAAATTTTAACAATTTACACCTACAACCAATAATAAAAATAAAACACAAGCATAAAAATTTAAATATTTTTGGTTGTGCAGGATTGCTTGGTACCCCTGGATGCTCCTATATCACTAAAGATAAAAAAATCTATCATGCAAATCTCTCCCTCTCTCATTGTTTCCCTACCTTTTGTGGTTTCTTCGGTTCTTCCTACAAAGGAAGAAAAAGAACCAATGTTGGAAAACACCCCAATTCCCCCTTTACAAGTTAAATCTCATGCAAGATGAAATTGAAATGCAAGAGATGATGTCGTTCTATGGCTCGCCAACTTTCTTAGAATGAAAAATCTTCATCTAATGACCTCCCATTCACACAACCAGATTCTAATGAGATAACTCCCACCCATCCATCTTCATCATCACCTAACTCCACTCCACCTTTGTCACCAAACTATGAAGCCAAACCTTACCTTTTCCAACCAAGCCAAAGATTAGAAAGCTCACTTCCCTCCCTACCATATAGTCTAAATATACTCACATGAGTGATAGTGCTCGTGATCAAGTTGGTAGCACTAGTGTAAAAACCATTGTGGTATATTTTGAAATTGATTCAAAGGATAAAATGAATGAACAAAAAGAAGATAAAAGTGAATTATTTCTTATATTTTTATAATAATTAAATTTAAATGGGGGAAACCATGATGATCCTCCTCCAGTGAGTGACCTAGACCATATGTTGAGCATGGTATCTCTCCTTGTATTGCACTCATTGTAGTCCCTTTAGCATATTTTCCGCCTTTTATTTATGATGAGCAAGATTGGGATGCAAATGATTTGCTATAGACCAGCTCGCATTTGTAGTACCCTTTGTGTCTTTGTGTTTTTCTTGTGCATAATGTGATCTCCCCATAATGTGCTACTTGGTGTGTATTTTTGTTTACTAGTTCTTTTTGGATGACCCTTGATGTTCTCATTGGCACAAGGATACAAAGAGAATGAATCTGTCATGGCATTGCTTTATTTGTATCTTCATTCTTCTTTTTATCATAAATGCATTTTTATTCCTTTTGGGAATAATAAAAATCATTGGGAATTTTAGGTCTCTTCCATGTTAAACCCAAAGCATTTTTTTCTTCATGTGCTATTTATCCCTTGTGTTTGTAGTTTCATAAGTATTTGGGGAATGATGTCAATTCAGAGCATGATCATATTACACATTATCTCTCATTTTTATTGACTCCATATCTTTGGATCCCTCATGTGCTATTTTGTGTTGTTAATTATATGGCATTGCTTTAGGGTAAAATCCTTATCATCAGCCAGCTTTTCACGAACATATCACTTGTCATAAGGTTTCCCAACAAGCTCTCATGCCCTTTTATTTTTCAAATATCACTTTATTCTACCTTAAAGGTAATTGCTCTTGGTTGGTGTTATAATTACTGTAAGGTGGGGGCATACATTGTATTATGTTCTTCACTTTGTTCACACATTATAAACTTAGTGATGCTTTCGTGGCATATTGATCATATTTATAGTGCCTTATCGGAGTTATTTGGCAAACAACATGTTTTTGCCTATAATTCTTGGTATGGTTGACATGGTAACTCACCTAGTGGATATTAAACTTCACTGTCCCTTGTGTGTTTTCATTTGCTACCATTTTTGAAACTCACCTAGTAATATCAAACTTCACTCTCCTATGTTGTTTCTTATCAAGATCACCTAGTGAATATCGAACCTCACTAGTTTGTGGTGCCTTTATCTATCCATGGGTCACCTAGAAAATATCAAACTTTGCTAGCTTGTGATTTGTGGAGATTTTTTGGTATATATCCTAATGAGAATCTGTAGATCTTACTAGTTTATGATGTCATACCCTTTGTTTGTATTGTGTTTGCATTGTGTTTGCATTGTGTTTACATTGTGTTTGCATGACTATTTTGTATTATGTTTATTGTATGCTTTCTTTATGTCTTCATTGTGTATGATTTGTGTTTGATCATGTTTCTTTCGTTGCATTGTGTCTTACATGTATGCATGTTCTTCTATCTTGACATTATTGTTTGGGAAGATCCTAAGCTTAGGGGCTAGTGCATCCCCTAGTTTAGTTTCATCTTACTTCTCTAATGTTTCGATGAAAGAAGCCTTCTTGGCTTCTCCTTACTTTAGTGCAAGTATGAGCATAATTTCATACCCTCACTAAAGTGGGGGCTAAATATAGCATCATAAATTATCATCCTCAACAAATTCACACTATGTTTGGCTCCCCCTTAATTGCTTGAGCCTAATTATGCTTATTATTTATGCATTTTATCATCATCTTTGAAAAATCAAATTAATTTTAGGAAATTAAATTAATTATTTATTTCACGAGCATCTTAAAATCAAAATAGGTCTAGACTAGGATGCCCTTGCCCTTGTCTACCCTATTTTGGCCCAAAATTTAATATTTTATTATCAACCTCAATATGTTTGCAAATTTAAATCCATTTGTCGGATTATCAAAAGAATTAATTTGGAAAATATTGAAAAACATATAAATGTAAGTATTCTCCTCCATTTGAACCCCTAAAAATTTTGATTATCTTTTGAGCATCCTAAAAATCAATCAAGGAAACTTAAGGGAAACATACGCCATACTTCTACAACACTTTATTAGTCAAGATCAAGTTTGCAATGCATCATCAAATCCTTGTTCACGCATAGTAAGATACTTCATGTTTTATGTTTATCATTATTATGAGTATTAACCTTTTTGTAGGAGCTTCAAACAACTATCTATTTCTCCTTGTATGAGATGTGCCAATGAATCCATTCCATCAAGGAATGCAAATTTAAATGGTATAAACATAGTGATTTATCATTCCTTTTTATCTATTTGCCTTTGCCCGACCTAGGGTAAGAACTCTGTATCAAAAATCATCATAGTTGTTCGTGGAGGTGAAACACCAATTTAACAAGTTTGACTTAGGAAAGCCCCTATATTAAGTAGCCCTTTCTCTCTTCTCTTTCTTGCAAGTTGTATATTTGAAGTGGATTAAAGAAGATTGAATACCTCAAGATATCAAACTAGAAATCAAGCATACAAACATATTCTTTCATCAAATTAGAGAAATATTGATTATTCACTAATTGACAAAGTTTTGAAGTTGATTCCAACAGAGAAGCACTTATAGATTGTGATACTCTTGTGCAAATCCTAAAACTTAGAAAATTGACATTTTTAGACTCGGGTACCCTCACCCTTATCCAACCATTTTGACCCCATATTTTAATACCAAGTTCCTTATCCTCTACATTTGGCCTCATGCTTTCTATTTCTTTACATCAATTTTTCATTTTTTTGAATCTATGACAATTTGTTGCACTTGCATAGTTTGACCTAGTTTGCAATCATCAATCACACACATTGCATCACTCAATCTACTCATCTCAGACACAAAAGGGGGCCAAAATCCTGATCAACCATTGTAGCTATTCCTTAAGGATAGTAGCCAAGTGGTTTATTTTGATCATTTTTGTGTCCCTCAAACATTAATGGTGGAAAGTGTGATTTAGGTTAGCTATTAGCTCTAGATCCTTTTCCCCACCATTTCAATAAGTATTTGTACATATACATGTATTTATTTAAGATTTATTTTATTTTGTTTATATTGTTTTGAAGATATTTAATAGTAATATTATTTATACGTACATTACATATTTATAAATATATTACTTATATGTGTCTTTTTGATAAATAAATTATATTTATGGGACTAATATCTTTTTTATTGAAATATAAAGATGATATTATAGTATAGGTTTTTGTATTATTTTAATATTTTAGACAATTACCTTTTGTGGGGTTTATAAATCAAATGTTCCTAATGTATATGAAGTTCTTCCTAATTTTCAACATGTATTGCATGTTACCATCAATTATTGGGCTTATAAACAAAATCCTCAAATTCATACATAGTTTTACATATTCAAATTATATAGCATTCTCTATATAGCTATTTATAACAATAATAGGGCACTAGTCATCATCCTCCTCGGAGCTATCAATTAGTAGAGATATCCTCCATTCAATGTTAGGTTCTTTCTCAAACCATGGCCTGTTTTAGAAAGTCCATAGATTTTTTGGCCTTGAACCTCCTATTCTCAATTGCATGGTTGCTAGTGATGATGAGCAACTTCCAAGTAGTAGTGGAATAACCATTGGGAAAGCAGCTCCTTCATCCATCAGAAGACCTAAACTAGGAGCCATGATTTGCAACATATCATTTAAACCACCCAACACTTGTTTTTTCACCAACACTTTAGCCATTGCATGCACCATTTCCTTCTTTGTTCCCATAATATGGTGTAGAAAAAAACCTATGATATTGTTATTGTTAGACAATGACAAACTCATAATTGGGAGTTGTATGCCTTCAAAAGTTATTGTTTTATTCAAACTATCAAGAATATATATAAATTGAGGAATGTCAATAGTCAACACAACCTTAGGAATTCAAAATGAATAGGTGGTTGTGAGAAAATAATAAACAAAACCAAAATTTTCAAAAAAAACATGTGAATTTAGGCCCCAACTTGGTGGGGTCCTAACTTTCAACCTGCTTGTCGGATTGAAGACTTCTCTACCTCGTTGGAAAGGTCTCAAAGAGATCTAATTTCAATCCCATAAATCTAATTCTTACACTATTTCATTTAATATAATGACGATATTATTGACCCCAAATTTTGCTTTGAAGACCTCCGAAAATGTAATTTACTAAAACAAAGAAATACTAAAAAAATCAATTTTCGATATTTTCTATCCTTTCTTATGCCAATAGCTCCAGAGTACTCTAGATCAACCCAAGTAATACCTTTGTTGATTATCCAACTAATAGATAGATAGCCTCTAATAATTTCTCAAGTTCTATGCTCAAGACTATGGCTAGGTTGGCAAATAAATGAGAGAAATTTACATATTCTCCCTTGCACTTCAAGGTCTACAAAGCCTAGGTAGGTAGACCTATACTATGCAATGAATAAATATATATAAAAAAATGGTATAATAATGCTTATTGGTTGTCCCTTGTTAACATGGCTTCTAACGTTTAGGCTAAAGCAATGCTTAGAGCCCGAACACAATGATAACCATTGAATGAAGGTTGGGTGAAGTTGAATTTTGATGAGGCATCCCGAGGAAAACCATGACCATATGGAGTTGTATGCATCTTTAGAAATAGTATAGGACCTAAATATCTTCCTCCTATATGGGACAAATAATACTATGGAAATGAGCATGATGTGGCATGGACTAAAGGAAGCAAATATAAAAAGCATAAAAAGGTTGGCAATTGAGGGAAATTCCCTCATAATCATTAATGCAAGAATCAAACAAAGGATGATAAATGGGAAAATGATTAATATGTTGGAGGATTACTTGGGCATCCTAGATGATCTCGAGGCATACAAAATCTCATATATTTTTAGAGAATGAAATAAGGAAGAAGATAGCTTGGTGAATGAGGCGATCAATGTACCTCACATGAGTGACAACATCACCCACACTCATGATTAACCAAAGTGAATAAATGCCACCAAATTTGTCACAACAAGAAGGTAGGTACAACTTGCATGCCAAATGGAGAGGGCGTACAATGGTAAGTATTTGGCAAGGTGTTGGAAACCAAGCATGATAATTATGACATATGAGAAGAACTTAAGCCTGGGCATAGTTTGTGATCTGGAGGAAATTACTATCTTGTGTGAAGCATGGGAATGGCTTGACCGAGGCCTATATCTTTCATGCTCAAAAAAAGGGTGAGTATTGGAATAGTAAGTTGTTGTTTAATGTGTTTTCCAAGCATGGACAGCCTAGTGAGGCTAATAAGCACTAAATGTCAATTGAATTTTGTGGGTGAAATCTCAGACCAACGATTGAAGGTGATAATGAAAGACAGTGTTGTAGAAAAACTCTAAAGGAGGTCAAGTGGATTTTGGGAGTGGTTTTTTTGGCAGATGATGGTAGATACAAATTCAACACAAATATCACCTCATGCTTCATCACATCGCTCCTCGACCTCAAGGAGGAGAAGGAGGTGATAAAATCCATCACCCTCATACTATTCAAAAAACATAACTTTGATGGCTTGGACATTGTGCTAAGGGTTGCATGATATGGTGTAGGACTGTTGTGCCCAATTGATATTCCTTGGGTGTTGGATGAGGGGGTCATGGTAGAATGGATCCCTTTCCTTGACAACTTCTAGACTAGAACTCTAATGCAACATCGAGCTCTTGCAATGAAGGGAAGCCAATATTTGAAGAGAGTCAACAACCTGGAACCTATATATGACTTGGAATGGCTTAACAAGTTCAATGACACTCCAGTGGGTGGTGCATGATGTCTTTTGTTTATGTTAAAATAAAATTATCTATAGTAACTAAGGTAGCATATAAATATATAAAAGGCTCTATTTTGTATAATGAGATGTATGTAATAGTAGTATGGATTTGAACACCAATAAAAGGTAAGGATTTCCCATTTTTTATTAATATAATGAAGCAATACTAGCTGCAACTTATGAAGCAAAAAAATGCTTAGCAAATGTAAATATTCATACAAATTGATAAGGATTTTTGAGATTTTAAAAATAATGACTTATTTATAATCTTTAACTTCTTAGATATGAATACAACAATAATTTAAATAATGAACTTATATTCAATAATTTTTCATGGTTTGAGGTATGTTTGGTTGGGAGGAGGTATTTATCCTATGGATCGATGCCTTATCCAAAATATGGAGTCACTAAATTAGTGTCTTCACTGTAATGTAACACTACAATATTTTTGTTGGCTTATTTTCTTTTTTATTGCTTTACAATACTAAAATAGTCACATATGGCCTTGTGATCTAAGCTCTACTTAATAATCCCTCACATAATCCATATTTCCTACTGTTATTGATAATTTTTTTATATTGCTACTTAAGCAATAACTAATATCAAATATTAATTTTGCAAAACATGTATGTGCAAAGAATTGAAAAAACCCTTAGCAACTCCATTAAAAGAAATAATAAATTATAATAGAAGATAACTTAGACCAAGAACATTCATTCATATTCTCTTCAAAAACCATGCTACAATACAACTCTAACAATAATGAACATTGTATTTCCAAAAACTTGATATCACTGTAATAAGAGTATTCCCCTCTTCTTTTCCAATGATCCAACTCCATTACAATACAAAATATTTCCTTTTAAAGGGAAACTCCCATGTAGATCCTCATTTGATAGATGACACTTGTCATACTACGACTTCATGGTGATTAAATTGCTAACTATTTTGTTTCAAACTACTAAACTATATTGATTGGGATCCAACTACATTCCCAACCATGTTGTTGATGTGAGGAAAATTTGGAACTTTACTTTTTGTTGATCTTCCTTTGCATATCAGTGAATTGATGAAGTTGGAAACCATTCAAGATTCTCACCACATGCTCAAAATACTTCTATTGGAATTTTTAGGAAATCACAAGCCATTTTGGTGATTTTGGTGGTTTGTAAACCACTCAAAATCCCAAAAACTTCATCATTCTTCTTCTTCTTCTTCTTCTTTCTTTCTTTTTTGAGATTTTGGTGAAATGTATAAATTATGAACTAGCGTCACACTTTTAAGAAATTCCTGATCATATTTTTTTTTACATAAAGAAGCTTGTGAATTTATTTGCTTTATTCTTTCAAACTTTTCATACTTGTTGATTATTTCAAAATTTCACAATTTTTGTAAACTAAAGAACTATGTTGATCTTTCGGGAAGTTCACAAATTGGTGAACCTGTTGAAACAATTAAATCATACCTTTTTTTGTCACACTTTTGAAAGGTTCGTAAACTCATGGACTTTGCGACCAAAAACTTAGCACTTTCCCTTGTTTTACTTTCAACAAGTTTGTGAACTCATTAACATTGCAACATCATGAAATTAACACTTTTTCTTGTTCCTTTATTGGGGTTTCAAACTTTTGGGGAATCAAGCGTGAAAAGGAATTCATGCTAGATGGGGAATGCTAAAATGAGAACTCTAATAGGAACAAGGTAATAGAGCATTAGTATTGGGAGTCAAAATGAGTCTTAAATTGGTACTAAACTAAGGGAATGTTGAAAATATGAATTCAATATATTACATAGAGTAATCAACAAATTTTCAAGATTTTTAGGATTTTTGGAAAGAGGTTTTTGGAAAGAGGTACCAAGTTAAAAAATGGCCAAAAAATCTGACTTTGATAGGCTTAGATAGAGAAAATTGACGGATTTTTAGACTTTTGGGGGCGAATGAAAATGGATACTCAATTAAGGGACAATTGAAATTCTAACCCCATAGGACTTAAAAACTTTTTGGAATGCATGGGATCAAAATTCATGTAGCAAAGATGAAGCAAAATTGATACCAAGGGATGGGATGGATGAGGAAGTTTAAAGGTTTAGTGAATTGATGATGTCAACATGATATCAACATGACATCATCAAGATTTTTGACATTAGCATGATGTCATCAAGATGACTAACATCAACATGACATCAATATAACATCATAAGGATAAAACTTATTGTAGACATAGAAAATATACTGACACACTTGATCTTGGTTACTAACATCATTTTGTCCTAAATCATCTTCTTAGCTAATCATCACTCTTCATCCCTTAATTAAATAAATCATCATTTATCTGATTAAGTCATTCTCTCCCATTAATTAAATAAATCAATGTTATTTAAATAATCCTTTGGTCTCTATTTAGTTAAATAATTCATTTTATGTAATTAAATCTCTAAAGTCATCTTATTAAATTAACTAAATTAAACCTTGTTTAATTTAATCTCACATCATCCTCTTTGATTAAATAAATCAAATCTTTTATTTAATTAAATCTAAATCACATTCTTCTCAACTTTGATTTAAATCAACCCAAAGATATAAATCAAATAGTCGTGCATCATCTGATCCCTCATTAAATTAATTAAATCCTGATTAATTTAATCTTAATCATCCTAATTCTTCTAGATTTTGCCACTTGCACATGAAAATATATTTAATTTATTTATTAAATCCATATTTTCTTTCAACTTGGCATCTTTAGGGGAATATTCCTCCAAGTTTTAAAAATCCCTCCAAGTGGATTTGTCCTTCCAACAAGACAATCATTCCCTCTTACATGTCCTTGTGCATTGAGCCAAGTGGCATTTAATTCATTATTTTTCCCTCTAACGTGTCATTTCATGATTTTCAAATTCCACCTAATTTCATTTATTGTGCACATTCATCAAAATGTGCTCAAGCTTCCTCCATTCATATCTTGACAAGTGGAACTTTCCCATTGGATGTTGAATGATCCCACATTGCTTCATTTTTCTCATTCCTCCATCTTGTATTTCTATAAATAGAAGGCTTCTCTTTGTATTTTGGATCCACAACTTAGAGAAAAGTTACTCTCTTCACATCGAGAGCTAATTTTATCCATTTCATATCAAGTGTTCATCATTTTCATAGTTTCATAGCAAGGTTATGCCAAAATCTCTTCAAGGAGCTTCAACCATCATCAAATCTTTATCAAGTTTGCTTAGGAGTTGGGAAAGGGCCAATTTTCACATCAAATTGGCACCAATTCCCCCATGGGATTGAGGGTTTGCTTTTTCAAATGGGATTTCAATCACTTTCTTTGCTTTGTTCTTCAATTGCTTTCTTTTTTGACCATTGTAGATGAATTTCATGGGGAATCTTGATTCTTACTTGCATTTGATCTAATATTGTGTTTGAACTCTTGTGTTTATGTAGGTATAGGATTGGGGTCCTACACTTATTAAATGAAGGTATTAGAGTATGGAAAACTTTGAAACTTTAAGAATTTGAGAAACACAGGGAAAATATAAGTGTGTTAAACTTATTGAAATGTCGATACCATGGGACATGAGCATGAACAACCTCGATACTTTAAAAATGTGTTAAAACTACATTTAGATAAAAATTTAACAAGGACTTGAGCAAGTTGTCAAGATCAATAGGGAAGGTATGAAGATATGAACAACACCAAAGGTTTGAAAGCCTAAAAAATGCATAAAACACCAAGGAAAACACTAGAAATAACTCAAACTTAGACCTTTATGGATTTTTTAAGCTTTCAACAATCAGAGGACCCATTTAGGATGTCTTAGATTAGTTATAAATGTTAGAAATCTGAAATATATTGAATAACCAAGATCTTCTATGAGATAGATAAGCTATAAAATTATAAATGAAATAACACAATTATAGACTCGAGATTCCAAGAGATGTGCAAATGCCAAGATGACAATATTGCATTAGGAGCTCAAAGCAAATCTGCAAAATAATTATTGCATGCATCAAGGTGCATGTATGCCAAAGTATGCAACAATGCAAGCAAATGAATGAAATTACAAGCTAGGTAGTGAGTTTATATATAACTAAGGAGATGATGGAGGTGGCAAATCCAACCAATAGGAATTAACCACCAAAAATGGATATGGACCACCAAAAGTGGAGATGCCCATTAAAAGTGGAAATCTCTCCACCCTTTAAGGAAGGCGACATCATTTATCTCCTAGTTATTATCTAACTTTACTATCCTAAGAAAGCTTAATTAAGTGTAGGAAAACCTAGGACTAAGGGAAAATAAATTAACCCACTAGGAAAATAAAAAACTACACCAAAAACCCCCCCTTAAGCACAACTTAGGAGGATGCAAAAGATGATGGGTCCTAGCAAATGAATCCATGTTAGGTACCAATGTACATATAAAATTCTCCCCAAAGAAGAAGAAGGCCCATCCCATAAGAAGAAAGTATTCCCCCCATAATAGAGAGAGAGAAAGAGAAATGAAGTGGAAGGACAAAGAAACCCCCAAAAGAGATCCAATGGTAGGTGCCTAAAATTGGATGTAGAAGACAATCCACAATTGTCAAACAACTTTCCTCCCCTTAGGAAGAAACAAAACCAAAGGTGTATGTGAGCTATCTCCCCACTACTAAAATGAATATGTAAGAAAAAAAATCAATATTTATGGAGTCTCTGAACTCAGTTCAAGTGTCCCCATGTCAATGCTAAAGGATCCCATAATCAAATCAGGCATTCTATGTCACATTGTTGAAAATCAAAAATCAAAATATTCTAGAGATTGATGTAGAACACCATACAAATACTAAATTATCTCCTCTAAAGATGTCTCCTCCGAATGATTATCCAAAGTATCCACACTCATGTCAAACTTTAAGGAATGGTCACGTAAAGAATGAACAAGAGGTTCAAAATTTTCCCTTGTGACAACTGAAGAATAAT
The DNA here is from genome assembly GCA_007258455.2 of Sequoia sempervirens. Lineage (NCBI taxonomy): Eukaryota > Viridiplantae > Streptophyta > Pinopsida > Cupressales > Cupressaceae > Sequoia > Sequoia sempervirens. The sequence continues at coordinate 311,769,735 of VDFB02000017.1, read as the reverse complement.
CAACTTCATCAAAGAGAAGATGAATATGATCAATAGTGTCTCTTGAATCTACAATATGTTTTTCCATAAACAAGTCAAAAATACCTATTAAGAGATCATCCCATGTTGAATCTGAAAGACAAAGTATGTAGATTGCTACAAAGAATCATTGGAAGCTTTCAAAGAAGCAACATTGGAATTTGAAGTAGCAACAATAGATGGAGGATATGGAATACAAGGTTCAAGAACTAGATCACTTGTGAGAATACCCAAGTTCAAGTAACCAAAATTCTCCTCAAAATCAAAATCCACACTAGAAGTGTGATCATCATCCAAAGTATCAAATCCATCATTAGGAAAAAATATATAAAAAAGGTATACAATCAAGATGCATGACCAACCACCCCAGTAGAAATTATCTCTTTGCTCTCCAAATCTCTGATAAGAACTAAATCGGGAGTGAATTCCACAGTATTTCCTACTCCACTATGAGTAACTTGATAGATGGAAAGAAGATTATTAGACAAATGAGGTACGTACAATACATGACTGAAAGTACCATCCCCTATGTCAATAGATCCCTTCCCAATTACATTCATATATGTATTATTACCCATCAAAATTGGTGGCATAATACAAGGCTCAAAAGAAGAGAACATGAACTATGAAGAAGCCATATGATGAGAAGCTCCTAAATCTAGAAGCCATAACTAGCATTTCCCTTTTCCTTTTTCTTAGTAGATTCTTGGTTTGATGAAGATGGAGATTTAGTGACCCCTTTATTACTCTTCTCAAGAAGATGTTTGAGGTGATCAATCTATTTCTTCATAATTTTTTTATGCATGGAGGGGAGTAGGGCACAAGCCAAAAATAGGACAAGACAAAAACCCAAATCTAAAACAAACACAACAACACACAACAAGGAAAAGAATGAAACAACCTAAGACACCTACGCACCCAGACTGGGTACCACATAACCCAACCTCTCAATAAATTATGTGTTTTGTGGCCTCACAACATGCCCCAAGGCTGAAAAGACTTGGGGAACCAATTGAAAAAATGTAACTCTTATGGTAGGAGCTAACTAATTGAAAGATCACCGAAAGTGGAGAAAGGAAGAGAAATCTTTGATAATAAGAAAGTACTTCATATTGTAAGTGTTTTGTGCATCAAATACTAGGTACCAAAAATATGAAAAAGGTGAACAATAATTTGAAGTTCAAGCAGAAGACTTTGGTCCGGTATGAGAGAGTTTGGTAAGAAGGAGTTTGGTATAATGGAGTTTCGGTATAACCAAGGTCTAGGAAACTAAGTGGGTAAAGTTGAATACTGGGTACCGAGTTGCAAAGTGAAATGAAAGGTTAAAATTTTGAATTTATCTAATGATCCTGGTGATCCAGTATATGTTTAAGGATTTATGATATGCTTTTGTAAAATGTGTGTTAATTATGGATTTTTTTGTACTAACATTTGAATAATGGTTTTATTTACATGAGATGTTAGAATGTTTTTTTTTTTTTAAAGGGATTTAATACTTGGAATTTTGATTGCAGGAGATATCGATTGTGATGCAAAGCTCGGGTATGGACGGTTAGGAAATCATATTCACAAATAAATCTAATGATATTACCAGGTTTGATAATGCACTTAAAAGGCTCATGCTGGAATAGAGTTCATTGCAAAGATGTGTCAATTACCGGAGTACCAAGATGATGGAGTTCAAGCATGCAGTAACAAAGTGTGTCTATTCTAGGAGTGGTTCATTCCTAGAATTTTCAAACTGAGTAACTTGAGATATAGGAGTTAGAATTCCACTTGATCACTTTGTTATCACAGGAACCTCCTATATATCTTTATTTAGATAGATTTGTTCGATTTCAAAAGGAATCTTGACAAAGATGAAAAAGTAGAACCCGAAGAGCTTCAATGAGTAATTAAAGTTGACTTCCATTGAATTTTATTGCAATTATCCTATTGGTCACAATTTTTCACGTGCCTTGATGAGATTGGTCCCTTAGATTTCCTCTCATGTAGTTGTCTTATCCTATCTGAGCCTTATGTTCTATAAAAGGCTAGAGGATGCTTAATTATTATTTAAGTTTAGAATTTGTGGATGTTGAAGGAGCATAAAATTTCTTTAAGTTTTGTTCTTTTTTCCTATTTTCTAAACCATTCCGGCATAAAACTTTGTATGCACGTAGACATTAATTGATATCAAAGCTTTATGATAGCTACCTATCTTAGTATCTTTTGTAGTTGGTTTTGTAAGTTCATTCGAACAAGACTGTATGATGCGTCGTTTAAGGGTGCATACAGAACCTACTCGGTGTCCATAAACATAACCCTCTCTTTAAAATCTTGCATCATTTTATATGTAGTTGTGAAGCAATTTGGTGAAGTTCAAATCAGTTTGCTCTATTTTGATTAATTCTTTGGGGCATCCATGGAGAATAACCAAGAGAAATTTTTATTTTTTCAGTTTTTTTTTATATACTTTGTCTTAGAATGGATGTTTAAATTTTGAAAATGTTCCAAAAAATAGAGAAAAATGAAATGCATGGAAAGAATTTCATTGAAAAATATTTTATTTTTCATGAAGTTGTTGAATGCTTAATGCTAAATCTACTTAAGTGATAGAAAGGAATTCATGATATTTCATGATATGTTATGATATATATTTTGATATCATGATGTCTAAACTTATTTTTTCCAATTCAAGGTGTTATTTGAGATGTTTAAAGACAAACTATATTCCCTTTGAGATTAATAGAAATATCACATCATTACCCAAGAGTGACCCTAGTGCAACCATGACCTGGTTATCAAAGACTTGGGATTGAACAAAAGCCAATCTTTGTTATGTAATGCAAAATTTCCCTTTAGGTTGTCTTTTTTCCATATCTTTCAAGAAGGATAGGCTCTTCACAGTCTTGTTTGTGGAGATTTTATTTGACCTATTTACTGCGAGTGTAACCGTCATCAACATTATGCAAATCCATTAACTGGCTAGGAGAAATATATGCTAGTGTGGAAAAGAGGTGTGCACTTGTGAGGTGTTTGCAAGCTCAAAATTGGCTTCTTGATCATGAACATAAATTTGATGCGTATGAAGTAAAAGAGATTCTTGAAAGATGTACCAAAGAGCCATTCTTCATCATACACCTCTGAAGTTTCCTATGAACTATTTTCAATATCAACCCCTTTTGAAATAACCAGAAGAATCACATCATGGACAACAACTTCATCAAATTTGGGAACATTCTCAAATAAAATGATTTCACTTTTATCTTCACTATTTGATTCATCCTTCTCTATGAGCTGCTCTATATTTATATATTTATCACCCAAACCATCTTTTTTCATAACCTGCAAAGAAGATACAATCACCTCTTCTCCACATAGGAAATCATCTCTTGGACTTTCTAAGCACCATTTTGGAATGTGAACAACATGGGGCTAAACATTCTCATTTACTAAATCAACATTACTTTCCCCATACTTATTCATACAATTATTTTCTATCCCATGTTTCATGACTTCAAAATTAGATTCAAAATGAGGTGATTCAAGAGTGAAATCATTTCTAACCTTTGCTTGTAGTTATGCTTCTTCATGATTCGATGTGGGAACTTTAGCAACTTCACCCTCCAGCTACAAATGATTCAAGAATAAATATGATATATCATTCTAGCTATTCTTATCATTGAAAATTTGTTCACTGACTACAATAGAAGTTGTTAGACCACCCATATTTGGATATTCATCAACAGAGTATTCTTCTTCAACACATGGTATAGGGGAGAGTGCAACATCTTCTTCACAAAGAATGTTACCACCTAAAGCTTCTAAATTTTTTTGAGGTTGCAAACCTTCATCAACTTGACTATTCTCTTTCTCTTCATTAATCTCAATAATTTCTTTTCCTTTCGTAATTTCAGATTTTGAAAAATCATCAGTGTTGCATATATTTATTTCTCCTTTAACACAAGATTCATTTGATGAATCATTCTCGACGGGTATAATTGCATCTTCAAAGTAAAATAACTCAAAGATGAATTCTTCCCTTACCTTTGGTTGCAATATTTTCCCTTTATCATCTTCTTCATGAAAATTGAAAGTCATATAATCTGGTTGTGTATCAATCATAGACTCATTATCAACACCAAGACTCGAAGAGAAAACATCAGAAATGAAACATTCTTTCTGTGAATTGCTCAATGAATCAATCTTTGGAAATGTGACTGTTGATTGTGATTTTTGAATATCACATTCTACAAGCATGGGATCAATTTTGATAGAAATAACTTCTCCTCTTGCTTAAGGAAGATCATCATCGAGAGGATAAGAAAATTGGGAATGCAATTTATCCATTCCCATTCCCTTTCCAGGCTCAATCATTATATCATCAAATTTTTAAATTTCATTTCTACATGCATACATTTCCTTCACTGAATCAACACCATAGGTAATATTAAATTGAAATGGAGCCATAAGAGCTTGTGTAATGTCTCCTTTGGAAAAATAATTTTTGACAATGGAAGAACATGTTACCTTCTTTTGTGATTTTTCATCTTCTTCATCAAGAAACTTAAATGTTGAGCATTCAAGAGAAGTGCCAAGATTTGATTGCTTCACTTATTTAGATGTTAAATCAATATCATCAATGACAAAAGCTTCCATGTATGAATTATGATTTAAAAACCCTCTTTCAACCTTATAAGAAATACTTTCTATCACTTGGTCCTTTTCATCAATATCAAAGTTAAAGATTTCTGATTCAAGAGAAAATACAATACCATTCATACCTACTTTCATATCACCAAAGGCACAAGTGGCTACACTCACTTTAGTGATGTGACTGTCTTCGTCTAGGATTCCACATAAAAAGTTATCATTTAATCCTTCCAGGCACTAGTTTGAAATAAGAATGACATTGTGTTCTTCTGATAATACCTTTTCATTATCCTCTTCAACAAAAGTAGATGATTGTTCAATCTCACTCCTTTGTATGCATTTTGAGAAAGATTTCGGTCCTTTATTTTCATCCTAGCTCAAACTTCTTTCTTGTTGTTGATTGTGATTTAATGACGCTAACAAATCTCTAAGCCCAATGAATGTTTGCACAAAATCTCATTTAGAAAGAACATAAAAGTTATAAGAAACTTGATCTTCATTCTTCGGTTCTTCTTTGAGCAATTTTAATCTTTCTACAATTGTTTGATGAATCTTTTGTTCAAGGTCTTTGAGAAGATAAAACCTGTGATGCAAACTTTTGAGGAGTAATGTGGATTGGTAATCTTTGGATAGATGCAACCTTTTCTTTTCTGCTTCAAAGATTCTCACTTTGAGACTATTCCATAATGAATGAATTGTTTCATCGCCTTTAGCCAATATTTCTTTAATTGTTGGCATAGGTCATTTTCTAGGTTTGGGTTGATTTCTTTGATCTAGCTTGCATCGAACCATTTTTTGAGCTCTTCAAATAAAATAGAGTTGCCAACCTCACTTCTTGATGAGGTACCATCAAAATACTAGAGAATAAGGATGCGCCAATCTTCATGTTCCCAATAGAGTCGCCGAAAATCTATTAGTGAACAGATTTTTCCCTTGGAAATAAATGTAGAAAATGACTCAAGATGCTCAGAAAGAAGAACAAACAATACTAACAGTTGGAGAATTTGTCGTTGAATTGACAACCTTCCTCTAAATTTTAGAGGTACAAATCCCTCTTAAGATATGCAATGGATGAAAACAGGGTATGCTTTTGACTGAAAAGCAGAAAAGGAAGACTAACATCTACCCATAACCATGAAAGTAAATGTGAAAGGTTGATTTAAAATATAGTGGATGTGAATAAATAATGCAAATTTTATTTATCCCACACCCACAAATGGGAAGCAAGAATCGAATAGACAACAAACTCCTTTTCAATAGATAGGTTAAATTGAATTCAAAGCTTTAGAAATAACCATACACAACTTGACATAATAGATAAAACATTGAAGATTAATTACGAAGAATCATAGTTCATTTGTAGTTAAAGAAAACATTAATAAATACACATATTCATAAATATCTCTTTTATTTCTCCAATGCCAAAATGTGAGCTCACAGGCCAACATCCCTGTAGAATCAAAACGTGTTGAAAAGAAAATCATGTTGTTTTATTCTTCTTTTTTTAACCTTTTTTCTTTCTCTCCCTTCTCTTGGGGTTTTTCAAAAGCTAATATATATATATCCCCAAAAACGAAACCATTTGTTTCTGAAAAATAACGGTCCATGAAAGAGACTGTTATCAAGAAACAACTTTGAAATTAAAATGGTTTCATTTCCAAAATTAAATATTATGTGCATGCAAGGCCAAAGAAATTAAACTACCCCCGAAACAAGAGCTTTGTCCACTTCTAGTCGAATTTCCATAAAGAGGTTGTGAAGCTCAGCATATTCTTCTTCTTCTTGCAAAATGAGAATTACCCTATTCTATTCAACATAGCTAGTTTTCTCCTTCCATGCCATTGTGCACAGTTGGGAGATGATGTCAATTTGCTCCTCTTCAAGCCAATTCCAATCAAGTTGTAGGATAGGAAAAGGTTCATTATTCCAAATTCCATTGATTGTAGGAAGCACCATTTTGAAAAATGTTCTTGTAAATTGAGCTCAAGAGTACCACCACCTTTCTTTGTGTACAATGTGTTTACTTCAAATGGAAGAAATAAAGACCTTTTATTTGATAAAAATTATGGCCATCTCAACGAATTCAGTTTGTTACACTTGTTATTTAATAGCAATATTAATGCATCATGGGTGTATTTCTTGAGAAAAGAGATTTAAGATTGAGTTTGTGCTTCAAAAACTCTTGAAGGGACATCCCACGATACGTCGTACAAATCATTAAATGAACTAGTGGCGCCTTGAAAATTGGGAGATCTGCCATTGATTCGCAGGATCGCATAAAAGTGGAAACAACGAACCATATGTCAGGAGTTTGGAACTTTTAGGAACCTCTGATATGTCGATTATCTCCAATGTCAAAGGGAACTGGATCAGGCAGTTAGGTGATTTTGAAACTTTAGAACTTAGCGATATTGTTATGGAAACCACAAAAACTGTGACCACTTAGACACTTATCAAAGGTAGGGAATGAAACCTATAGACACTTAGCAAAGGTAGGGAATGAAACCTATTTGATTCAAGAGGGAAAAAATGCATGTTTTCGAATCAAAATTTGATGGGTAACAAACATGAAAGAGAAAATATGGAGATACAAACATACATAAGGTTCCAAATGCTTCACCACACTTATTAAACCATTTTGGCTTTTCTGCATCAATTATTGGTTCATATTCTAGTCCCATTGTTAACCTATATAATCCATAATTTTTTAGGTAGAGGGACATTTTACCTTTCCAATCAAAATAGTTGTAGGGTGTTAATATAAGAATTGTTGATTGATCCATTTTAGGTAGAAAAGTAGATTGTTTGTGAATGTACAAAAAGAGAAATAAACCTATAAAAAGAGACACCCCCCCTTTCCACTAGTCTCAAAAGTCAACCCACCAAGATATTACAACATTGACACTTTATGATTAGTGAGTTTACATAACCTTTTTCCAAGATACAATGCTCAATAGGCCCACAATAACAAAAATTATAAATTTTGATACAAAATGAACTGAATTTTTTTTTAAAAAAAATCATCTCTATAGTTGTGTATTTATCTTCAATACATTTCCAACGCCTATTCGTTTCCAAAAAATGGAGCTTTGAGGCAAAAGTTATGGCTTGTTGAAGAAAAAATGCAACAACTTCAACCTATAATATCTAATAGAAAATAGAAAAAAATATTTTCAAAACCTCTGTAGATGGAAAGTGCTCATCTCCAACTTTCCAATGATATCTTATTTTCCAAAAAAGGGACACCGTGGCGAAAAGTTATGATTTTTTTAAAAATGGTTGAATTTAACCTACAGTGATGACCCACTAGCAAAATAAAAATTTGTCAAAAATCAAATTCACCTATAATAGACAAATTTTATATGAGAATAAGGGTTTTTGGGCCTTTTGAATGTGGGAGTAAATGGTGACTCCCTAACACCCCCAAGAACATTTGCTAGACTAAAACTATTTCCAAAAGAGAGAGAATGACAAGAAAGCTTGCTTCAACAATGCAAGATTGAATATGCTTGAATTAGCTTCAATGAAAATTTACATGAGATGCCTTTCTTATAAAGGAAAGGTTGAGAGATAGGATTAGAAAATATCATGACAAGTGTTTTAATCCTATTACATGAGACAACTAACAAACTATTCACCTAGGAATCAAGCATTACTAGCTAGATATGATAAGTTCTAGGAAAGCCAATTAAGACTTCTAGAAAGAATATTATATCCTAAGTAAAATTAACATGTGAATATGTCCCCTAATTACCTAGTGAATGAATTAGCTAGGTACAAGACATTTATTCACACCAACATTGAACACAATGGCAAGATTCGTTTAGGCTGAAAATGCTCCTACAAAAGTAGTTCGCCAGATCTGAGCTTCAAACCCTTGTTTTATAATGTGTCATATGGTGGCCAAATTGAGTGAAATAAAAGCTAGATATGAATTTATCAAGCCTCTTGGATGCAATGATACAATTAAAAATTCTACCACTATAACCAGAATAGTTACAATCACCAAAAATACACATGTAAATATAGGATTAATAGATCTTCATGATTCCTTTATGATTCTCTAGATCATTTTAAATGCAAGATAAATGTTGGAAATCAAGGTATAACTTTTAGAAACATGAACTTAAATATGTGATTGCAAATCTAAAATTATATGTTCAAGATAATCATAACAAGATTAAGTGATTGAAGATTGCAATAATGAAGTAAAAATATGCAATACCACAAGTCATTAACACAAGTGACACAAGATATACATGGAGAAACCATTGTGAAAATAACTCCACACCCAAAGAGATCGAATGTTTGTATTAATATTCAAGTACATCAATACAACAATCCTCTTTACAATTTGGCAACACTTTGTCGTCTTGACAACTTGCAAAGGACTCATAGTAAACCACCATCCCAAGGCTCTAATATATCAAAGTTTGTGGGAGAGAATACAACAAATGGTATCCAAAAATAAGAAAAACCACTTAGAAAAACCCATGCCCCCCTTAGTGGAAAACCCATAAACATGGAATAAAATATTTAATAATTGCATGGACTTCACATGGGCGCCTAACCCACAACCAATCAAATTGAGTCAAAACTGAGTGATCCATAATTCTTTAATGACTTTGATGACTAAATGCAAGCTCATGCACCTCCATGCAAACTTGGGAGCCCAACCATGCAAGAGCATGCAAAACATGCAAATAACATGTAAGGACAGGCACACTCAAGTGGTCCTAACCCAAAAAGTTGGATACCTAGGAAGAATAATCTCTTGAGATGCCTTGTAACCGCAACTATGAAGGGTCCACCTCTTTGAATGCAATTATAATTTTTCATAGGAAAATAAATAATAAATATTGTGTCCCTCATATCCTTAAGCACACTTTCCAATGAACGTGGAGACACATAAATCAACTTAAGATAGCAATTAAAGATATCAAGTTTCCACAATCCATCAAGTAGTGCTATTATACATTCTCCCACTTGACATTATACATTGCAATTACATCCATGAGATACAAATAAAACATATAATCGAGTATAGTGATCAAGGCCCATGCCCTTCTTGCACCAAGAGAACTTATTTGTGGTCATTGGTTTTGTGAGAGAATCTGCAACATTATCCAAAGTGTCAACCTTCTCAATCAAAACCTTACCATTCTCTACCATTTCTAGCGCAAAGTGATACTAAACATCAACATTTTTAGTACAAGCATGATACATAGGATTTTTAGCTAAACATATGACACTCTGACTATCACATCCAATCCTCATTTCCCTGCAATCAAAACCAATACCATTACCAAGTCTTTATAACCAAACCACCTCCTTAGAAGCATGTGTAGTTGCCATATACTATGCTTCAGTGGTAGATAAAGCAATTGTTGGTTGCCTCTTACTCATACAACTCACTACACCTCCAAACAAAGTAAAAACATAGCAACTAGTGGACCTTCAACTATCTAAGTCACCTGCCCAATCTGCATCAACAAACCCTTGTATGTCCAATGACTTATCCACATCACTAGTATCATGATAAACCAAATAGTAATCAAAAGTACCACACAAATATCTAAACACCCTCTGAAAAAAAGTCTAATGCTCTTGTAGACACTTAAAAATGTCTCAATGGATCACATTGGCTAACTAACATCATTTTACTTGTTTAATTAAATAAGCCTAACTATTTAATTAAATGCCTCATTTTCACCTATTATTCTAATTGACTTAATTGGGTTAATTCACCCCCTCTCACACTGACATTTCATCTGATTTAATTAAATAATGTAAATTATTTAATTTTAACCCTAAGTCCTCTTATTTAATTAAATAACCTAAATTATTTAATTAAATATATATTTGCATCTTATTTTCATTAAATAAAATAATAATTTAATTAATATCCTCACATTCCTCATCTCGCACATTCAAATTTAGTTTCAATTAACTAAATTGCTAATTTCCCTCTCATCCACTTGCATAGGGAATATTCCAAAGGAATATTTTCCTATTTTCCTCCAAAAAAAGGTAATGATTACTCCAAACAAACTTTGAAACAACTTTTTAAAGTTGTTGCAAAGTGTGTTTGTTTGCATTATTGTGAGCCCTTGATCTTTTTTTGATCCATGTGATCTTTGATTCTCATCCATTGATGAGAATCCTTGATCCATGTTTCATCCTCCTCTCATTTGTGATCTAATCTCATCCATTGCTTTTTCATTTAATCTCCATTAAATCAATTATTTAATGAATATAATATAATTCCCCTAATTTGCATAATTAAAACTTTGTTTTAATTATCAAATTACTAATTCTTTCACTTGCAAGGGAATATTCCTCCTTTGCACATTCCTCCAAAAGGGGAATATTCCTTCCTCTTTTCACAATTAAACTTTGTTTTAATTTGCAAAATATCTATTTCCTCACCCATGGGAATATTCTTTCTCCTCACTCATTTGAAAAAGGGAATATTCTTACAAAATTTCATGTGTAAGTTAACTCAAAACTTCTTGTGCAAGTTAACTTGTGACCTCTTGTACAAGTTAAAAGTGTGTTTGTTTGAAGGAATGAGAACCCTTGATTAAATCTCATCATTGAGAATCCATGATCCATGCCTCTATCTTCTTTCATTTTTGACAATTGATTAGCTTTTTCAATCTTAGCCCTTCATTTTTCATTTGCTTTCCTATAAATAAAACACTATTTGGAGACAAATGGATCCATCTTTTAACAACAAACTTATGTTGTTAAAATCATTTGCACTTGCACTTACATTTAACATCATTTTAGCTTTATTTACTTGCATATTAGGTTAACTTCCATTAATGGCTTCCATGACAACATAGATGCATACATTTAGCATATTTTGTAATTAGGGTTTTAATCATTCAAAGCTTGCATACATTTAGAGTAGATTTGCATACACCCATATTGATCATCTTAGCATTCTTCATGTTAATTTAGCATTTAAATCATGTTTAATCACATATCTCTCATCGGTCTCATCGATTCTCTTCAATAGAATCGATTGAAACAAGCTCATTATCCAAGGGATTGGGAAAGGGTCACCATTTCACATCAATGCGACACCACTCCCCCAATAGGATAAGTTTCAATGTCTTAGATTGGAGGTTTTTCAAGCTTTCATGATTTAGAATGTTAGTTTTAATGACTTCTTTGTCTTTGTTTATAGTGAATGATCTTATTGGGAGTGATGCTTAGTAGGTTAAATATGCCTCAAATTCATATGGATTGGGTGTAGTTAATGTATACTATGTCATTGGTCACAACTCTCTACCAAGGTTAGACATAAACCTGCTCAAAACTCCCATTGCTTGGGCTATATTTGGTTTAGTGCAAACCATTGCATACATTAAACTACCAATGACACTAGCATAAGGAATGTTAGACATCTCTTCAACATCGCCATCAAAATTAGGACACATGTATAAACTCAACTTAGTACCAAATGGAAATGGAATTTACTGGTTCAAAGTCATGCATATTAAACCTCTACAAAATAGTATCAACATACTTACTCTGACTTAACCAAAGCTTTATGTGAACCTGATCCCTACTGATCTCCATCTTCCAATCCATCTGGTTGTTCTTCCACATGTGCATCTTCCTGCTTCTCAAGCTTTGTCTTGAAGTGCATTGTTTTTGTCTTATCTTTCTCCTTTAGTTGTTCTTCACCTAACCAAGCTCTAAACTCCTTGAAAATTACATCTCTAGAGAAAACCATTTTGTGGGTTAGTGGATTCCAAAGCTTATAACCTTTTACATTCTCACTGTAACCAACAAAGACACATTTTTGTGATTTTGGATCCAACTTAGAACACTTCTCTTGAGGTACATGAACAAAATCCCCACAACCAAAGACCCTTAAATGTGAAATAGAAGGCTTTCTGCTTATTGACACTTCATAAGGAGTTTTATCAACAAGAGCTGAATAGGTAGATCTATTAACCAAATAATATGTAGTACTTACAACTTTTTCCCAAAAGCATCTATCAAGCTTAGCACCACTTAAGACCTTTTTCACTTATGTGACCCAATCTATGGTGCCACAACATACATGCATTTTTAGTTCCAATTACATTAATAGAATTACAAAATGTGGAGGCATCAAGCCTAAATAAATTCCCTATCTGAGATCCTTTAGCAATCACCAAAATCCCTCTTACAAACCTACAACCAAACTTGTCAAATGTCACATGCATTCCAGAATCATTCAACTTGGATACTGAAATCAAATTTCTTGCAAGTTTTAGAATATGTAAAACATGATAAAGGGTAAAGTAACCCTCCCATCATTGTAACACAACTTTACATTTCCCTTACCAACAATCTTCTTTGTACTGTCATCACCAAGGAAAATTTATCCCCCATCATAAGTTGAATATGAAGTAAACCACCCCTTGTGAGGAGTCATATGGTAGGAGGCACCTGAATCAATAAGCCAAGCATCATTACTAATAGTGTTAGCAAAAATAAACAAAGCATCAGAATCACCATCTTTAGAGGACCTTTTTGTGGAAGCATCCGAATTCTTTTTCTTGTTCCTACACTCCTTTTTCACATGCCCTCTTTTACCACAATTCCAACACTTTAATCTGCTCTTCCTGGGGGGTTTTAGAATATCCTTTAGACTTGTCTCTCTTCTTGTCCCCTTTTGGCCCTCCTTTTTCTTTAGAAATTCCTCTCACATGCAAGGCATCTTGGGAGCTTGTATTCATGGAATTTCTCCTCATCTCTTATGAAAGAAGGATTGCAATGAGACTACCCATCTTCAGTTATGTACCACCACCACTAATGGCAACAATTAGATTTTCCCACGATTCGGGTAAAGAGAAAACCAACAAAACACATTTATCTTCGTCCTAACTTAACATCTATTGATGCAAGTTGGCTTAATTTATCATATTAAAAGCATTTAAATATTCTGCAATAGAATCACCATCCTTCATTTTCAAAGAATACAAACATCTTTTGAGATACAACTTATTAGTTAAACTTTTATTTAATAGATATCAACTATCCTCTTCCACAAATTGTATGCAGTGGCTTCTTTTGAAACATTCAAGAGGATGAAATCTACAAGACACAACTGAATGGTTTCACATGCCTTCTTATCTATTTTCTTCCAATCTTCATCAAACATTTTCTTTGCTTTTGTTTGGTTCAAAACTGCCAACCATTAATCTCTCTCTCTTCAATGAGATCATCCATCTTCAACTTCCACATATCGTAGCCAGTGCCATTGAATTTTTCAATATCTAGACGATAGGTAGAGGCTATGGTTTTCAATCTTCTTCACAAATCTATAAAACCCACAATGCACAAGCTCCCACTGCAACCAAAAAACCTTCAAAACTCAAAAGAAAGGTGTCCCTCTCTTAACAAAACCATTAGCTCTAATACCAAATGTTGGAAATCAAGGTATAACTTGAAACAATATAAAATCAAATATGTGATTGCAAATATGAAATTATATGTTCAAGATAACCATAAAAAAATTAAGTGATTAACAATTGCAATAATGAAATAGAAATTTGCAATATCACAAGTCATTAACACAAGTGACACAAGATTTATGTAGAGAAACCCTTGCGGGAAAACCTCCACACCCAAAGAGATCCAATGTTTGTATTAATCTTTAAGGAAGTACATCAATACAACAATCCTCTTTACAATTCAACAACACTTTGTTTTCCTGACAACCTGTAAAGAACTCATACTAAACCACCATCCCAAGGCTTCAATATAAATAATTTTGTGTGAGAGAATACCACAAATGGTATCCCAAAACAAGAAAAACCACCTAGAAAAACCCACACCCCCCTTAGTGGACAACCCATAAACATGGAATAAAATATTAAATAATCACATGGCCTTCACATGGGCGCCTAACCCATAGCCAATCAAATTAAGTCAAGCCTGAGTGCTCCATAAGTCTTTGATGGCTCCAATGGCTACATGCAAGCTCATGCACCTCCATGAAAACTTGGGCACTCAACCATGCAAGAGCATGCAAAACATGCAAGGACATGCACACTCAAGTAGTCCCAACCCAGAAAATTGGACACCTAGGAAGAATAATCTCTTGGGATTCCTTGTAACTACCACCGTGAATGGTCCACCTCTTTGAATGAAATTACAATTTGTCATAGGAAGATAACTAATAAATATTTTACCCCTCATGTCCTTAAGAACACTTTCCAAAGAACATGGAGACACATAAATCAAATTAGGATAACAATTTTAATGTCACCTATCCTAACAAGAAGAGCATGTACAGGAATTTACAAGATCATACAAAACTCCAATCTCTTAATCAAGAATCCAAGTACTCAAAAATCTCAATATCTAAGATTTGATACCATGTTAGAAATCTGAAATAGATTGAATAACCAATATCTTATATGAGAGAGATAAGCTATAAAACTGTAAATGAAATAACATAATTACAAACTTGAGATTCCAAGAGATGTGCAAATGCCAAGATGAAAATATTGCATTAAGAGCTCAAAGAAAATATGTAGAATAATGACTACATGCATCAAGGTGCATGCATGCCAAAGTATGCAACAATGCAAGATAATAAATGAAAACACAAGCTAGGTAGTGATTTTATATAGAACTAAGGAGGTGGTGGAGGTGGCAAATCCAACCAATAGGAATTAACCACCAAAAGTGGATATGGACCACCAAAACTAGAGATGGCCACCAAAAGTGGAAAGTACTCCACCCTTTAAGGAAGGGGACACCACATCACTTATCTCCTAGTTATTAACTCACTTTACTATCCTAAACAAGCTTAATTAAATGTATGAAAAACCTAGGTCTAAGAGAGAATGAATTAACCCATTAGGAAAACAAAAACCTACTCCAACAATAAATAGTGGGTCAAATATGAATAAGGCACATAATATAGAAGGGACTCAAGCAAAAATGGCATGTCAGATTTGAGTCCCAAAAATTGGCATGGACATAGATGAGATGTTATAATTCACTTCATATTTGTGCTCTACAATAAAAAATTCCTCCCCGAATATCCATGAAATTGACATAAAATTTAACAATCTAAAATAGGTTTTAAACACCTCCTTAAACCACAACTTCAAAATTACACCCAAAAATGCCATTTGGTAACCATTGCTAGTTAATCTAACACATTTATCCATATTTCTTGCTATCAATGGTGGATGGTAGAATGTATAATAACCATTTCACTTCAAGATTATACCATATTCTAGATTTTTCCTTATAATGACAAGGGAGATGGAATTAGTCAACTCCTCTTATTTGTGTGTGTTGGCGTTTAAATTCGCACCTCTGGAATGCGGATTTGAAAACGGACAGCTATGCACAGATAAACTGCTCTTCAAATTAGGAGGGGAAGCTCCCTCTTGCTGATGGTGTTTGAAAGAAAGTAAACTAAAACTAAGTTGCCTATCTTTTTGGATCAGCTTAGAGCACAAGGTTTTTTAAACACAAACGCCGCAGCTGAGATTTTCTGATAAGAAGTTCAACTACGACTAACTTAGACTAAAGACGTTCCTAACCTCTCTAGTAATAGCAGAGCAAGAGAAGTTAGAAATTAACAAGGTAGATTCTCTGACAAAAATACTTTAACAATCTCTCTCTCAACAAACACCTACACACTTCACTGTAAGCTGAAATAAAGATCATGAAAGCATAACATAGATAACGGAAATCTGAGATTTTAGACCAAGGAAAAAGAGGCTCATGATTTTATTACTCAAATCTCTAAAACAAAACTCCCTTCTAACATGCCTTGAATAAGAAATTGCAGCTAAGGAGGCTTGCAAACTTATTCTTAACACAATAGAAAACAGCAATCTCACTAACTCCTTGTTGGCTAAAGAGGCTCAACAATTTGCTTATCACAATACAAATGAACAATACTTGAGCAACAAATAGAAGGCACAATAGGCTCAGCGTTTTGTTCTCATAAGCACGGTTAAAGAAACTAAATGAGCAAAGGCTCTTATTTATAGAGAAGCAGAGGAGTAGGGAACCCTAAAATCTCCTTGCTTTCACAATCTAGGGCTTGCTCAGCAAGCAAGCTTTATTACTAAATCTAGAAACAAGATAACAACTAAAACCCTAAAAAGCAGAAAAAAGCGGGAAACGCCAACTATTACATCTTATCTTCTTTCTATCCTCAAAGAATGGATAAGGATGATTCCAAGAATAGAAAGAAAGCGGGAAAGAAAGCTTCTAGAAGAAAGCTGCTTTAAAGCTCGATCACATCCGCTAGGAAGTCGAGATTGTCCCGGTTCGGTGCATCTATACCATCAACACAAAACACCGCTTTTCAAGAATATCTTCGGCATCTTCAATAGATCTTAGGAAATCTTCAATCTCATTGGCCGCTTTATTGAACTTTGCTGACATCACTGAAATATGACCTATCCTTCCGCCAACTGGGCTGCAACTTTGAACAACGTTCTGGAACTGATTTTGCACCTCCTCAAGCCCGACATAAGAACCATCTTCAAGACTGTACTGAGAGGGGATCTCTATGACAAATTCACTGATGAAAAGGAGAGCTTCAACCACCCTTTGTCTGTAGGTGATGAATTCTTCAGATATCCTCTCATAGGTTTTAACTTTGAAAACATGACGTTCTCTCCATGCAAGGATTTGTCTTTTGTGCTCCTTTGAAACTGCTGAACCGTAGGCTGTGTCTAAATCAGCAATGATAATCTCATGCCTAGGTTTTACTTCAGCCCATGTTTGTTCAAATCCTTGGATGCTTTGACGAAGTTTATGAGCATTCTCTCTCAACTGGAACATCCGAGCCAAGATCTCCTTTCCTCTGACAATGAAGCTCTCGATCCACTCCTGAGTCTCTTTCCCACATATGACCAGCTGTCTTAACTGATGGTGATCAGCTGGTGTCTCTAAGACCTGGGGCAGCAACTGAGTTGTTTGGGAAGAACCACGAGCAAGGTTAGAAATAAAAAGCTTAAGCTGCTAATTTTCGGCCTTGAGGGCTGCCTTGTCTTCTCCATCTTTAAGCACTCTTTCATGTAGGTTTTCGGATACAACTTTGAAGAGACTCAAATCTGCATGTCTGGTATTTCTACCAAGATTAGCCTTGACCATTACAAAATCATCCATGTTCACCTCATCTCTATTCTTATCTTCTGGAGGCACAGCAGTCTCTACGACAATCTCGTTATCAGGATTCCTATCAAAGTGAACTTGCTTCTTTGCCTTCTTCTTAGGAGGTTCCTGATAAATATTATCGAGATCATCAACACTCACTTGATATGAAGGCCTTCTCCTAACCCTTCCTAAGGAGTTCTCAAGCCAAGACACCGTAGTATCTTTACTAACTTCCTCAGGAGGTACTGCTGCGATCTCTTCATCATCTTCAATATCAAGATCAATATGAATTGGTGACGAACCCGTCAAAGGTACAGGAACATGTGTTGACGGTGGCTCCTCTGCTTCATTCTGAGGTATGGGCTCGTCAAGAGGAACTTCTGAATCAACCGTAGGCTGTTCCTGTATGACTATGCCTGAGAAATCCAACCTTCTCTTTACATTTTTATTTGATCTACATCCTTTGACGCCATCTTGAGACTGACTTTTACCCTTTCCTTTTGACTGTGCTGTAGAAGAAGAGGGAATTATCCTTGGCGGCTCTGCTACTGGAATAGAGTTCTTCCTTTTAAGCACTAAGAAAACCTTACTATACTCAATGACTTGTCTTGTTCTGTCTTCAACTGAAAGAGATTCCTTGTTTGCCCAATTAACTTGTGGAAGAGGCTGATCCTTGATTCTTTTCTGAGTGTACATTGGTAGAAGCACATCTTCATCATCATCAGAGAGTCCTTCAATGTCTTCATTTAAACAATCTTTCATCGATGGAGAGTCAACCTGCTGTAACTACGCCTTCGCACTTCAAACTCATCTGCACAGTTAGCCCAAAAATCTTCAAGTGCGGGTATATGATTGTAATTCTTCTCCAACCGGCCAGCGTAGACACCATGAGGATCAAATGACCGCCTCTCACTGTAGGGTTTGAGACCGAATTTATCTAATTCTTCTCCAATTGTCCTGGCATCTGCAGCAGTCCTGCATGTATAAATACCCAATCCTAATGGAAAGTGAAGAGAGGGTTTCTTTCTATTTCTCAAGACTGTGTGGACACCGTGAGCTTGCCTCAAGAATTCCATGAAGATGACCTCGTCTGACGGATACCTTGGCAACATTAGCGGGGCACCTGAATAACCATAAACCCTGAGATAGGTAAAGGTAGGAAACTGTATAAACCAATCTGCCCATTCCGCCATTGCTGCCCTAGCAACTGAAGAGATGCGGACGTGCAATTCATTGTCTAAGTCACGCACTGTGTACATCAAGAATGCCTCGTTCACCCTTTTGTAGTGGTGCAACGACTTTGTGAATTCCAACTGGGGATAATAATTATATATGTGTTGAACGCTCAATGACCCCTCGGTGTTCAATCCTCTGAATTGACCTTGATAGGCCACCAAATAGACTAGATATGACACCATGTGGAATACATGAAACTGGAAATATTCTGTTATTTGTTGATGTAGGCAGTCACTTATCAAAGTAGGCCAGTCATAAAACTCGGTTTTCTTCATAATGTGAGGTATGGCATAAAACATCCAAGGTTGGAACTTGGTGGCATCCTCGGAACCAGTGACCCTGTTGAGCAAAGTGATGATGATGGCAACCTCGTCCTTGTACTCCCCTCGTCCGACATTCTTGGGCAATGTCTTATGTTTTTCTTTCATCCATCTCTGGGCAATCTTCTTGCTGTATTTGTCCTTATGCATATTCCACATCTTTTCACACTCATCCCTCGAAAGAGTTACACTTTCAGGCCATGGGGGAATGGAAAAACACTTTTCAACCATGTCGGGCTTTAAACTGCAAATCAACCTACCATCTGCTGACTGGATCTCCCTAGTAGCCGGGTTGTAATGCTTAATGCAAGCGATTACGAACTCAAGGCTTTGAACTGATATAGGAATTGACGTTGCTGCGAGGAGTCCAGAATGTCCCCGGTTCTTGATTGAAGTGTTGCCTACTCTCTCCAAGCGTGTCAAATTAGAACCAAACGACATGATGCAAATCATCTCATTTGTTTTGATGTAATCATGAAAAAGTGATTGGACTTGAAAACAGTGGAGTGTACTCCATTGAGAAAACTTGAAGAATGACTATAAACTTCATACAATTCGGACAAGTCTTGAACAATTTCTATTTTTTAGAATCTTTGATTTTGTGCTTCAGAATGGTGCAGGGAATTTTTCTGAGATATGGGTTTTGTTCAGAATGACGATACAAGACAACCCAGATCGTCCGT
Organism: Sequoia sempervirens; assembly: GCA_007258455.2. Lineage (NCBI taxonomy): Eukaryota > Viridiplantae > Streptophyta > Pinopsida > Cupressales > Cupressaceae > Sequoia > Sequoia sempervirens. The sequence continues at coordinate 311,749,700 of VDFB02000017.1, read as the reverse complement.
TTTTGAAAATCTTGAATTTTGACTGAAAAAGCGGCAAACCCTAATTTCTTCAATTTTTCCCGAAAAAAGCTGGCATCTGGGTTTTGTTCAGAATATCGTTAGAAATGGACCCAGTTGATTGGATTTGCAAAACTCTGACGTTTGATTGAAAAAGCAGCCAACCCTAGGTTTTTGGAAAAAAGCTGCGATATGGGTTTTCTTCAGAGTGATTGGAAAGGACCCGGATCAGTTTGATTTTGAATGCCGGGGTTTCTTGACATGCAAGATAAAAGCACTTGCGCAACTTGATGAAGTTCTTGAAAATTCTTGAAGGTAGAGGCAAAAGACCAGATATTTGAAAAATTAAGCTTGTATACTGCTTGAAAACTTGATCATACGGAACAAAAACTTGAAAAGCAAAGTTTATGCTTGCTGGTCTGAAAAATCTGATGTAAAACCGGCAACTATGAATTCTTTAATCACAAAAATTTCTCAAACTTGCTGCTCCAACTTTCTCCTCTGGATGCTACCTGCAAAAATAATGAAAAATACATTGAAAAGAAGTGTTAAATAGACTTAGGGTTCGATTTTAGGTTTTGCTTTTTTTTTGCTTTTATTTTCAAAACCCTAAATCTCATCTTCTCAACTTGGACGCCATCTTCTTCTCAAGCAAATTTTGAAATTTTGAAAATCTTCAAAAATCTTCTAAGGCATGAAGGTTTGGGCGCCTTTCTCCAAGAGGGGCGCTCAACTTCACCAGTGTTAGTCAAAATTTCAACTTTTTCAACTTTTCTCCATTTTAACATGCCACTTCGCCTCTGATTTCTCGTTGATTGGTGTACCCGACAGGCGAGCTGAGTGGTTCACTGCGGAGCCGGACTGATTCTGAAGAAGATGTTCTGGAGGCACCTCCTGCTAAAAACTTGATTTCGACCTCCGAACTCACGGGAGGCTTTTCCTTCTAGGGGCGCCCATCTTCTCCAGTGTTAGCCATTTTCCTGATTTCCAAGTTCTTCCTTCTCCCTTTGATCTTCTGGTGAATCTTCGATTCCGGGAGCTACGTTGATCGGACTGACTGTCTGAGTGTTTCGTTGGATAGCCAGACTGATTCTGACGAGGCCTTCTTGGACGTTACTTCTGCAAATTCCATCATTTGGAGGCTTTAAAATTTGGGCGCCCTTCTTCAACTGGGGCGCCCACTTCCATCAGACTTAGAAAATTTTCCAATTTATTCAGGTCCCTCACTTCTTCAGATGACCTTGTTGGATCTTAAGCTCCGGGCGTCGGATCGCTGAATGTTTGTGCTCATCGCGAAGCTGACTGAAAATGAAAAGGGGTCTTCTGGAGACACTTTTGTCAAAAAGTGAACTTTCACCCTTCAAAAGGTTGGGCGCCTATCTTGACTGGGGGCGCCCAGTTTACCAACACTTAGTTTATTTTTTGACTTTTTCACTTTTGCTTTGAATTTCTCTTTTCACCTCTCGTCGGACCCTCTGTTCAGCCTTTTGAATCTGATGACTGCGAGCTCCGTTTGTCGTGCTGAATAGCTCACTGCAAAGCCAGTTGAATTCTGAAGACATCTCGTTATAGCTTCGACTGCAAATTCCTCTGTCTGCACCCTTGAAATGTTGGGCGCCTTTCTCTTCTTAGGGCGCCCAGTTTCTCCATACTTAGAAAAATTTTCAACTTCATCTTCAAGTTTCAGATTTTCACTTTATACCTTCTACTTTGACTTGAATTTTCCGGAGACTGGATCATCGGATGCTCTGACGGGGATATCCATCGCGAAGCTGACTGAAAACTGAGCAACTTCCATTGGAGACCGTAACCCTAATTCCTTCATTTGGCACCCTGAAAAGGTGGGCGCCTTTCTTCAACTAGGGCGCCCAAACCTAGCAGACTTAGAAAATTTTCATGACTTTTCACTTTTCTTCCTCGATCCTCGTGCATGTTCATCGTTTCACCTTCTGCTGGGAATTTGAATGCTGAAACTGACGCCTGGCAGTCGGATGACCTCCATTGATGACCTCGGAACTCCAGATATTCTTCTGAAAAAGCTGAATAGACCAGTGGGAACCGTGATTATTTTAAGATTAAAACCTTTCATTTGATACGGACACATTTTGAGCCAATCAAAATCGATTCGAGACCTGTCGGACCAACTTTCTATTTTAGAAATTTTCTATTTTAGAAAATTTTGCCGATATCCATTCGAAAGAAACGGAAAAACCGACTTTTACTATTTAGAAAATTTCTAAAAATAATAAGCAGTTTTCTAAAATTTAGGATGAAAAAGCGAGATACGGGTTTTGTAGGTTAAAATTGCTCTTAGCGGAGACCAGATCGTCGAGAAATTGAAAATTTTGTGTTTTAACCCTCCATGCAAGACATGCACACCCAAATTTTGACCTTTTTGACTGATTTGACAAGACTATTACTCATTTCTTCAAAATGTCTAAGTGTAACAAAAATTTTAATTTTGGGGTACAACAGTGTGTTTAGAGATAATATTTCATCTTAAACTATTATCCATGTTTCTAATAAATTATTTCAATATACTCCACGTCTTCAATAATAATCTCTTATAATGGGTGATAACTCTATAATCTAGGATTTAAATGGGAATGTAATTCTTCCTAATCCTTAATTAACATACTCCACATCTTCAATAATAATATCTTATAATAGGTGATGACTAATAAGAATGTAGTTCTTCCCAATCCCTAATTAACATAGTCTCCATCTTCAATAATAATCTCTTATAATGGGTGACAACTATACTATATAATTTAGGATTTAAATGGGAATGTAATTCTTCCCAATCCTTAATTAACATACTTACCTTCTTTCGTTCAACCATCTTAATGTCATAGCTAGCTAAATAATCCATAGCCAAATTAGCTTATCTATGTGTGTGTTGGGTTGTGAAGGAGCTTAATGAATTCATATATGACCACTTCTCCAATAGAATGAATTTAATTTTATAGCATTCAAATTTCCATTTACAAATTAAATTTATAATATTCATTGAATTTCTTTAAATTTCTATATTCCTTAATCCAAATTGATGACATGTTTGGAGGCCTAAGATTAATGCTTGAGCTTGAGCCTCATTATGAACATACCTCTTTAATTTTCATTCGATGTATCAAAAGTGAAGTTCTCATCTGATTTTCTTATGATACAACTAGCCCTAGATTGGCCTTGACTACCTTTGATGCACTAGCAAAATTCAATTTGACCCAACCACTATAGGGTTGTTGCCATTTTATTCTCTTTCTAAGTTATTGTGGAATTTACTCCACAAAACTCATAAACAAAGATGAATATTACTTTAAAATTAATATTATTTATATATCTTTAAATTATATAAATAATGTATAGATAAACATATTTATTAAAAGTTATTGTATTTACATTATTTAGATAAACCAATATATTCTTGTTAAAAGATCCAATTTAGAGGTTAATAGATACACACCATACAAACCATATTGATACACAGAGAGGGTGACACATGGCTAGGACATGTTGTATGTTATAGAGGTTGGAAGCATACACCAAAGATACATGAAATGCATGGATTACATACATAATTAAATATTTATAGGGGATTGATCCCTATCAAACTCATAGTTCCCTGATCATCATATGGATCTCAACCTAGAACTATTTGTGCCTTTGCTTCTAATGCTTCCACATAGTATAGTGAATTGAATTTGTTTACAATATATAATAATATTTCTTTTATTTATATAACTATGTAAGTAATTTTATTTAAGTATATTATTGTTTACACATCTATTTATTATATAAATAATGTATAAATAGATATTTACTCAAGAGTTATTTATTTATTTATTTTTTTATAAATATTTATATAAATTTAGATATTTTATTATTAAAAAAATCAATATATAAAAATTATACATATATTTAATTGTATTAATTTATTTTTGATACATAAGAGGTTAATTTTATATTAATTATCAAAAATTTACATTTGAATGTCTTGTGCATCAGATCTTGACAACATTACAGAGAACATTTAATGCACGACTTATAGAGGCTATGTAGAGCCATTCCTAGTGCTACATCAAAGAAAAACCAAAAAAATTGTCACACAAGGCATAAGAAACTCCCTAGGGCCCCAATACCACCCTTACAAAATATAAACAAACATAGCAAAAAACTATCCAACCTAACGTTATCCAATAATTATGCCTTGTAGATACATGATGAATCCATCGATCCAATCACAATTCTGGAATAGCTCCAAGTACAACATCCTCTTGAGGAACTTGACACCCCTTAGGGCCCTCACATGGTGACTCCAAAGCTCAACCCCTTTGACATCCAAAAGGAAGGGATAGCACTTGACATCAACACTCAACTCCAGCAACAAACCCAAATCCTTTGGACGTGGGATACCAATTCTCAGTTGAGCATACACAATGTTTTCCTCGATACTGCAACAAGTTTGGTTTAACCAATTTCATTGCCAACAATAAGGCCATACCCTCTGAAAGGTGAAGATCCAACAAAGCTGCAACAAACCTTGATGATATGTCAATATTAACCCGATATCTTTCCTCGATCACCAAGAATTCTTCAACCAACACCAATTTTATTTCCTCCATTGCCAAATGTCATCCACCATGAAGATTAACTTGAGCCTAGACTTTGAAATCACCCCCAAGGAGGTCATTTGTCTTTTGGAACTCATGAACCTTATAGGATTGTCCATGACACAACCTGTAGCTTCCAATTCAACTCCATGAGTGGTGAAAATGGCCACAATGATCCATATTTAATGACCCAACAAGCGTGCCAACCTTGTTGGTAATAATCTTGCTTCTCACTATTGTACTTCAAGATCAATCCTGCAGCCCTATCCATGCCCACTTGAAACATAATGAATTAATTCAACTTTCATTTTGCATGGCCATTGATGTGTCTGTTGTTTAAACACTCATCTTTCCCTTTGGACTTGACTCGCCAAGTGTTAGCCACATGATTGGACATATATATCCAACTTTTCCTTACCATTGCTATTAACTTGTGAAAGCAAGAATGCAAGAGCTACGATGTGATGCTTTGTTTACGACCAATGTTTTGAGCTACTGTAGTAATTAAAATGGAATGATTGACACCAAATAACAATTAAGAAGCTTTAACATTTACCACTAAATGATCATTTGTTTAATTATGCACTCTTTCCTTTCAACTCCTTCATTTTCCAAGTCGTTCTCTTCCCAATTAGCCTCCCTAAAGGTATGGCTAATAAAAAATTTATTAAATTTATCTAATAGCTCACAAGCTTCCTCCAGCAACACTTGTAGCCTCCAATTTATAATTTTGTTAGTCCTAATCGGATTGTCAACCAACATTGAGTCACCTTCCAAAGCTATCTTGGTGATTTTCAATTTCTCAGCATAATCTTAAATCAAGGATCAAGGCGCAAAATTCTGCTTCATTATTTGTCTCCTTTGATAATGTCATTGAGAGACTACCAACTATAGAACCTTCCCAATCCCTTATTATGCAACCAGCCCTAGAAGGGCCCAGGTTGTCTCTAGCAGCCCCATCAAAGTTTAATTTGAACCATCCCTACTTTGAAGGGGACCAAACTGCCACCTTCCTCAACAATTGAGATTCATTCCCACCCAACATTGTGAGAGATGGAATTCTTAGACCAAACTAGAGCTTACAAATACTTTGATCCTAATCAGAAAATGAGTGCTCAGATGAGGCCTTTGATTTTTTCCTTGAGTTTACTACCTCCACGATTACAACCTTGATCTTATTCAAAAGTGATGGCAAACAAAGTTATTTATCTTGAAAGATTATGTGATTATGCTCTTTCCACGACTCCCAAACTAGAATCGAGGGACTAGTAACCCACAAGATTGGGAATAGTGCAGGCTTCTCTAGGGTTGGCCAAGCTTGGAACAAGCTAAGGATGTCATTTGGGAGGGCTTCCACCCAACCTAGAGCTTAACACACAACCACCTTGAGAACAACTTTGGGCAAAGGGAAATTGTAGAAACAAATGATTGGCACTTTCTTTGTTTTCTTTACAAAACACACACCTTGAGGGCCCTTGTATGCCTAACTTAACAATTTTATCTCTAACTTTAGAATCTAATTTTGTAAATCAAGTGAATGTCCCTACTTTGAGAAGGCATAATTTGTCCCAACAAAGATGAATTGGTATTGAGGACACTATTTCATTATTTTGTAGGATTCTATAACCATCTTTAGCATTGTATTGGCCAAATTTTGAGTTAGTTGAAACTAACCTATCAATGCCTTTTCTAACTGAGACCCATCTAAGTTTTAGATGTTCTTCTAGTTGTGCCTTTTCCCTAGCAAGCAACCCTAGGCCATCTAAAATCTTACAATTCCATGATTGCAACTTATTGTTGAGGCTACCTTGAAGGTAATCACTTACATGAACCCTCCAAACTTGTTGCAATATTTATTTTGTTTGCTCAAAATAGACCATACTTTCTAGACTTGGAAGACCACCCCAAGAATCTTTCAAAAATAGGGAAAACTTACCATTGTGGATGTCCCAAGAAAGGTAATCATTTATAAGGGGTCTACAACTTCTCATGAAATTCATATTTGAGAGCCTTGAGGCAACCTATATGCAATCAAAATACTATTTTCTACATTATTGCCAAGATATTTATGTTGAAGAATCCTTTCCCATTTTTGATTAGGTTCCAAATGCATCTTCCAAACTAATTTTTCTCCAAGAGCCATGTTCTATTTCATCAAGTCCTTCACACCCACACCACCTACTTCTTTTGGTTTGTTAATCCCATGCCATTCTATTAGCGAGATCTTCTTTTGATCTAAGGAACCTTGCCAAAAGAACTTACACATACTTTGAACTATGCTTTGGTTAACACATGATGGCGAGGTAAGACAAGATAGAATGTAGATTGGGATAACAATAATGATTGATTTTAACATAGTTATCTTTCCATCCCAAGACAACCACTTGCCTTTCAAGAGGCCATTCTGCTATTGATTTTTTCTTTTATTGACTCCCAAAGGCTGTCATTTCTCTGAACCTTTGCCAAAGGAAGTCCAAGGTATTTTCATGGTAATGACGCCTTCTTGAATTGAATAAAATTGATTATTTCTTGTTCTAGGCACTAATTTGTATTGAAAAAAATATTAGATTTGGATTCACTAACCTCTTGGCCTAAGGAAATCAAATATAATTCTAATATTCCTTTGAACGTTATGGCCTCACTTCTCTTGGTTGCTCCAAAGAACATGGTATCGCTAGTGAATTATTGATGTGTGATTATTGGAACATTACTTGTGACCTGAATACCTACCCACCTACCATTATCAGTAGCCCTTGAGATGGCTCACCCCAAAGCCTCAACCATAATCATGAAAAGGAAGGGGGAAAGTGGATCACCTTGTCGAATACCTCTAGAAACTTCAAAAAAACCCTTTGGAGAGCCATTAACCAACACCAAAAAACTTGGTCCAACAATGTAGTCAAACACCCATTCAATCTAGGAAATATCAAAATTGAAAGCAACCAACACCTTGCACAAAAAGCACCGATCAACCCTATTATAAGCTTTTTTTATGTCAAATTTGAGCAACGCGATTTGCTTATTAATTTTTTCTATTGAGTGCATGAATTCCTAGGCTATGATCACCCCCTCTAGAATGGACCTGCCCAACATAAACCCCATTTATTCCTATGATATTATGTCTAGAAGGATGAGCTTCAACTTGTTCACAATTGCTTTAGTCATAAATTTGTAAATTGTATTGCATAGTGAGATGGGCCTAGATTTATCCAACAATTTTGGTTTTTCTTTCTTAGGGATGAGGGCTATAAATGTTTTATTTATGTCCTTTAGTTCCTTTCCTGAACTTCATGAATCCTATATTGTAGTTGTTACCTCATTTCCAATAAAATCCCAATATTGTTGAAATAAACAAGTAGGGAACTCATCTGAGCCTGGAGCTTTATTCAAATGTAGTTGGATTAGTGTTGTTTTGAATTCCTCTTCCAAGAAGCTTTTTGTTAACATTCTAATTTATTCAACCAAAACTAGATGAGGGATCCCTTATAGTAGTTGATTTTGAGCCCTCAAATCAGAACCCTCCAAATTATTGAGTCAATTGCTAAAAAAGTACACTGTTTATTTTTCTCTCTTCCCCATTTTTTGTTATAGAGCCATTGATCTTTTTTAGTTTTGATATTTTGTTTTTGTCTCTTCTAATTTTGGTTGAATTGTGGAATAATTTTGAGTTTTTATCTCCTTCCCTTATCCATAATTGTCTGGCTTTTTGTCTCTAGAAAATTTCCTCTTTGGTCGGCACGTCTTCATATTATTTTAAAATATCTTTTTCTTTAAGAAACTTAAATTCTCTATCAATTACTTTCTTGAGGATTTCCTCATTTAACTCATTCAACCTCCCTTCTAATTCCTTTTTTGTTTCAAAATATTTTTGAAATGGGTCCTATTCCACTCCCTTAGTTTTTGTATAATTAATTTTAGTTTTACTACTACACAAAACATTTTGACCCCATTGGGTTGACTTCCCTCCACCATTTTTCAACCCACTTGAGAAGATTAGGATCCTTCAACCATACTTTTTCAAATTTGAAAGGGCAGTGGATTGGCTTTTTGTCATCTAAAATGTTGAGTTGGATTGGAAGATGGTCTGAGCTAGAATGAGGAACTATGTTGCCTTCCAAGGAAAAGGGGAATGTTCCTAATTCACTTTTGAATGAGAAACTATCTAGCTTTTCATCTATGTTGCTAAAACCTAATCTCCTATTTGTCCATGTGAAAACTCCATTTTCCATCTAAATTTCAACTAGCATATTGCTACTTACAAATTATTTGCAGTCAAATTGGGATTGATACCTTTTGTGGCTACCCCCTTATTTTCATTGGTGTAGAGAATGACATTGAAATCCCCCCTAATATATGAAACTCATTTGGCCAAGCTACTAAAAAATCACTTACTCCTTTCCATACTTCTCTCTTCTTAATACATGAAGTAGGACCATAAACATTAACTAGAATGAATTGTAAATTTGCATAAAGAATCCTTACCTTGCATGCCAACCAATGTTTGTTTGCCACAATACTCTCGATGTAAACATTTTGAGGTTTCCACAAGATCATTAAACCTCCCAAGTTGCTCACCGAGTTAACTACTTATGCCTGCCAAAATCTTAACTTTCTCTTGAACACTCCCACTTCCTCCATTGACATTTTTTATTCTTGAATCATGACTGTGTGTGTTGTGGATAATTCTATAAAATTCCTAACGAGGCATCTTTTGTTAGGGAATTTAAGCCCCTAACATTCCATGAAACTAACTTCATGGATCCTTGGGAAGGGAAATCCCCTTCCTTGATGTCAAAAGCTTGATTATTTTAACTTGCCCCTCAACCTCCCCATCAAGCATTTATTTCTCTTGATTTGACCTTCTCTTCTTCCTTCCTTCTCCATAGTCCAAAGATTTCCTCACCATATCCTTTTTCTTGACTCCTAAATTTTTTGATTCCTTGTGTGCTGACATCAAAGCTTGTGTACCATCAGGGTCAACTGATATGGGGTGTTTTTCCTCTTCACAAAGCTCCCCTTCTTCCAAGTCTTCTTTTGTCAAAGGCTTGCTAGCATTTGAGTGATTGGTATCTTCCTTTATGTCTTCCAACCCTATTATGAAATCACCAATATATCTCTTGGTATCCTCTTCCTTTATTCTTGCATTCCTCAGTTCCATGCTTGTGGATTCCATGATGCTTGGGAATTTGCAACCCACCTCTAGTTTTGAATCCACCTCATTGATTTCTTGTTCCTCTCCCTTGGAGTCCAAAGAAACCCAACCAACACCATTCACTGGTGCTACCAACTATGTTTGAGTTTATTTTGTGGATCCCTTTGACATCCTCATCATCGAGGTTTCCAAAATGGCTAAAGAGATATTTTATAAGATTATCTTCCTTCCTCTCTCACCCCTACACCATATTTTGGTGATTGTTCTACCATTATTGTCTGATTGGAGCCCAACTTGCTTGTTGCTTGTGGTGCTACTCTTATATATGGAGCCCTCGCTATCTCTTTCTCATCATTATGCACTCCAATTAACTTTGACTTACCTTCTTCCACCATTATCACCCCAAAAAAGTGTTGCCACTACATGAGTGCCATTAACTTTTGCTCCTGTAAAGCAATTTGTGACCTTTTTGTACCACCTTTGCTAGATCTAGTTGCTCATTGTTTGTCACCCTAATTGCATCCAAACCTGCCATATCCCTTCTAATTACACCTTCTTATGGCTTGTCCAAACCATGTTTAGTTCTTCCCCATTAATGAGGATTCGAGATTAACTTATCACCAATTGATCATCCTCCGAACCCACTAGTAATTGAAGGTTTTTCCTAGCTTCCATTTCCTAGCTTCCAACTCCTGGTGATTTGCATATTGTCTCATTTAATTTCTTATCCCTTGCATCTATCATTTCTTACGCCTTCTCCTCATTGTTCCTAGATGCTTTTGGAAGTTTTAGCCCTTCTATCTATTTAGGAAAGAATTCCCATTCCACCTTTTGTAGCCATCTAACCTCCTTTGAGATGAATTCTAGCTCCTCCCATCTAGGGCAATTCAGATTAGTCTCTATATAGGTCCTCGCATGGGTGTTTTGGTCTCCCTGAAGTAGATATTTTTCCAAACTAACGATGGTTCCTAAAGATTCCCCTATCCATTCCAAAAATTCCTTATTCCAATACTCAAATGGCAGATTGGGGAGATTGGCCCATATTAGAAATTTATCCAACACATGTTTTTTGGGGTTAAATTCAATTCCCATTCTTTATAATAATAACCTATCCCTTCCATCATTAGGATTTTTTTCTCAAGTACAAATTGTTTGATTTGTGCAGATGAGCAAACAATCAACAAGAAATTAATTGGTAAAAATAAAATACTCACCTCTTCGCCCTAGTTATCTATCCACTATCTTTGAATATTCCCTGTTGGATATCCCCTATTGCACCATTTGGCAAAAAGAGATCTCTCCTTCATATATATTTTAGATTGTTGGAGCGTTTCAGATGGAATTACCATTGACTTACTTTTATTTCTCTTTTCATTTGCTCCTTTCCCCTAACCTAGGGTATTTAGCCTCTTTGAATAGTTCTCCTTCTAGTTACCTTGTGCATGCCTTGATTATCTATTAACCATTCCTTGTAATTCTTTACTTTTACTATCATTGGGATTACATTAGATCTTGTTGCAAATATAGGCATTTGCTCACCTAGATCTTCATCTTCCTTTGTTGCCCTAGCTACCCTCCATCTTTTGGTCAAAACCATGGATAGTCTTCTCTTTGTCCTTTTGCCTAAACCATCCATGCCCAATTGGCTTTGAGCCAAAAGCATGATAGCCTTGAAGCCCATGGTCCAACCATGTCCTTTGGTTGCCAAGCTAGGATTTGTTGAAATTCTAGTTTTGCCTTGCTTGTTGATCACCCTTAAAGCTTTGCCAAATTTTTGCCTAATGCATGACCTAAGATTTTTGCCCACCAAGACTTAGATTGCTTCAATTGTTATTGTCTCCATAACCAATGCCAAAGTTGGACCCATGAGGATAACCTTGATCACCATTTCCCCCCAGCTTTGCCAATTATCCCTCCGTGAGAGCCTCCTTGACTCCAGGAGAGACAACTCGCTATCCATTTCATTCGCCCATGTTCCAATCCTCCTCTCACTATTCTTGCTGAACTCACACATTTTCATTGGAATTTATCTTATCAACAAACCTTCTATCTCATGTTCTTGTTCTTGCTTGATTTAATCGTATTAATTTTTAATAATATGTAATTCATATATTTAAAAAATAACTAGCTATGGCACCTTGTGCAACGAGTACACCGAAGAGGTGTGGAAGGTCAATTAGGAAAAAAATGGTTTATTTTTTGCACATTTGTGTAGTGTATGAGATCAATTGGTAGGTCATTTAGAAAATGATTTTTATATTATTATTAATTTTATTTTATATTTTATTACTTTTTAAATTTAATGTATCAACTATTATTTTATTATATAAATATTTATTATTTATGTATTAACTATTGAATTAACTATTATATTGTTATATAATATAGCATTATATATTAAAAATCAAATTATTTATTATATATTTTTGATAATTTTTTGAATCATATTTTGTATGCACATGTATTAAAATAGAAACAAATAACCTTACTCCAAAACTACTGAATATTTTATTTATTATTGTTCTTAATTATTTTAAACTGTATATCAATAATATAAAATTATTTTTACTTACACTTAAATGATAAGTAAAACTATATAATCACATTGTGGGTGGCAGGGTGGGCCCCCTCCCCTCCCTCTCAGCATGTTCCTGTTTGCACCCATGAGATCGATGGAAATTCAGAGGCAAATCATGATTGGACATGCAGAGAGGGCAAGGGGCATCAAACGGGGAGCGAAGGCTGATAGTGCAATGGCAAGGCCACATCATCGCACATGCCAACACAAGCAGCCGGAGGAATGTGGAAGGCAAGCACTCAAAAGGTGACAGTCTGGCTAAACGAGAGGATCTTAGAGACATCAAAAATCTTATGACACATTAAGCCAAGATCAAATAGAACAACATGTGGAGTACGGTCGTCAGGGAAGCCTCATGCAAAGCGGACGGGTGTCAAATATCGATTATCACGAGGAGATAGTGGAATGAAGGCCAAGGGTGGAAGGACAAAACTTAACTACAAGGATGGATTGCCTTGCTCAAACATCATTTCAGGAACGGATACAGTGGGTCGACCTCGCTGGATACGAGTTCTTTAAATGAGGATAGATAATGGCATTTTTATTGCTTGGTTTTCAAACTTGTTGTGTTGGCTATCTATGTGTAGGGAAATCCCGACCAAAGGACTGGCAAAGGCGAAGTCGGGCAAATCAAAATTCATCATCACAATTTCAGCAGTGGGACTGGAAAGCTTTGGGGTAGACACTCCCGTCTCCTTGGAGGTGATAGAGAGACAAATTGCTTTTAGGGAGATCACCGACCAAAGGTTGAAGAGAATCCTGCTTGAGGATGATACCTTAACCATGGTAGCAGTCAAAATGATGTTAGGGAAGGTACATTTAGAGAGAAAGGAATTTGCTTGGGATAATGCACATATTTCCTCTCGCTTCCTCGTCGTCATGCTGGACATGGAAGTGCCGAAGGCAGAAGCAAAAGAGATAATGGTGCACCTTTTTTGAGGTGACCTGTTAGGAGGGCTAGAAAAGACACTGAAATTGACCTTCACTGGTAAAGGAATCCCACGTCCATTGGACTTGGAGCTGCTGTGGGAAACGAACAAGGCAGTAAAATTTTATCCTTTCCTGTTGGATTTAAAAGGACCAGAGCTCATGAGACACAGAATGGTCTCGACCATGGCGGTCAAATTTCTGAAGAGGAAGCTGAGTTTGGTGCAGGAGGAGGGCATGGATTGGGTGGATGACTTCACCCTGTTTGCAGAAGTGAATGGTTTTCTGTAAGTGAATTAATATTTTGCTTATAAATATAGTTGAAACCAGTTTTTTGTAAATACGCAATGGGACTGCTTTTTGTTCTGTATCAGATGTAAGCCGTTACTGGGCTGACAAGTTCAATTATTTAGGTATAGTGTTCATGATAGAATGGTGATCTTTCCTGCTCCGCAGACAAAGTGTATATTTTCTTAAATCTAATGCAAAATCACATCCTTACGTATAAAAAAAACTATATAATCACATTATCAATAAATTAATTAAAAATTCTCACTATAATAATATCTACCAAAAAGGCCTTTTTAAATGGTTCGATACAAGCCGTAGGAGAATAAGATGACAAAACTTGCCATGAAAGCTCCTTTTATATTATTTTATAATTAATAAAATAATTATAAGCTAAATATAAGTTAGTAGGCACATTTTGAAATGGACGAAATATCTCTGCGAGCTGCTAAGTGTTGCAAGGGAGGGCTCGTAATTTTCATTTTAATAAGCATACTCTAAAACCCTTTTCAAAACCTTATTTTGAGGCTACAACTTGCCAAAAATATGAGGAAGAGTTTGGAGGAGCGGAAACTAATAGCGGCGGGGAAAGCAGAAAAAAGCAACGAAAAACAACTGTAAAATGGTAAAAAATGATGAACGATTGAGATTCCTTTCACTGTCAACTATGGTCTCTAGTTGCTTTTCAATTGCTTGTAGGCAAACTAAGCTTGTGAAGCTCAAATAAGAAATGCCTTTGGCGTAATTAAACACACATCGCATAAAAAACTTTTATAAATTATAAAATATTTGTCATTCCTCTTAACTAATTATTTTATTACTTTAGTTCATTTTCATTTGAAAAAATACACATTATATTAATTTTTTTTATATTATTATTATATAATGCCTTGTTAGCCGATATACTATTTATTGTGGGCATAACCCACTGATTTTGTCTCGTGCCTGAAAAAATTTCATCGGAAAATAATTTCGTCTGTTGAAAAATCAAAATCACCTAATTGAAAATTGTGTTGGTTTGTAATCCATATCTATGCAACAAAACACTGAAAATCTTGTCACAACCATGAATGACAATAAAGCTGCAAAAAACTTGTGCGACAACCACAATTGATCACCATTATGTTGATGCAATAAAGCTGCAACAAAACTTGACAAAACTCCACATAAAATCAAACATCATCAACCATAATCATGAGGTAAATCACTTGCCACAGTTTCAATGATTTTTAATTTTTGGAATCTATATGCGACCTTCAAACTATTCAGTTTGATTATTTGACTTGTGAATGTAAGTGCTATATTTGATTTTTTTGCATTTGGTCATTGTTTGTAGTGTTAAGGGATTTTGTTAAACTAAGGCGTCTTACTTTATGCCCTAGAATTCACTTCTCCAACCAATATTACCCTTTTCATTTTTTCAGGTTTGTGTTGGGTAATGTTGTTTTTGAATCCTATATGGTTCATTAGTCAATAGTTTTTCACCAGTGTTAGGACTGGTTCGACCTTTCTAGAACGATTAAGATCGATACCCAATAAAAGACATTGAAGGGTGGAAGAATGCCTATAAACAAATATGTTCTCACTCAACTTGGTCCATGGATATAACTCATGGGTAAGTAACAAATCTCATTTTCTACTTGTTTTTTTATATTTTTCGTCAATAATTTCATGGTTGCTGCTGGATAACAGGTGACATGTGTGCTTTCAGTAGAATATAGTTTTTTAAGGATAAGGTTTTAGGGAAGGGATAGGAGCTAGGGGTAGGGCTTCAATTCTTATTTTGAAATGAAAAATTTCCTTTTACTGAAATAAAATGAGTGTATCCCAATAACATAGTAGCTTAATAACACAGTTAACATAAAAATCGTAAGCAACGAGGGGGCTCAAAGTTTTTTCTTGATTTTCATATTTGTGTTCAGTATGCTTTTTCAAAACCCTTAAATTTTTTGTTGTTTTTAAAGGACTATTTATTTGATCTATATAATTTTTTATGTAAAATTTCTTACTTTCACCAAGGTTTTTTGCACAAAAAAAATAAATATAGAAAACCGGTTGCTTGAAGAGTTCATAACTAATATTGCTAATAAATTTTAGTGGCCTCTTTTTGTACAACTATAGCCTAATTCTAAAATATGATTCTACTACTTTTCTTGTTATTTCAGTTTGGTTAATTATTTAATTGTTGAACAATGCCAACATCTATGCCTCCACTCTGCCTCCTGTTCCATCAATTTTTTGAAATATAATTATTTATTTATAAAAAAATATTTTAGATTGGCATGCTAAGATTTGCAACCTAATTTTAAAATTTTATTGTGCTTGCTTTTTTGTACTTTTTGTTTAACTATTTTTTTTGAATATCAATCATGCCAATGAAAGAAAGTACAATATCAACCAAAACATATTGAGCACATATATGAAAATCAAGAGAAAACTTTCAGCCCCCTCGCTGCTTACGATTTATATGTTAATTGTGTTATTAAGCTACTATGTTATTGGGATACACTCATTTTATTTCTGTAAAAGAAAAATTTCCATTTCAAAATAAGAATCGAATCCCTACCCCTAGCTCGTATCCCTTCCCTAAAACCCTATCCTTAAATAACTATATTCTTCTGAAAGCACACATGTCACCTGAACTATAACTGTAATTTTTTATTGGGCTACCACCTCTTGCCGGTGGAGGAGATGAGTGGATCGGACCTATGGGTATCCACTTCCACTTCCACCCACTAGAAGGCAATTGCACTTGATCTACCCTAATGTCCCACCACATGTACAAATCATTCATCAAAATGGTGCACAAAGAGGCCTATTATTAAACATACTTAAAAGAAATAGAATATTTTCTCATATTAGTTTGCTAAACATACTTAAATTTAACTCAATTAATTTTATTTGTAATAGTGTAATAGAATTTTTAAATGTTAAATTAAGAACTAACTAAAAATTTGGAACATGCTTCATACAACATATAACTCAAAAAATGTATTTTAATTTGACTGACACAAATATAAAAACAATCGACGTAATCATTGCACCTCCTTCATATGTAAATACTAGTATAATAATACCTTTGGAAGACACTTTTATACCCCTATTACTCTCAATGTATTACCTTACCGTGGTACAATAACATTATTTCATAATAAAAAATAACATTGAATTTTTTTTTTCTAATAACTTAAAAAAATTTAGAAAATCAGTCCCCATAAGACCCTGGTATAAATGTTCGGCTTCAAGGGAGCTCGATGAAGTGCGGCGTTTCGAAACAGTTCAATCGAAATTCCACTTAAAACAAACAATAAGAAAAAGTTCCCAAATTCTGCGATAGTTGTACAGGAAAGAAATTAACGTAATCCGTAGTTATGGACAGGTCCAAATGCAAACATACATTATAGAAACAGCAAGGGAAGAAAGCAGGAGTCGCCAAATATTCCATCCCTCTGTAAAACCATGCTGGCTACTTCCTCCGCAAGAGCCGCTCTCAGGCCAGCTCTCGGCGCGTTCTCTTGCAAGCACCTGGTCGCGTGGCACAAGACCAAAGGCTTCACAATCTCCTTATCTTTCTACGCCACCTGGTCAAAACTTAGCCGCTGCAGAAACCAGGGTTCGAATCCCCTCCGAGACAATGGGGTTAAAATCTCTTTTTATTCCAGCTTGAACACATTACGCTCCAGCCATGTAAGATTTACGTCTTCTTCGGTCCCGGCCATGGACGAAGTTGAGTGGAGCGAATCGGGCGAGAAGAAAAAGTTAGCAGTGGATGCGAGCCGTGAGTTGATACTTGAAGCTCAGCACCAGCAACACAGCCGATATATTCCTGTAAAGGCTTACTTCTTGTCTACTAGGTCTGTTCTTTGATTCTGTCGCCTAGGTAAATTATGAAATTGAGTCTTTATGAAATACTTCATTTTTGAGCTGGCAAGTTAGTTATAGTGCTCTTTTACTGGACTAGCTAGCACCTTAACTTAGGACCTCCCATTTGTATGCTGTTATCTAGATGCTAATACTTTTCTTGTTGAGAGTGTGGATTGTTATTCCACCATCACTTGTTCACTTGGGCCTCCTAGTTCTGATATCATGATATTTTTCACAAACCAGTTAGCGCTCCAACTCACAACCTCCATTTTGAGGCTAAGATGCTCTATACCGAGCCACTCCCGTTTCCATTCGGAGTGTCGATTACTCTTTCAACATGTGGATTGTTCTTTCAACATCCCCAAAGGCAAAGTTATTTGCTTGGGGTTCTTAGTGTAGCTCCGATACCATGTTTTTTTTGTCAACGAACTAAGCCTTAAACCTATAACCTCCTCTTAGGAAGCTGAGGTGCTAAAATAGCTGAGCCACTCGGTGCTGTTGCGGTCCAGAGTGAGGGTTGCTCTTTTAATAGCTATGAACAATGTTTTATTATCTATTTTAGCAAAATGTTGTTTAAGTTCATAATGTTGATTCGTAAACTCTTATTTATATTTAAGAGTCACAAAATAATTGAACTGCTTATTACTTGCTTATGCAAATAAAGTTTGCTTAAAGAGAAAAGGATATTTTAACCAAAACAGAAATAAGACTTACAACAATTCGGACTTCTATCCTGGAAACCTCAATATGGAGGATAAACTGGTTTTGTGGTGGTGGCAATGGCCTTACTAACTTCTTTTATTAACCTGGGAGATAATTATGTCAAGTGGGACTCCATTTCTGCCATCTACTTTTGCTTATTTCCTTATAATTAACAATTGAATTCTTATTTCTTTATTTTCTCAAAACTCAAAGTATGCCTTACAATTATCTACAATCCCCTTTATATGGATTTCCTGTGACAACAGAGTTATCCTGGATTTCTTGTGAAAACAGAGTTATGCTGATCTCCATAAGAATTTTTGCAAACACAAGAAGCTGAAACGACAGCTGTACAATCCATATTTCAAATCTGAAGTGTTCTCTATTATTGGATAGCTATGCAGACACAGTGCTGTCTGGATGCTAACGTGATTGCTGTCCCATCCAAATACATTCCACTATGTTTTTGTTGTTCCGTTCCTGTTCGTGCGTATGAAGTCACAATATTGTTTAAGTTTCCTATTTCTAAATGCTTTCCAAATCTACTTTGGATCACAATATTGTTTAATGACACAAAAGGTGGGGGGAGGTTCTTTGGAGTACCGTTTTTCTTAGCTGATCTTCTGATCTTTAAGTCCAATTTTTCAGGTTTCTTGGACTTTATTCCTTGTTCCCGTTGTTTTCTTTTCTAGAAAACATGCATTGTCAAGTATGGCTTTTCCTTCTACACCAAATCTTCTAAAGAGTTTAGAACTTGTTTTTCTTCTTCATCTAGCATTAAGAGCTCATAAAAATTTGCAAATACTCACAATCAACAACTGCGTGCACCTTCATGAAAGGAGAAAGATCAAATTTGAAAGTGCTTTCATGTATGGCCTCCAAAATTGTGAAGGGTCCATATTTTAATGGCCTAATTGCTGAAGCAGACAACTTCTGTTGCTGTCAGTTAAAATAGTTAAAACAGTCCTGTTGCAGGTACAAAAACAAACAGAGCATAATAGAAGGGAAATAGGGTAAAGATAAGCATCACCAAACAAAAATCAACAAAAGCATAACGCTCAGTTAACCTCTGTTGCTAACAGTTAAAATAGTTAAAATAGCCCTGTTGCAGGTACAAAAACAAACAGAGCAGAATAGAAGGGAAATAGGGTAAAGATAAGCATTACCAAACACAATCAACAAAAAGTAAAACATAACAGTCTACTGATGTAGAGTAATCTCTATTCTCAGATCTGCAAGTTAAATGCAGTAATGATGAAGATTCAAAGCATTAAAAATTTAAAATCACATAGATCTCCTTTTATTTTAGACGAAAAAAAGCCATTACATGTCTGTACTCTCTTCCACTATTTCAAAAAATAAGAATCTACTTATATCTAACTCTACCATCAATTCAAGCCCCAATTTGTTCCTATATACAGCCCAGCCTAAGGCACTAGCCAAGAATTTCTATTGTAATCCAACTCTACATCTAACACTTGTTAACTTTCCCCATTTTCTAATTACCACCAGTATTCAAAAATCATCCACCCTTAATTTCTCAATCAAACTAACAATCCCTTATTCGGTGGTGCGTCATAATTCATTCCACATTTTAAATTTCTAAACCTCCTGGTTCAGAGCTGGTTTTACCCAAAATCCATCTCCATGAAAGCCAAAATGCCAATAGAACTCAGGAAGCTGACTACTAACACTTTTTTTTCTCAATGGTGCAGGATGGCTTTTACTATAGGATGCTACTGCATCAAACATCTAGGTAAGAGTTTGTGAACACAATGCTCACAAATTTGGGTTAGATGGTAAAACCATCCTTTAGACTTGAAGAATTAGGCGGCGACATTCCTTTCCACCAAGCTGGGTACTTTTGTAGTTTTCCACACATTTTCCTCCTCTCTTTCCAAGTACATTTTGGATCTTAACTGTCTTTCGCTAAATAGTTCTCTTTTTATTTTCCTAGCTTCTTGCAAGCTTAGATTGATCTCTACTTGTCCTCCTCCCTTGAAAGCCATTCTGACTTTTCTCATGGCTTGGCCAACCATTTGTTGCACCTGCACACAAACAATAAAAAATGGCAATCAATTTAAGGGAATACAAATTTCCTATAGGGGCTTCTCCCTTCTCTCAATTATGCAATTTATGCATGCTTCCCAATTCTCCTTTGTAGCTTGTATCTTTTCCATGGTTTGTTTCCCTATAACAGACGATCAAGAGCCCATCCTCTTCATCTATGTTTGCTGTTGTATCAGCTTCTGGCCTGCTCACAATATCCTGCTATTAACATTCATTCTTCACAATGTCATCCTTTTTTATTAGGACTTCCTCTTCTGCACCACTACTAGCTTGATTTCCACCAGGCTTGGGCTTCTCATATCCTTTTCCATTCACACTTTTGCTTATCAAGGAAGTCTCTTCATACTCCTTCCTTGCTATTTTCTCATCTCTAATGTGGATCACTTCCATAGCTGCAATATTTTGTGCAGCTTCTAGTGATAGGCTGCATCATTCTTCATTGTAGTCTTCTAAATCTTCTTCTCTTCCATGGTAATCATCAATATTTTCCCCTTCTTTAGGGTAACACAACTCAACATTCTCATCTTATTCTTCTTCATCTCATTTATCTATTTCCTCTCTCTCAAACTCTTTGCAGAGCACCTTCAACTTTCAAGGGCCTCGCATCCACTAATAATTTTGCCAATTCCTTAAGGGATTTAATCTTTCTCTGTTCTAGCAGTTCTATCACCTAGCCATTCCTAGATTCTATGTCTTTCCTCTCTGAGATCAGCTCTTGCTTGCAAGGTGAGTATTTATTCCCACCAATCTTTTTCACCATCTTACAACCCTTGTATGCCTTTGCTTCAGATTTTCTTTACTTTCCCATTATTGCTTGCCTCATACTGCTCAAATGTCCACCATAATTCCTTGAACTCAAACTCCAATTTTTTCAACTTCGTTTACTTGTCCTTTTTTGCTTTTACCTCTTCCATTGTTGTATTTCTTCTTCCAACTTAATAATCCTCTTTGTCACCTCATGAAACAACTTCACTTTACATCCATAGCCATAGCCATAGCTCTCGTTTGAGCTATTGATAACTCTTTTCCATAAAAGCTAAGGCTGCCCGACAAATTCTCTACTCCTGGCATCTTTGCATTTTTTGATACGAAATTGATGCAGACAATCTCTGTCGCTGCTAGTTGAAACAACCCTGTTACAGGTACACAAATGAAAACAACAGAATAGAAGGGGAATGCAGTGAAGATAAGCATTACCAAACAAAATTCAGCAAAAAACAAAACACTCTAATGTAGACTAATCTCTAATCTTAGATCTGCAAATTAAACTCAGTAATGATTAAGATTCAAACACAATATTAAAATAATGAAGATCTCCTTTTATTTTAACCAAAAAATAATCATAACTTATCTCACTCTCTTCCACCACTTCAGAAAATAAGAATTTACATATATCTAACTCTTACCTTTTTTTAGACAAAAATCAGCCATTACATATCTTCTCTCTCCTCCACTATTTCAGAAAATAAGAATTTACATATTTCTAACTCTATTTTTAATTCAAACCCAAATGTGTTCCTATATACAGTCCAATACAAGGCGCCAACTAAGATTCCTATTCTAATTTAACTCTATAGTTTCCTTTCCCCATAAAACATGGCAATTTCTAACTACCACTATTATTAGAAAAGCATCCCCCCTAATTTCTCAATCAAACTAACACTCCTTGATTCAGTGGTGCATCAATTGCCTTTGTAGGCTTTCCTTGCCTATGGAAAGCCAAATTTTGTCCCCTACCTTAAATTTCTACTCCTTCCTATGCTGATCATGCCTTTGTTTATACAATTGCTGCGTTCTTTCTATTTGTTCCTTAACCTTAAGTCAAATTTCTACGATTTTCTCAGCAAATTTTGATGCTTTAGTCAACTTATTTTCTTGCCCTTCTTGTTCATCTTGTTTATCAAAAGCTACATCAAGTGGACTAGAAGGCAAATATCTCTAACATGCCTCAAATGGTGGCCTATTAGTAGAAGAATGCAAAGCCTTGTTTTAAGAATGTTGAATGTAAGGAAGTGATTCATATAAGAATGCTGAATGTAAGGAAGTGATTCATCCCATATCTTGGGAGACTTATTGTTATACCCTTTGATGAGCTGCACCCAGGTCATATTGACCTCTTTTGCTTGACCATCAATTTGTGGGCGAAAGGCTATGCTTTCTTAAGATATGTGTCCATGCTCTGTCATGTAAACCAAAACTTACCAACAAATGTTATGTCATTATCTGAAATTATGGACTTATGAAGGCCAAAGTGCACCAATAATGCCCAAGGATGCCTCAAATTCCTCTTATTTTTAGTTTCTGAAGGCTTCTGAGATTCCTGATGGGATTGCATGTGTATATAAAAGATGTGCAAATGCCTCAAGAGGCAGAAAATTAGGATTTGAATTGAATTGTATTGGATTCTAGTAGAGTTCAATAGTTTGCTTGACTACCATAGGCGAAGTACAGGTCTGAAAGTGGGTAACAGAGAGCTGTTGTAGAGATCTTAGGGACTGAAGTAGGTTGATTTCAGGCTGGTTGTGTGCCCAAGAGGCCTAATCTTGTATTTCCCTTTGAAGATAGTGGATAAGTGTGTTTTTCCTCACTCTTGCTGGAGTTTTCTCCCAGAATTTAGGTACTCTAGGGTAAATCCCTGAGTCTTCTATCTTGTGGTGTTTGTTGCTCTGAATTTCCTTTTAGTTCAGTGCTATTTCCTTGCTTATAAAGTGCAATTCATATAGTCCTTCATAAAAAGTTGTAACTATTTTTGTGACTTTAGCAAAGACTGCACATAATTCTTTACTTAGTTGGGAACCCTGCATTATGATAATTTTGCTGATTGACTAAAATTTGTTGCATCCCTTAGATCCTTATTTAGTTCTAATGAATCTCTCCTTTCTCCTATTAAAGGGCAGAAGAATAATCTGTATGGCCATGACTGTTTAAATGATAAATCCTCTAACGGTGGTCATGTCTTCAAATCCTCTAGATTGTTAGACTTCAAAATTTCCTTTCATTGTTCATCTGATAGAAGCTACAATACTTTTTGGACTTAAAATTTACTTTCCAATCCTAGAAAGTGGTCATAGTTTCTTATTTCCCATTTCTTCATTACACCCAGATTTAGGGTTTTGGTTTTCCATATCCTAAGTTTCATAATAGGCCTCTTTAGTTGCTTTGGTCTGTTTTACGTATTCCTCCTTTCTTTGGACAATTCTATCTAAAATCACTATTTCATGG
Source organism: Sequoia sempervirens (assembly GCA_007258455.2). Taxonomy (NCBI): domain Eukaryota; kingdom Viridiplantae; phylum Streptophyta; class Pinopsida; order Cupressales; family Cupressaceae; genus Sequoia; species Sequoia sempervirens. The sequence goes on along the minus strand of VDFB02000017.1, from coordinate 311,726,290 downwards.
AAGCCCAAACACTTTACTTGGAGGCATTCATATTCTAAGTTTTTGCCTCTAGTAACCCATTGAGGTATTAATTTATTAATATTGTTGGCCTTGTGGCTAGGATTTGATAGTTCTATTCTTACACATATTCATGGTTATGATGCCAAAGGACTTTGAATAATGCCCCTTTGAGATGCAGTGATACTGATCACTTACCCAATCTTTCCGCCCATTTTTTGTCAGAATTGCCTCTTCCAAATTTTTTGTTGCAATATATACATTCTGACCCAGACTGGTATCCTTTAAAGCATTTTTACACGAGGTTTTCACAGCCCAATAGATTGAAAGGGGCTTTTTGGGAAAACTAAATTCATAGAGGTTTTCGAGATGAAAACTAAATTTACGAAGTTTACCGTTTTTCCTTAAGCTCTTTTCAATCCGTGTAAGTATTTCAGTATCTAGATCAAAATGTGGAGTCCATGGTCTAAGAAATCTTCCAAAACCCCATGGAACCCATTGGAAATCTTTGTTCTGGAGTTTTAAACTTTACAAGAAGAAATCCGTCTACCAAAAATCTAATTTAAGAAGGATCCTTCCTCTTCCATTTTTTTAACACAATCTAATAAAGGTTCCAGCAAAGGCCATTTCCCATTAATTTATGAATCAATGCCTGTGAAGTGAAGGGATTTAACTTAGTTAACAATTCTGAATTGTCCAGATTGATCTATGCCTTTTTCTCTGCTATCTGAAAGATGAAATGCATGTTAGGTTTAGTTGTGCAATTGAATCTGATCTTTTGGAGAAAGGTCAGCAAAGATGCCAGCCATGGCCTCCTTTCAAAGGGTTAGCATTTCCTTTGACTCCCTATTCCTCATTTTTGCTTTTCTTTTGCCATGCATTTAATATCCCACTCCCTCAAAGCACTACTCCTGTGCTTTCTCAATCTTGTTTTTTGTTTGGAAACCTGGTTACACAATTTACTGTCCTTTTTATACTCTCCTTGCTGGAAATCCTGCTTACTTGACATCGTACTTCTCTGTAAGAATTAATTGAGATATTCATGTTATTAAATCATTTGTAGGCTTATAAATTTTTATTGAATGCCTGCTCTATAAATATCATATTATAAAAAAGTTATGTTCACTGTACGACTGACTTTATCTTATTATGATGTTGTTAGTATTTAAATTTTTTGTTTTTGATATGTTCACTAACATATTTACTTGCATTGAGAGGTATTGCAGTGTGGATTTGAGGAGCTTGCAGCTTGAACATGTTCTAGACATCGTGCCCCCAGCTTCCTGAACTGCAAATTATCTGATACTTAAATACACCAATACTCTATCTCATCAGTCATCTACAAGTACTTTGATAACACAAGTAAACATCTTTTTTATGCCTTTTTGTGTTTTGATAAACAACCACTGGAAGATATTGCATTGCTTCTAAGTTGTAGATTCTAAAATGTATCAAATATCCATTAGGAGAAATCCATTACTTTTGCATAAATTCTTTAATTTTTTTTGCAAAATGTAAAATATCTCAATCTAGGTTGTTTGAGACAGTGTTCTGACAACACACCAGAAAACTAGTAGATCACATTGTTCAGGGTGTAACTTTGCAACTGTAGCTATTAACAATCCGGTTCAAAGATCTTTGGAAAGTTTAGGATGTGTTGTCTGTACTATATGATGAGCAAAGTTTGATCCCTGAAAACCAATCTGAAAGGCCCAAAATTCACAAAATACAAAAAATCTAGAAAGTTTAAAACAATTTGGGAAGCTGAAGTCTTGTTGTTTTATGATTTTCATTAATGACTGATACTCTTCACTTATGGTGAAATGCTTGTCACATTGGTTTTCAGACTCAAGGTTGAATCACTATATTTTTTATCTTCAGACTATTCATTTCCTGCAAAAAAACAGCTATAAACTTAAAGGAATTGCTATTCAGATATAAAGTTCAGAGAAGGTTGTAGATTCACATCTCTTCTCAAAGATCACTATCATATTGCAGAGAGAGTGTGTGGTAGCTTCACATCTCTTCTCAGCTATCGACCTTGTGTAATATGTAGAGATGAGCAAAATAGACAAGTGCAGTGGGTGTAATTTTAACTCTTATCAGAGATGGCTAACTACTTTTGTAATAATTTGGGAGAAACAGGTTACATAATTTCTCAGAGACAGTTTTGCATATCTCTCATATTGATAAAATAATTATTCTTTTATTAAAAAATTGTTCTCTTTGTTTTTATTTTATCTCCGTTCATTCTAGACAGTTTTACAATAATCTGTAGACTATAATTGTTTGAAATTTGTAGTTAATTGCTTTGACCTATAATACATCCAAGTTCCAGCAATTTAGAAGTTTTGTGACTTGTCCACCAAAATTCAGAAACCAGGAAATAAAGTCTTCTATATGAATATCTAGTGATTTTCCAAAAGGTTGAAGCATTCTAATTTTAAACATGTTTAATAATCAAATGAGATTTAAAACCTTTATTGTAAAAGGGCCTTCATGGGTAGCTAGAGTATAAATCATTATCATATAATCTAATTTCCCAAAAAAACTATCAGAAATTCCTCGACAATAATTATTTCTGTAAATCTAAACTATAGTTATCAATTCAGTGCTTAAAAGGAAGAACTTATACAGCTTCCAGAACAGCATCTCAGATTCTCAATGATGCAAAGGGTATTGTTGCTGAAAATCCTGTAAGCAACATTCCAGAGCGCAAGAGGACCAAGAACAACCATAAACCAAATTTGCAAATTGTCAAAAAGCTGCGATAAATTGGAAATCACCCATGAAAACAATTTTTTGAAATGAAAAACTGCAATTGTTTGCTAAACTTATGGTTAACAGGTTTGACCAGAGAAATAGCAATAAAATTGGCAGTCACTATTGAATTGCATTTTTTGGTGGTTTTTTGACTACATATTTTGATTTTTCTTTCATTTAAAAAAATCTTAACCCTAACCTGGCCTGATTTTGTTCCCCCTTTTTGAAAACCTTAACCCTAACCCTAACACAATTTTCCTGATTAAATTGCAATTTTTTTTGCCTATTTATAGCCAAGAACTATTATTGATACTGTGTTGCAAACTACTCCACAGATTCCAGCCTGAAAAATATCAGTGTCTGGAAGGAGCTGGCAAATTCCTACCTCCAACCACATTGATCATCACCAGGTGATTGCTTCACTATCAGGGCTTTACACCCAGTTATTATCTTGAAAGTTTCCTTGTTCATTGCATAGGGATTTCATTAACTAGTAGAAATGGGGTTTTAAAAGCATTAGTGATAGTTTACTGTTTGACACAGCTGAGCAGATGACCTCCTGAAATCCTGTTGCAGTGGCAACAAGCCCTCATTCTCACCCTTTGTTCTCTCAGCATCCATAAGCTGATTTTCCATTCCACGAACTGTTTCCTTGTGGGTTCCAATGGTTGCTTTTATTGTTGGAAATCAGGCTTGTTTTTGGCCTTAGCTGCTAAGGTCCTAACAAAAGAATCTTTTTTTGTTTCTAGGGTTTTGAATTTCTCCATTATTATATTGAAAGATAGACCATTTTTCTCAATCTCATCAGCTATTTTATCACGCCCACATTCATATGCCTGTCCATATTGCTCTCAGCAATAACAACGCCTATCATATTAGGGGAACGAAAGGCATCAAGGTAGCCTTCATTCATGAGATGGCCATGAGGCTCTAGGATCTGGGTTAGTTTTCTGACACCCCTTGGGGACTTTGAAGATTTTTTTATAGTAGAATCACTCTCGGAGGAAGGTATCCTTAAAGAGTTTTAACAGATTTCTGGTTTGATTGTTGATTATGTGTCTATACCCCGTTTAGAATTGGATATGATGTTCCATTCAATTGTGAAAAATCTTTATTCATTGTATGAGCATTCGAAATGGGAAATCAAAAGTTGTATTCTTTAACCCTAAGCTCTTTTTATTTACAAAATTTTAAGGAAAATATAAGTAATTAACTAGTTTGTGTTCTAGGCCAGATTAGCAGTGTATTTATGTTTTTATTATCTACCATTCATTCCATTATTGCAAATAGAACTGGTAGAAAGACCTTTTCTGATTAGGTTCCTTTGTCTATTCAAACCCTATAAACCCTATTCCAAACTCTAGTTTGTTTACTTTTTGTTTCTATTAGCCATAGCTTAATTTATTTTGACACAGGGCGTGTCCTTTGCATAGTTTTGCTTCACTGTGTCAGTGAAAGTCTTGCTTAGCTTCTTTGCTTACTTTCTGACCCCATCTTCTTTAGCATTAAACCTTTGTCCAATCACCAACAGATTGAATCAGCTGTATCATTTAAAGAGATTGAATGTGCTATATCCTACAAACAAATTCAGCTACCTAGATCTCTTCTGACGATACAACATTCAATTTGTATGTGTTTGAAAAGATACTACCTGTAGTTAAAAGTTTTGAAGTATTGTTGAATATGTACGGGTCAAATTAAAATATTTGAATAACAAAATGAGTTATGAAGTTGCAATGACAAAATAAGGTTAATTGGTTAGTAGATGTGAGGATTCAAGCTATGAGGAAAAGTTAAAAACTTCAAAGCAAGCACCACAAGAGAAATAGGGCCTATAATGATCAGTGATCACCACAAGTTCATTTCATTTGATTGAACCATGTGATATGAATTGGCATTGTGAGTTGCGCATCTGGAGCATTGGAGTTGTTTAGACATGTTTTGTCATAATGATATAAGGTGGTACTTCATTGGTGTTCCATTGAATAGCAAATTGTGGCCTTGGAGTATGCCCTATCAACATGTTTATTGGATAGATGATTAATCAGGCTTGATTGTTTTCTGTTTTCGATGCTTTCATTTCTTTTATTGATCCCTTACATTCTTCTATAGGACAAATATTTCTTTTGGTGAGTTGGTGATTTCAATTTTTCAGCTATGTTACCAGTCTTGGTATTGGTTTGGGTTTAGGTGTTAGGTTTGTGGGTTCAATCAAGATTTTTTGGGGTTGGGTTCGTCCATACAAAAACATATGAAAATCAGAAATATGTACATATTTGCAGCAGTAATCAAGTTTAAAATACACCACACATAGTATCATATATTGTACAATAAATGAAACCACTATAAAAGAATATTACAATTTCAATTAGTCAAATTCGAATGTCATGATATATATTAAAGTTAAAAAATAATAATGTCAAGTGTCAACAATCAACCATCATTGATTAAGCATCATCATATGGGTCTTCAAAATATCATCATCATCATCCATATTAGATGATGCAGGTATTGGTAAATTAGAAGAACCACAAACAGTGCCATTGGCATTGGTGCTAGCACTTTCATGCTCGCTAGTTGGCTCATCTTCAACATTAAGTGTGGCAAAATGGGAAGTGCAAGCATCCAAGTCAATATGCTCTAGTTTGATATCACACTTCCTTGTGTCCCCTTGTAGCCACTTTCTTTGTGTGAAAGGAGCCACAAGTTTGAATGCACATGTACCAAGTCCTTTTACTTTTTTTGAGTGTAGTCGATTGCACTTTATTGAGTGAATTTAGTAGGTGCTCCAATTCTTCTCAGATGCAGATGAACTAGCAAGACAAAATTAGAGAGTTAAGAGTTATAAAATTAAAAAAAAAAAAATTAAAAAATATAAATGGAACTTAAAAGATAAAAGATTTTTTTTTTATAAAAATTGTGATAAAATTTTGATTGCAAGAGGTTGTAGGTGTGTGAATGATTGTCCATGGAAGTACCACCAACTACGAGCATCGACCTTATACTTGTCTCAAAGAGCATCAATTACTAAAGTCATTGGAGCGTACAATATCCATGAACTCAATCCTCATTGCATCTCGTATTTTAGGATTAATTAAGAGTTTGCAAAGTGATACCTTGTACCCTTGATTGACTTAAAACATATCTATTTGGGGCAATTTCTATTGACACAGATTGGAGCTCAACACTATAATATTTGGGACTTAATGCAAAGGCAAGAAGATGTAGTGGAGTGGTCATTTTGTTCCATCTCTCTTCAATGATTTTATGTAGTTGTTTGAAGAAAGTTTCTTCAAGATTTTTCTCTTTTGCATTTATGATGGCTTTCATCTTCTCAATTATTGAGTCAGTGCCATTATATATCTCACCCAAACAAGGCCTATCCATGTTGATATAATAGATCATGCTCAATATGGGCTCAGTGAAACTAAGGAGATATTTAACATGATCCCACCAAATATCATCTAGGATCATTTTATTATCTTTGCTGCCCTTGTAGTGCTAGATTGCCTTCATATAAAACAATTTGGGTTGATGATCATGTTAGAAAGTGCCTCATGAACCTTCACAAGTTGTCTCAAGAAAATTATGTTGGAGGCAAAATGGGTCTCAACACCCTATTTGAAAATCAAAATTAATTTTTTTTTTTTACAAAAATTAAAATAAAATTATAAAGTTTACTAAAGTGAAACATATTTAACTTAGTTTTAGCAGCTCCAATTTCAAAAATGTTCTAAATATGCCTTGTGACATATGGTGATTGGTGATGAACATTTGGATCTCTTCGGCCTCAACATACACTTGTTTGGTCCAATCAATTTTGTTGCCAATTTTTTCTAGCATAAGGTTGAGGGAGTGAATAGTACAAGGTGTCCAAAAAATGTGTAAATAATGCTCCTCAACCAATAACCCAACCCCTCTATAATTTTTGACATTGTTTGTTATAACTAGCACAACATTTTGAGGGCCCACTTCCTCGATGGCTGTCATGAGAATGTTAGCAATAAATGCACCATCCCTTACCTCCCCTTCACAATCCATTGCTCTCAAAAACGTTGCCCCTTTAGGGAACATTACAATAACATTAATCAATGGCCAATTTCTTGCATCTTTCCATCCATTGGAAATGGACACCCCTTTTTCAGCCCATGATATGGGTTTTAATGTCTCCTCTACAAACTTCACCCCTTCTTCCAATAAGGTGCTATGCACCTTCTCAAAACTTGGGCCCTTGTACCTTTTAGAGCCTCATTAATAGCTTTCACCATAGTTGCCAATATGGTGAGCGACGAACATTGAATACCAATCCTTTTGCATAGAGACATCTCGCTATGTGTTGATCGACAATCTCTTGAGACTCATCATGAAATGCCATTTCCAATAGCCCCTTTGGTCTCTTATGTGTAAAGGCCATGGGTTCTTTAGGTGTGGAAAAAAAATGAGTGGCTCTCTATAGGTTGAAGATTAGAAGGTGGTGGAGGGGGCTACATTCTTCGAGATACTTTATTTAACAAGGGATGATTTGATTTACGGCCTACTGCTTGATTTGGTTTTTCTTGCTCATTAATATATGCCATGATTTGTGCTTCTAGAATGGGTACACCATTTTTGCATGGGCAAGCTTTGATGCCTAGTCTAGGGATGTGGCACAAATGGCCTTTCACTTGTCTATATGAGTTTGAATATCTAATATCACACCCACCACAAATCCAAACACAACCCCTACCACCTAGAAGCTGCTATATCACTTCAAGATATTTTCAAAGGGGAGAGTTTTGATCAGTTTTGAAGTAGGGTCGGCCCATGGAGTTATAAGCAGATGCCATTGTAATACCTAGGACAACAAGTTCAATAAACAACACATTGAAAGAATTAAAACAAATGAACAAAAAAAAATCTATATATACTACTTAATTTATTTAAAAAAATTAAGCTTATGTTATAGATCCATATAAGAATGAAAACAAAACAAAAACTTCAAAACATAACAAGAGAGTTTATTTGTAAAAAAAATTGTAGAAAAAATAACAAAAAACTTGAAAAAAACCTACCACTTTTTTAGAATTCTTCCTCTATGATCTCCTTGGCAACAAATGAACTCTTGCAAATGTGTAGGAATAGCAAACCAACTAGTTTGGAATGTTCATTGATCAATCTTCAACTTTATTCGTGCAATGGCAAGCAAGAATGAAAGCTCAACAAGGATGAATACTATTTTTATTTTTCATTCACAATATGAGAAATAGGTTTGTTTTTGTCTTTAAGATGTATTGGATACCACATTTTAGGGTTTGGGGGGGGAAATTTTGCTTTTGGTCAAAATTAGAAGTAAAAAAAGAAGAATTGACCAAATCCGTCACTTGGGCATTGGCCCTTGCCAAATTTGCTATGGGTATGTTTGGATTCATCTTGGATAGACTTGCAGGTCATGGACAAGACCCTAGATGGCCCCTGGGGCAGATTGGCTTTGGATTGGACTTGAATCCGCAAGCCAATACTAACAAACAGATAACAAGGTTTTTAGTGACTAACAATATTATCTTTCCTATTCTTTGTTATTGGATTGTGGTCTTGAAGTGCCACCAAGATAAAAGTACACATAATAAAAAATGGTAAAGAAAAGGTAAGAGGATAACATACACACAAGTAGGCATCAAAATTAAGGTGGATGCTAATAGAATTTAGACAATCACTAATTTCAAGGTTGTATGCTTAAATGCATGATTTCATGGCAAGATGAAGTGATCTCATTATATATTCTAGCACATAAAGAATGCACATGCACATGTGGAGGATTGCATATGCATGCACTGTGACAAGTAGAAGGTTTCACAAAGCATACACGAGCACAAGTGGAAGATTCCATAAAGCATGCACAAGTACAAGTGGAAGGCTCTCTAGTGTTCCATGGAGACCCATTTTGAGCCGTCTTGGAGATTTTGGGAGACCCCTCATATTGTTGGGACTTGGGACATACATTCTCAAAGTCCCATGAGGCCAACCACATAGAAATTAGCAATTCTAGAAACTACTGTTGACTAGTGAAAGTTCATGCGTGCCACTTATTAGGTACTCCATACCCATACATTATATATATATATATATATTATAATGACAAGAAATCTATGCCCTTGGAGATCAATCTTTCTTTTCCTCTTGTTTATTACAATCTGTATAAGAGTGAATTTGCACCCCTTATGCAAATTCCCCTTTTGCCCTTCTCCACTTTACAAAACCAAGTTTGGAGGCTTAATTACACACAAGCCTGCTGCTTTTGTCCCACTTGGTGCCTGTTTTGAGCGTTGGTGGGGGAGTTTCTATCGGGGACGCCCGTGCGACACACAGACGTCCGGGTGGCGCGCTTACGTCCTTGGCAGATTCTTGCTTTTGAACTTGCAGAGGCGTTACACTTCTCATTGGGAGTCAAGTTGTAATGCCCTTTTCGGCCGACCGACCTGAATATGGTTGTTTTCTTCATCTCCTCTTCAAATTTTCTCCTTCTACATACATTCTAACTTCTTCCAAGCATTCAATTTAGTTGCTTCACTCTTTTCTTGCACTTCCAAGCATTTTGGCAGCACTCTTGCACTCCATTGCAGCAACAACTTCACTCCATCACTTCAATAGAGCAATTTGGGGACAACACCATTGCAGCAGAGGCTTGAGTACTCTCATTTTCTCCCCAAGCAACCTTGAGTGCTCTTAGTGGAGGTGGTAAGCTTCCCTTTCCTCTCCTCTATCACTTGGTTGAGGAAGCACACGTATTGTTTTGTAGTGTTCTTGGTGTTCTTCATTATAGTGCTTTCTTTATCATACTCGCTTTCTTGACTGTTCGTGGAGGTGAAAACACCTAAACAGGGGTCTGATTGAGGCAGGCCCCTATATAGCCACCAAACATTCTCCTCCTCTTTGTGTGTAGGTGAATGTGTTCTCAAGGAGCTAGCTGGCGAATGAGTTTCTTTGTGAGATCCTTCTTGCCACCTTAACTCTTGTATTTTTGCTTTATCACATTAGAGAGTATTTTGTTTACTTAATCACGTTATTTTGGCCCTTCAATAATAGTTAGCTGGGCCGTTAGCTTGTTTTCTTAGGTTTGACCTTGTCTTTGTAGTTGTTTGGCTGTATGGATGCTAGCGCACTTTAGAGACACCAGCGCGTTGCGCTATTGTCCTTGGGCAGAGAACTTCTTGAGGCGTAGTGTTGAACCTGAAAATCGGCTCGCCTAGCCTCATTCTGCATTTCAGGTCTATAGAGTGATTAAAGGACCTTATAGTCCTCATCATTCTCGTCCTGCATATCCTAACACCCCGCTAAGTTGAGGTAAGTTAGGGCAGCCTTTTGCATCTTGGCACTCCATGACCTGGGGCCTTGCACGTGGTGGTCCCCCTTTCTTACATTTTTGGTGAACCCGATGTGAACCATTTTAGTTCTGTGTTTGCGATACTGACAATTCCTTTCCTTGTACTCTAGGAGTGTTGTGAGGCTATTGCCTTACAAACTAACCTATGACCCCTAGTTGGCGTAGTTGGAAGGTTTCGAAGGTGTTGCATAACGAAACCTTAATTGGGTCACTGTCTTATCCCTTAACCTTTAGGGACTTTGTGGAAGCATTGTCTAGTGTGTTTAATGGCCTCTTCCCTGCATCAACCTATCCCCTCTGCGTAGCCTGTGGATAGTGGTACTGGTATAACCTTCACTTCATAGGACCTACCGATGGGTTTTAACAAGGAACCGTCTCCTCTTTATATCCCTATGTAGATCAATGGAAACATTGTAGCGGGTGTTCTTGTTGATCCAATGTCACAAGTAAACATAATAATCGAGAAGATTATGCTGATCAACTTCTTACATAAGGATGGGTACGATGCACCTGTGAGTACCCATGACGGGCTTTCCGTGCCTCCCTTGGGTAGTATTGTCCTGTCGGTCTTGGTCAGACCTAAATTTGTGAAACTTTTGTTTAACATTATCCCTGGGTCTGAGCTCTTTATGGTGAAGTTGGGTATCCCTTGGTTGGTAGCTATGAATGCGGTATCGTCGGTTGTGCATAAATGTTTAAAATTTATCCACTGGGGTTCCGTACACATAATCCACGACACCGGTTATAGACTATTGGTTGCTCGTGGTAACTACTCCTTAGACTACTCTTGGCTTGTGCCCGTTGGTCCTCTTCCGCCTAGAATGAACCTTCTACATGGAACATATCAGAACTATAAGATAGGGCGTCTAAGGCCAAAAGTGAGATACCCTCCAATGCCTTATGCTGTTTCACATAGGGCTTGCTTAAAAGCTGACAGTGATGCCGCTAAGGCACAAAGGAAGGAAGAAGAGAAGAGGTCCCGAGATCCTCCTTCCTCTTCTGCTAGTCAGTTTGACGCTTCTTCTTGCTCTGTTGTGGTACCATCAGATTTTGCTCCTCATTTGTAGGAGAATCCTATGGTGCTCGCTTGGTGAAAGCCTAAGCGTCCTACATTCGAACTTCTGTTCCACTGACGGAGTCTAGACTCGTTCAGTATAATAGGAGGAAGGTCTCTCGTGGAGAGTCCTCTTTGTCTTGACCTCCGCAGCCTTCTGTCGCTCTTGCTCCCAAGGCAGTGAACGGGAAGAGGCCCGTTGCCGAGGATCTTGAGCCGACTCCCCTTGCTACTTCTCAACCTGTTCCTCCTGCTCCCATTCAGGAATGGAATCGATTCCTTCACCGAAAATAGCTGTAGTGGACGTCCCCATAGTTGAGCAGAAGCCTTCTGTTCCTTCGCAACCTTCGGCCTCCAACTCAAAGAGTCGTAGAAACTGCCTTGCACGCGAGCTAAAGCGTCGGCAAAAGGCTCTCTTGGTTGAGCAAACTGCCTCACAAAGGAGGAAGAAACAACCGCCCCTGCTTTAGGGCCTCCTGCAGCGTATTCCTCTCCCCTTCTTTCTGCTTCTCTTCAGTTTGGTTCTGCATCGCTTTTGACTTCCGCATTGAGTATGAATGCGCCTAACCCCAAGGGGGTACAAGTGTTCATCGCTCCTTCGATGGAGCCACCTTTGTTGATGTTTGTTTCGGATATTCAGCCTTTCCTGAAACTCATGGATATGACTAACACCTCGATCATATCTACTGCGGTTCTTTCCTCCTCTTCCTCCGCACCTCTAGCCTCGTCTATAGGGAGTTCATCTCCTTCGACAAGACAAAAGGTGGAGTGTGGTCCTTCTAGTAGCGAAGGACATAAGAGGAGCCCGCCTTCTCCTCAAGGCGACTCCACGTTGACTTGTTCTGTCTTGGTGATCGAACCCGTCCCGACTTCCCCTAAGTTTGTCACTGCTCCCGAGTCATTCGATGAGCCTAGCGGTGAATCTCAAGCACAACCTGCCCCATCCACTAAAGTTAGACACGACGCTCTTGTAGGGTGCATGATTAATTGTGGATGAAGTCTCAGCCTTGTTAGCGATTTTCGCAAAATCGTTGACCCTAGCTTCACAAGAGCTCAGTGGAGAGGACCTTGAGGGGCTTTCCTCCTTATCCCTTGTTGCAGGAGGGTCGAATGCTCCTCTTAACATCCCACTACTGCAAGCTCATCCTCCTTACCCCTACGATGACCTAGAGTGGGAAGCGGACGACCTCTTGGTCGATCAATGTTAGGAAGAGGCCTCTTCTTGATCTTTTGTGTGTGTATGTGTGTTTTGTGGTGTGTTCCCTTGTGATCGTGCTATGTGTGCCTAGATGATCCTCATCACCCTTGTTGGTGCTTGGATACAGGCGTGGTTTTTTGTGTTGTAAACCTCCTTCTATTTGTATCAGCATTCTTCCATGTTTGTGCTTGATTTTCAACAAATTGGGGACGATGCAAAGTGTTGGGGGCATTTAGGCTTCCCTTCCATATTGACCCAATTTTTTTTAATTTTTACTTTGTTTTCCGTGCATTCTTCCTGATCTTGTTGGGGATTGATGATCTTTCGCCTTGCACCACAGTTATCTATTAGTAGCTTGGATAGATCTGACCCCGCTAAACCAGATCCCCCTGTGCCCTTCATTTGTGTTTTTCTCCTTTGCTTTCTCTTTATCTTCTTTGCTTGAGTTGTCCCTCTCACGTATGACAACGCCTTTTTTTCAACATTTCGATTTTTAGAAAATGCATTTGTCGCCAACGGATCTTTTCTCGAAAATCCTTGCAAACCTTTATTTAGAATCGCATTCTCAACTTGGAACCCTAATGGAACATGTTTCCTTCATTACGGGTTCGTAAAGAAAGGACTTGGAAACCTTCCTCTGAAGCAGGAATAGCTTTGATCTTCCCCTCGTGTGGGGGCATATCTTTCTTTTGAATTCCTTGATGAAGTGAACATCTTTCAAAAGGATCCCTTGATGATGGATCGTTCTTAGAAAGAAAACATTTGCTTTCAAATTGTGCGTCCCTTGAGTGGACCCCCTTCTTCACGACAGGTTCCCAAGGGACCCCCTTTTTATCAACGGTCTATGTAATTGTCAACTTACTCGCCTACGTGGCTGCTTCCTGACTTTGCGGAGTCCGCTTTCCTTGGGTATTCTCCATGCGAGAGATCTTGGGGGATACCTCCTTGCAGGACTAAGAGCCTATAGGGCGCTTCCTTTGAGCTTCCTCCATGCGAGAGATCTTGGGGGTGGCTCCCTTATAGGTTTGAGAGCCTGTAGGGCACTTTCTTGAGTTTCCTCCATGTGAGAGATCTTGGCGGTTACCTTCCCTACAGGTTTGCAGGTCTGTAGGGCACTTCCTTGGGTATTCTTCATGCGAGAGATCTTGGAGAATACCTTCCTTACAAGTCTGCAGGTCTATAGGGCGCTTTCCTCGCTTCCTCCATCTGAGAGATCTTGGGGGACGCTTCCCGTGTATCCTCCATGTGAGAGTTCTTGGGGGACACCTTCCTTGTAGGTTTGCAGGCCTGTAAGGCGCTTGTCTCATGGGGCTTCCTTCATGTGAGAGATCTTGGGGGTTGCCTCCATGCAGGTCTGTGGGCCTGTAAGACACTTTCTTTCTTCAACTTCATGGTTCCGAGAAGCTATGGAGTGCTTCGCTTGCCCTGCACCTTTAGGTTCGTCAGATCATGGTCTGCTTCCTCGACGGTTCAGGTATACATTTATAACCTTACTCCTTCCTTGATCTACTTTACCGAGCACTCATCAGTACTCGTGCTCACTAAAGTGGGGCAAAATGTATAAGAGTGAATTTGCACCCCTTATGCAAATTCCCCTTTTGCCCTTCTCCACTTTAGAAAACCAAGTTCGAAGGCTTAATTACACATAAGCCCGCTGCTTTCATCCCACTTGGTGCCTATTTTGAGCGTTAGTGGGGGAGTTTCTGTCGGGGACGCTCGTGCGGTGCACAAACGTCCGTGCTACACGCTTATGTCCCTGGCAGATTCCTGCAGCTGAACTTGCAGAGGCGTTACACTTCTCATTGGGAGTCAAGTTGTAATGCCCTTTTCAGCTGATTTACTCGAATATGGCCGTTTTCTTCATCTCCTCTTCAAATTCTCTCCTTCTACATGCATTCTAACTTCTTCCAAGCATTTAGTTCAGTCTCTTCACTCTTTTCTTGCACTTCCAAGCATTCTAGCAGTACTCTTGCACTCCATTGCAGCAACTTCACTCCATCACTTCGATAGAGCAAGTTGGGGACAACACCATTGCAGCAGAGGCTTGAGAACTCTCATTTTCTCCCCCAAGCAGCCTTGAGTGCTCTTAGTGGAGGTGTTAAGCTTCCCTTTCCTCTCCTCTTATCACTTGGTTGAGTAAATACACTTACTATTTTGTAGTGTTCTTGGTGTTCTTCATTATAATACTTTCTTTATCATACTTGCTTTTTGGCTGTTCGTGGAGGTGAAAACACATAAATGGGGGTTTGACTGAGGCAAGCCCCTATATAGCCACCCAATATTCTCCTCCTCTGTGTGTAGGTGAACGTGTTCTCAAGGAGTTAGTTGGTGAACAAGTTTCTTTGTGAGATCCTTCTTGCCACCTTAACTCTTGTATTTTTGCTTTATCACATTAGAGAGTATTTTGTTTACTTAATCACGTTATTTTGGTCGTTTAGTAATAGTTAGCTAGGCCGTTAGCTTTTTTTTTTAGGTTTGACCTTATCTTTGTAGTTGTCTGGCCGTATAGACGCCAGTGCACTTTAGAGACGCTAGTGTGCCGCATTGTCGTCCAAGGACCGTGCTTTCGTCCTCGAGTAGAGAGCTTCCTGAGGCGCAATGTTGAACCTAAAAACCGGCTCGCTTAGCCCCGTTCTGCATTTCAGGTCTATAGAGTGATTGAAGGACCTTATATTCCTCATCATTCTTGTCCCGCATATCCTAACACCCCACTAAGTTGAGGTAAGTTAGGGCAGTCTTCCGCATCTTGGCCCTCCATGACCTGGGGCCTTGCACGTGGTGGTCCCCCTCTCTTACACAATCTTAATGGTCTCTTCCTATAGAGGAGGCCATGGCCATCTCCAATCTATACCAATTTGTTGTACCCAAACCAATTTTTTTGCTTCATCAAGGCATTTTGCATAAAATAGTCTAAACCTTGCTAAATGATGTAAAACACAGTTTTTGGGCAATATCAAGCATGGAGTTTTTGTTAATGTTTTGTCAGTCAAAGGCAGTTTCATTGATCAAAACCTAAATCAGAGACTTAGAACGAAGCATTTCACGATGGAGGAGCGTTTCACGACGGCATTTCACATTGCACGGGGTCATTTCAGTGATCAAGTTGATGATTTTAATGGTCAATTTTTGAATATTTTTCAAGGAAAAGCAAAAAAGCGCACCTGTAGCCCAGGGGCGCCCTTCTTTTTGAAGGCCTAAATTTTGTGATTAATGCTCAAGAATATAGTCAATCTCTTCAGAATCCGTATGCCTGTCCGATGAGCTATTTCGCGAGGCTATCCGAGTCCTGTAACTCCGGCAATTGGCGACAGAAGTTGAAGATTCCAGAGTTTCAGATTGTAGAATCTTGTTCTTTTCCAGCAAAAGTGCGCCTATAGTTTGAGGGCGCCCTTCTTAAAGAGGTGTTGGATCTTGGCATTTTTGATGGTTGATATGGTCAATCTCTTCATGACTAGTTTGCTTATCCAATGAGCTATCAAACGCAGTCATCCGAGTCCTAGAGCTCCGGCAGCCAACATCTGAAGATAAGCTTATAATGGAGATTTCACATCTTTGAGCTTCTTCATTGTGTTTCCAGTGCAACTATAGCTCAGGGGCGCTTGTCAAAATGACCCTTAAGATGGTCCAGTTTGCTGACGAGGTCTTCCTGACATCAGTACTACTCTAGTCCAGCTTCGCGTTGCACCAAGTTGCCTGTTAATCCGACGTTCCAGGTGATCGTGGTAGAGGTTCTACCAAGCACGTAATTTCACGGGCGGACTGGCATAAAATTTTCATTGTATTTCTACAGTCCAGAGGCGCCTAGCCTTTAGGCCTATCAAATGAGGTCGTTCGCGTTCGAAGTCTTCACGAGACTTGAGCGCAATTACTTTATCTATTCAACAAGCCCAGCCATTAGCTTCTGGGATTTGGCAGACGCTCGTACGTGCGAGGTCTTTGACGAGGTGTTGAAAAGTGAAGACATCCGGATAATGGCCAAGTATGGAGCGTATATTTTAAATAAAATACGCAATTGCATTTTTGAGGTCTTAGAAGCAATTTTCTTGCTTTGTCACCTCTAGAGATGTCTCTTGTAAGTCCTTTTGGCTACGCGTTGAGATAGACAGTGCTCGAATCGGGTTATCCCAGCTCCAGATATCAGAGGTCAAAGTAGGGCATCTGGTTGAGAGTTGTACTTTTGTCAAAATGGTGTCAGTGCAACTGTAGCCTAGGGGTGCTTTTACTTTTGAGGCCCTTAATGCACTTTTTAGATGCCTTGCGTAATTCGTTGGATGTGGAATACCTTCAGTCACGCAGTGAGCTTGGTTTCCTGTCAACAGGGTTCACCGTTCGTCGCCGGCAGTCGTTTGAAGCGTCAGATGGCAGTTTGAGAAAATGACCAAGTCTGGTGTCGTAAAAGCAATTTAATCAAGGGCGCCTAATTTTTTGAGGTGTCAAACGATGGATTTTGCAGTAGTGACTCCCAGCAGACATTTCTTCCTTGCTCTGCAGGCTTCGCGATGAATATCCCTATTAACCAGGAAATCAATGTCGAAGTTGGCCAGTCGTAACTTTGTCGTCAGCTATAAAATAGGAAGTTAATAAAAAGTGCAGTATCTTGAGCAAATGGACGCCTGTGAGGTCAAATGATGACTTTTCGGAATCGGTGAAGTTTGCCGGTGAATCTCAAAGCTTCATTCAGTTTGTCAACTGAAGTTTAATAATATTTAATATTTATTATTGCATTTTTAGCATTAAATGGCGATTTTCTTAAGATTGGTGCCCTCTTTATGCTAAGTTTTCAAATTACATGATGAATATTTTATTATTATTTATTTTCGAACTCAGTGTCAGTAGCAGTTTAACTGAAGGGGGTCCGATTGGAAAGCTTCTATTTCAGTCAGGGTTTTGAATTCTTGCAGTTCACCAGTTGGTGCGAATTTCCTCTTATTTAAACATGGCGCTTATCATTCATTATTCACCAAGCTTCAAGACAAATTCGTATTTTTCAAGAGAAATTCAATTTTCAAGAGAAATTCGTATTTGTCAAGAGATTCATGTTTTCAAACAAAAGGCGTGTTTCTTCAGAGACAAATTCGTATTTTTAAAAGGCAAAGGCGTGTTTCTTCAAGACAAATTCGTGGTTTTTAGAGCAAAGGCGAATTTTAGCAATCAAAGGCAAAAATCTTCATCAACAATTAAGGGCGATTTCATCAAATACATCTTTTTGCAGGTTAAATTCATAATCATTAGCAAATTTGAAGAACAAGGGCGATTTTCACAAAAGAAGAGCATATAAAAAACGTCTTTTTCCTCCTTGTTTCTCAGTTTTCTCTCAGAATCCAATTCGCATGTTCCTGAAATTGGCAAAATTGACAAGTTCAAACATCTGGATCATTTCTGTACAGTTTCCTCGAGTTAAAATCGTGCGCTTGATTTTTTAGGAATTTTTAACTTCAGAACATCCGTTCTTGAGTTTCTAGTTCTCTCAGCTGAAAATTCGTTGCACAGTCGAGTAGAAGTCATATTTTCGCATTTCTGACGTTCTGGGTTGTCTTAGAATCTTTTTCTGGACAAAACCCATATTTCAAATTTTCGCCGAAAATAACTTTTCCGAAAAGCTATTTTTAGTCTTAGCAAGCTATTTTTAGTTCCCAGAAATCTTGTCAGAACATAGTCAAGTTCACAGTCAACAGGCGAGTTTTTCAGAATGCAGTACACTCAGCTCGAATATAGGACCAAGACGGTTCTCACTCATGACTTCATCAAGACAGTTGAGATGGATCTTCATAAGGTGCTTCTGGAAGCAGTCTTGGATCCAGTCAAGATTAGAGGTTCGATCATTTAGAACATTCAGCAGTCCGGATGAACATTCAACAGTCCGGATTATTGGAGGCCGCTTCCATACCTATCTCCGTTCACTGTATTGAGTTCGTAATGGCTTGTATTAAGCATTACAATTCTACTACTCGTGAGATAGTGTCAGTTGATGGACAAATTATTTGCAGTCTCAAGCCTTTGGACATTGAAAGAAGTTTTGGCATACCTCAACACTCGAATAGTCTTGTTATTTCCATGGAGCAGTGTGAGCAGGCATTCAATGCTGATGTGGACAAATGTCAGAATAAGATGGCAAAAAGATGGTTAAAGTAAGCGAAGTACAGATTGCCAAACAATGTGGGTCGTGGTGAATACAAGGATGAATACGCGATTCTAATTACTCTCTTGAATCGTGTCTCAGGTCAGCCACATGCAAATACTTTGCAGCCTTGGATGTATTACATTATTGGTCGCATCATTTCTGGGCAGGAGCATTATGATTGGGCATCCTTCATTAGCGACGTTCTCCACAAGCAGATCACCGGTTTCTTAGTTGCCCATGAGTTTTACATGTGTTCTTATCTCGTGTACTTGATTGCTTATCAGTGTCAGTTCCAGGGACTAAACACCGTGGGCATACTCAGTGTTCAGAAAGTCTATCAGTATTATGATCAGCTTGAGTTCACTAAGGCTGAACGTCATTTCAAGCGGGTTCATGAGGCTTTCTTGACTTATACAGTGAGAAATTTGGACCGGGAGTTGCACATTCGTATCTCGGCAGTTGCTAGGGCAGCAATGGATGGTTGGGCAGATTGGTTTATTCAGTTCTCGACATACACCTACATCCGAGTATATGGTTTTACAGGAAATTCAGCTATGCTTCCACGTTATCCTTCGGATAAGACAGTCTTTATGGAATTCCTGAGACAGATGCATGATGTTCATCGTCTTTTACGCCGCAAGCATAGACCATCTATCAATTTTCCTTTTTAGTTTGAAACGTATTGGTGCAAGGCGGCTGTTGATGCTAAGACTGCAGGACAAGAGCTCGAGAAATATCATCTCAAGTATTTTGTTGAAGCACGTGCTTATGATCTTTCAGGTCATTACACAACTCGCCTTGCTGCACACACGTATCATGAGCCTTCTATGGAAGATTACTGGGCAAATTGCGTAGATGACTTCGAGGTTCGCAGACATAGCTATGGCTGTTTCTCTCTCTCACAAATTTCTGTTTTCTTGTTAGAAGATGTGGGAAGTTTGTTAGATGATGAGGGAGAAGTTCTTCCTCAATTCTTCAGAGAGCAGGTTGACACACAGCCGTTGCCAGCAGTTGATTGGTATGCCAAGGAATACGCAACAGTTAAGGAGAGGTCAAGTAGAGTTATTCAGAATAGTATACTTTACCTCGACAGCAAGAAGACCAGGAGGGTAAGTGTGCTCAGAGCAGAGCCGCCAGTGGTGGATCCTTCACTACCTTCCTCGTCAAAACCCAAGCAAAAGAAGAGGAGTAATCTTCCCAAGAAGAATCAAGCGCCTAACAATTCAAAAGGTAAGGCGCCTGCCGTTAACACACACATGAAGCCTGTCACTCAGCCTATTGCAGAGCCAGTTCAGACGACAGTTCACAGTTCACCAGTACCTGAGGTTCAACTTCTAGTTCCTACAGCAGTTCCAGAGCAGCCACCAGTCCCAATTCATATCGAATTGGACTTAGACTCGCCACCTCACAGTAGCTCTTCTGTATATTTACTCTCGTCATAGCCTCCTGTCGCTAGTACAGACCCTTCCAGTAGTATTAGCTGAGACCAGTCTTGGATCGAAGCTCAGCTGGGAAGGAAGAGGAGGCATCCATCCTATGTTCTTAATCATTCAGATTTTGATCAGGTTTGCTAGGATGCACCAGACAAGAGGGTCAAGAACATGGTCCATGTGCAGAGGAATACTGATATGAAGATCGTGGTCGAGACTGCTATACCTCCACAGGGGAAGAGCTTGGCTGAGTTAGAATCTTAGGACTTTGAAGTTATCACAGTCAACCTTGGTCGCAGCACACGCCAGACTCAGGTTGATCTCCTACAGGTTGCTACAGACAGTGCCAGGGATAGAATGCTGAAAGACGGAGAAGATAAAGCAGCCCTTAAGGCTGAAATCAGACAGCTTCGTCAGTATATTTCTAGCCTTGTCCACAGGTCAGATACCACCGCCACACTCCTGCTGATGCTTGAGCCTCCAGCAAAACAAGGGCAACTTAATCACTTAGTTGCATATGGCAAGCGTTTGGATGAATGGGAGGAGGATTTCATTGCTAGAGGCCGTTCTATGCTCACAGAGTTATATCAGTTGCGGTTCAATGCACGAGAACTCCGTCTATGTCTCCAAGATGAGGAGCAAGACTTGGCGATTTGCAGACCCCGGGATGAGATTATGATTGCTCACTTGAGTATGGCATATGATGCAGAAGACAGAGAGGCCATCTACTCTTGGAAAACACAGTTGGTTTTCAAGGCAAAGATAGAGGAGACTTTGGCATCAGAGTTGGCTGAGAGTAGAGAGCACGTTACTAGTGCACTCCGGTTTGTGAGAACCTTAGTTTCTCGCTTACCGTGTCGATATCAGATTGAGGGTGGTGCCTACGTTGAGCTTACCGATGTTCAGTCAGAGCTCCAGGTACTCATTCATACCATTTTCAATGGGGAGACCGATGGCTGTAAGATTAGTCGCCTTACAAATGTCAAGATTGTTTGATCTAAGCAACAAGAGCGAGGAGAACTTCAGTCCTCGTATCATAGCTAGTGAGGACATGTCGCGATAGGCATAGCATACTTCTCGGGCAGAGCGCCATAGCTCCGCATTGATGCAGCTTAATCCATCTTCGCTTGAGGGATTGCCGCTCAAGATCGCGACTTAGTAGACTTCAGCTCCTACTTCTCGATAGACATTACAATAATGTGGAGTTAGACTTGATGTTACTTCTCAAGTTAACTCACGCCCCACCTCATGCATATCTATTCTCGAGATTTGGCTCATTTACTTGGAGTTACATATTAGGGTTTACGCACCGATGGTAGTATTTCGCTAACATGTTTTCAATAAGGATGCATGCTTGCACAATTGTCCATTTTAGATTATATGTTTTGGTTAACTAATGGTAGTTTGCCAGTTAACTATATAGTTTGCTTTATTAGGGCTTAGCAGTAAATCTTGCATGCATTGCAAGACTGTAGTTGACTCAAGGTGATTTTAGGGTTCCCTACACCTTTCGATGTCTATAAATAAGAGCTTTTGCTCATTTGTACATAACTTTTGCACGAGAGAGAAATATATGCTGTGCCCACCTTGCCTTCAATATTGCTCGTTCTGTATATGTTCATGCGTTTTTACTATTATGATGAATTGTTATGCCACATAGGGTTTCATGCAATTATAATGGTGAATTCTTTCCTTAGTTAGATAAATCTGTTTTGTATTCAATAAACTTGTTTAGATTGAGATGATAGTTGTGCCACCTTGCCCTCAAGTAGAGAATCTGTACTTGGTTATCGTTTGATGTGTGTGACTAATAAACCTATTCAGATTGAGTTGATAGTTGTGCCACCTTGCCTCCAAGTTGAGAATCTGTATGCGGTTTATCGTGTGTTGTTGTTTCCAATAAGCTCATTCAGACAAGCAAATAGTTGTGCCACCTTGCCTCCACGTTGTGAGTCTGTACCAAGCTTATCGTCAGATAGTTACCCTTGCTCCATTTCCTCATGCTTTGTTTTCTTGAGGAAACTGGATAGATTTTAAGTACTTAGCCTAGTTGTAGTTAGTAGTCTGCAAAACCAGAAAATACTCAGCTGCAACGTATATAGTTTTCGAGAAAGCCTTGTACCTCTACAGCTGAGACAAAAAGATAGGAGATAGTCTAGATTACTTTTCCCTTCACAAGTATTTTTGTTAAAGCACAACGAGGGAGCTTCCCCTCCTAATTTGAAGAGCACTCATTGCGTAGTGTGCATAGCTGTCCGTACCAACTCTTACTCCAGAGGTGCTAGTTGTTACGCCAACACAATTCTTTATTTGAAGCCATGTTATTTAAAGACAACACTAGATTGCTAGAGATGATCTGCCCAAATTTTTATAGCAACATGCCAAGAAAACAATGGTTCAACCTAACTACCTGGCCCAATGCCCCAAGATTGCATCAGTGAATGGTGTTAGGTCTCAAAACTGCTCCACTTCCTAAGACTAAATCTCACTCACAAGGCTAGGGTTGTTGCCATGCAAATGAAATCAGCTCATCAACAAAACCATGGAGGGATTTGAGCTAACTCTACGAGTGTGGGTTATATCTCCTATGCTTCAAGCTCAGAAAGAATTAGGAGGTATTCCCAAGAGTATACCTTAACAGGTTTTGAAATCACCTAAAATGAACAATAGCAAAATATGGACAGCCAAACCCAACTTGTTGTCTTGGTTCCAAAGATTGTCATTGAACCAAGAGCAACTGGCTGCCTCAAAACCTCTATATAACTAGTATAATTGTGCAAGCATAACCCACATAAGATAGATTCCTTTGAGGCTCACTGAAGATAGATCCTTGGTTATGATATGAGGTTATGAATGCACAAAACTACTCTCTCTTATACTGCTGATTTAATGTTTAGATGGATGTGAGATTGGTAAATGGTTTTAGATTGGTGCCTATCCATTGGCAACAAAGTCAAACACATTGAATGTAAAAGAAAATAGAAACAAAAATAACAGTGGATCTTAAACCCAAGATGTGAAATACGAATGAGAGAGTATACTTAGTTATCCAAAACAGAGTTGCATATATTCATGTGCAATATGAAAAAGATTATTACAAAGCTTGCAGTAGTTTCAAAATGTTGTTACATTCATCTCATTCACAGTTACATTCATACCACAAATGTGGTAGAGGAAAACTCCTAGGTGCGACTATAAGCCCTCCAAAAGATACACATACTGCTTTGGAGACACTCTGTCACACAATTCACTTACATTTGCTAACTCTTCTTGTGTCCAAAAAATCTGCAATCCAAAGAATGGGCAAGACTTGGCATCAATGGCTACCATGCAACTTCATTAGCGTTTGAAGACAACCACAAGACCCACCTCTTTCAAAATTATAAAAAACGTGCATATAATAGCAGCCAGGGCGTAACCCTAATCACTGCACACTGTAGCAGTTCAAAATGCACAACGCAGGTTGAATCACACCCAAAATGAACATCACAGATTGATGGAGAACATTTGTAATTACTTTTAGTAGTTGGGTGTCATGGCACCAATAATGCTGGTAGGTGGAGAGATTGGAAGAGACACATGCAACACTTTACCTTTGTTTGCTTGTCCCCTGCAAAATTCCGAGCTGAAATAGGATGCATGATATTTAATTGCTTTTGTAGAAAGACAGGAAAAATGTCAAGATGCGGATATATCTTCTTGTTGTTAAAACCTTCACAATATACTCTTGACCCTTGGATCTCAGCAAAACCTCTTTTTGTGGAATTTCGACCAGCATCAAGATATAGCGAGAGTGCGGCCAACACTAGGCCATACAAAACATCACCATGGATTGGGATGTATCTCGATACCTCAAAAACCTCACAAACACTCATCCTGCGGGATTTCGACCACCATTCGAATATCCTGTCAACCCCAAAAATTCCACAAACATTTACATCCTTCCTCCCATGCAACCAAAAGAGTCTTTTGCATGTCGTTGGGGTGTGGAGAGGACTTAAGAACCTTTTGAAGGGGGTTCCATGGGAACCAGGAACCAAGAACCAATGGCTCCTAGTTCCTATGAAACCTCAGACCACCTTTCTTATTCTTTTGGCAAAGGTAAATAAACCACCAGAGGTTTCGTAGGAACCAGGATCCATTGGTTTGTGGTGCCTATGAAAGCTCTGACCACTTCACTTAGCCATTTTTTTATTTCTGATTTTGGGAAATGATTGAAGTATATGGGAGGGGAACACATAGCTAACAACACACCTTAGCATGATGACCCTTATGGAATTTTGACAAAGGGATCTTACTACGCAGGCACACAAAAGGAAGGGACTCGAGCAAAAAGGACACCAAGAAATTGAGTCCCAATAGAGGTTATTTAAAAGTAAAAGTACTAATATGTGTATTCATGGTTTCATACCTAGGACCAAAGATAATCGTGGAATAGATATTCACAGAAAGAAGACATGAGCATTACATATCCTTCCGATGACAAGAGGATATTTCATAACAATCCCTCCACTTTTTCAAATTGCAAAAATATGCTCATTCAATAAAACATATTAAATGTGTCCGTCTTGGTCTAATGAATGAGCATAGTTATACAATTTGAAAAAGTGGAGGGAGTTGCTACTCAATATTGCTTTTTGTTCTGAATGGCAATAGATCAATTGTCAAGATATATATAATGTGTATGTCTTGGTCTGTTGAATGAGAGTGGTTTTGCAATTTGAAAAACTGGAGGGAGTTGCTACTCCATATCACTTTGTGTTCAGGGCGTTGCTTCAAAAGTGTTGAGATCTAATGTAGCCTGTTAGTGCAGTGGGCTATGCCACAAGTCAAAGGCAGGGCATTAGGGTCAACCGTGTAAGGATCCACTTTCAACCTAGGTTACAGGTTCTATTTATATCACCTTAATGGATCATGAAAGTCAATGGAAAATGTCAACACATAATTCTAGATCTAACCAAGTATAGGCTTCATATTGACACTTCTAAAATTGCTCCACTTTACTGAATTGTACATAAGTTTCAATTATCACTGTCTCAAAAACTGCCCATGTTGAGCATAAATTCTATATTTATCTTATCCCATCCACACTTGAGATTCCTCACATAACAGCAATCACAAAAAGGTTTTTTTTTCTTCTGTTAAATTACATTATGCAAGTGCTAACTTCTGTAGAACAAATCTGTGTTAAATATTTTTTTCCTTCACCCATGCTACCCGATTTTTCTAAATTAGTATCTATCAGCTCTATAGCATATCCTTTGGCCTGTGCTGCACTTTGCTGTCTTGATGGATGCTTGGTCAGGTTGATTGTTGACATCTATTTCCTTTGCTTGAATGTCAATTTGACTTGGCCTCCCTGTTATATAATATAATATCTTTGTGTGGATGGTTCTATGGTAGGCTCATCCACTTTCATCTATCGTTGGTTTATAGTAGATGTTGATGACAAATCTTTGATGATGGGAAGGCATTTCTTCAAAGCTCAATGGCTTTAATCATTTAACCTAGCTCCAAGAGGATTCTATCTGGTAGGGATTTCTCTAGATCAATGTTCACACTGGGAATGGCATTGTTCGGTAGAAGTTGTTGTAATGTAAATTTTGATGCAGAGATATATTTGTCGATAGCATTCCCAATACTTCTCAAAGTCATTTCTCCCCATAACTCACAGGATAATAGATGCGGTCTTACCCAAATTGGGACTACACAATGCACTTCTTCCTTTGACTTTAAGCTTAGATTGAAGACATGGAACCAATAATTCATAAGCAAACCTGATTCATTCATGAAACAGGGTCCCTCATAGGGTGATATCATGTGTCCCTATCCATGTTTGTTGTAAGATCATTGCTGTTAACAGTGTGTTTCCCTGTTAAAACAACTTTGATGATGGATAGCATGTATCCTTATCCACATTTGCTGTAATATCATTGTCGTTGACAAGGTGTGTGTCCCTGTTGAACAACTTTGATGATGTATGCCATGTGTCCCTATCCTTGATTGAAAGGCCACAGTTGGGTGTGTCCTTGATGATGTAAGATGTGGATTTAGTGTGTCCTAGTCCACAAACCTTTAAGCACTTGGTGAGCTATTGAGTGTGTCCTAGTTCAACACGTGATTGTTTGGACTGCTATGTTAGTTGCAATCCAGTTATTGGTAGTAGGGCATATGATATGATAGGAGAGAATGCTAAGATATATGTATTCCATCATGTTTTTTTAGTAGTTTTAGAGGTGATGTAATAAGGGGGGGAATGTTGGAAATATTACATTACATTGTTAGTAAGTCATAGTTAGTGTATTAATTTAATTGTTAATAATAGAACTTCTTGTGGGAAGTTAGATGGAGGAGGTTGTATAATGTAATTACAAACAACTAAATTTCCTCATTGTATATATTCACCTTTTTGGTTGAACAATTAAAACACCAAGGCATTTGGACTTAATAGTCTGCCCCATCCAAATGACATGTAAATAAAATGAATGAGGCTAGGTGCAATAGTTGACTATAACAAAATACATACCCTTGAGACCTGGCAACTGATTTTAAAATAGGTCCATATACTGTTAACCTTCATATCCTATCCTTGGCTTGTGGCATAGCCCAACTCACTAACGGGTTGCATTAGACCTCAACAGAAGTAAAACATGATGCTTTCACTGCCTTGCCTACCAAACTTCTCATTGTCTTGGTTTCTAAAACTTTGGATCACAAAATCCTCTCCTTGATCCAATGGTGAAACAATAAAAAGATCTGGAGCCTCTCAAGTAGTATAGCTAATCTCTGATTGGGAAGCTAACTAGAGATGGGAATGGGCCTCCATATCCTCCTGGTTGGTCCTCCAACCTCCATGCAGATTTTTGCTTCACTTAGACAAGACAATCAATATGCATGTGGACCATAGAATACTACATAGAGCTCTCTGATAGTTCTGTAGAAACCCCTGTTTGAACTCTGAACTGTCTATGTTTTTTATTGTTTTTGTGTATTTTGATTTTTTTTGGGTTTTTGCATGCAATAGTGAACAATGCGATTTGGAAAGAAAATTGCTAATAAATCTTTAATAAATACAACTAGTTCAGATCTAACATTAAGAGACTCTGAAAACGATAGTCATTGATTTTATTATTGTTCTACAGCCATATCAATAATAGATCTCTGAGATTTTGACAAAGATAATACAAATTTTCAGTCAAAAACCTGATTTGCAGCTGACTGGTTGAAACTTGAATGGTACGGCCAGATCTCTGGAATGCCTTTCCCTTGCCTGGATTCGCCTGAAATGCTTCCTCTTGCCTGGGCGCCAATATTGATGAAGTGCAAGAGCTAAAAACCAAGGCGTTTTTGATCCTAAAGCAAGGACGCCTTTCTCTGTAGCTGGTACGGCTTTTGATCAGCAATAAATAACAGTACGGATCTTGTACAGCAGTAAAGGAAATCCGTACGGCCTTAAAAGATGATCCCCAAGCTTGGAAAATGGGCGCCTAGAATGAATGACCCTTCCCAGAAGAGTTCCCAACCAAAACCCTGAATATATTTATGACTGTGAAGCTCTATGATAACTCCTGTGTGAAGATATCTCTCTGACTAGCAATAAATCAGCTGGTATTTCACAGCCTTTGAACTGCACACACTGAAGATTGCACGTTCTCCAATGCAAGTTGAAAACTGGAACCCTTGGCTCTGTTCTCAGAAGAAAAACTCAGCAAAAATTCGACTTCAATCATAATGAGCTCAAATCCCAATGAAAACCCTTATATCTCCTCAGAAGTTCGACTTTTCTCAATTAGGTATCATTTAAATAAATTCGAACTTTTCTTTTTAATATTTCAATAGTTTCAATCTCATTTTTAATTATAAATTATAATTAAAAATGGTCCCCTTCAATGATGGTCGACCCCTTGAGACAAATCACTTAAGTTATAATATTAAAATATTATAACTTTATAATATAAGCTCTGAATAATTAATATTTAATTAATCAATTAAAATATTAATATCTCCCTCAAAATATGTCCGATTCACGAACCGTCTGAAGCTGGTGAATAAGTGAGTGATTTTGCACATGACCAAACCATACTGCTAAAAATAGCAGGGGTGCTCCGCTGAGTGCCAAATACTGCTAAAAATAGCAATTGAGGCAAATGGTGTCCGAATGAGCCCGAACGAAAGCCAACTGGTAAAACTCTCGATAACCGGGTTAAGCTAAGCTCCATCAAGATTCTTCTATCCATCCTCTATCGCCTCTACCAGGGTCGATGATAGGCTAATCATAAGCTCCTCGAGATGTCAACCTGAAGGGGACATGACATTTTGGCCTATTCTTTGAAGGTGTTGACTGCATAATTTCTGGTACTTATACCCTACATAGAGATAGGCTTCCCTCCTTTAATCAAGACAATAATGCACTCTTACAATGAAACTTATATTTGATAGAAAAATTAGATATCAAGTACCACTTAATGTGCACCCAAATGCACATTGAATGGTTTCTCCAATATACACATGCTATTTGAATTTACCCTTTAAACGTTACACTTCATTAAAATGGCACCTTGTGTATTTGCAATTATTAAAAAACTTATCAAATCCTCCCCTTTAAGCACTAAAAAACATTGCACTTGTGAAATAGCAAACATGGAAACACAAATATGAAAAAACTTGAATTGTATCATTATTGAATTGTATTCTGGCAGCAGGTTAGCGGTGAGTCCAACGTAGTGTATAAGTTCAATCTTTCATAAAATCTTGGACTCCATAAAAGGATCTGATTGAGAATTGAGCTGCAGCAAATGGCATTGCAATATTTATCCACAAAACAAATGATGGCACAAATGGTTTGGTTGCTAGTATGGTTGTTGGTTAGCTATGGGGTTTGTTTAAGTGCCTGGTCGTTTGTTTGCTCACCTACTGTCCTTTGCTTACGGGAGGGCTAAGCGTGGGGCTTAACGCTCAACAGAGTGGGAGTGGTGTGGCTCCACTCGCCACCAGATGGCCACCCTATCACCACTTCGCAACATTTTAATTTTCTGCAGCTAGCGACTAGGTCACATCAACGATTGAGAGCTAGCCCCCAGGTGGCCGAAAATTTGCACCTATAGCCCTAATAGGGCATTTTTTAAAAACTTGCACGACTTTTCGCCAAGGTATCGGTTTTTCAAAAATGAAATATTATTAGAAAGCTGGTTTTGTGAATTTTACAGTGGTGCAGGTTATTTTTCAGAATTTTACTGTTTGGTGATAGTAATTGCTGATTGAAGCCACATCTTGGTTTTTGGCTCCTGAGCTCTTAATGTTTTGCCACAATCTCTAATTTTCGCGATTCTTGTGGCATTGGAAAATTATTGATGAGCTCTATCTAGCCATCCATGCACTTTTTCCTATTTTTTCCCTATGTATATTTTTGTTTCAGTTCTTGCCCAGTGGGTATCCTGGAGGATTACTTGGACATTTTGGCAATTGGGAGGGTGTTGTTTTGATCATTATATTTCATTTTAGCCACATTTCATGTATTGATCTATGATTTTATCATTTGAAAAGTGCATCATTGTTGTAATCATGGGTTATGCAACTCATCCTTTTGTAATCATTCTAACTACGGACAATTATGAGTCTTGGCAAAAAGGCATCCTAACACATTGCAAGTGGCTCAATCTTTTGCCTCATCTTTATGGACTCATACTTGAGCCATATACAACATGGAAGAAATTAGTTTGGGTTAATAAGAATGATCATATTATAGGATTGATTGGTTCTAGTTTCAGTGCAAGCATCTTCAAAGAGACCTACAATTAGATTTCAGGAATCAGCTGCCCACACACATTTTGGACCAAGATTTGGGAGATTTTTGGAGATCCACATAATCCTCCATTCCTAGGTGATCTTGAATCAGATTGCCTCATTCCACTTGATGATGCTGATAATCTACCCTTTGATGATGATACCTTAGGGGAGCTTGAATATGATGTGGAACTTGAGCGTCTTGATGATCTAGAGTCTTCTCTTGTAGCTCCTACTTCTCCAATTGAGATCACACATTCATCTTCTATTGGTGATTCATTGAGAACTTTTAGTGATTCATTGCAATAGGTATCTAATTGTCTTCCTAATTGGGATTCCTATTTATCAGACGTTGCATCTTTGTTTGTGGAGTCTCACATTTCAGATTTGGAGGACATAGTTGAGGGTTTATCTCTTCTATTTGATGATAGTCATGGCACAACTGTTGTCACTTCATCTTTGTCTTTGGAGTTAGTTCAATATCAGTTTCCATTTATTCCTGGTTTGTCACCTTTTGTTGTGATTGGGCATGTACCTGATTGGATTGTGGCATCATCATCATCATCTACCATGGACAAGGCGATACATGAGCAAATTTCAGAGATACAATCTTCATACATTAGGATTCTTCTTCCTACCGATTCCTACCCGGAATGGGAAGCATTCTTGCATTTGTACTTGGTCTATCTTCTTCCCAAGGGGAGAAACATTGTTTGTAGGCATTGGATTATGTTCTATCTTCAAGCATTCACCATTTTTGCAAGAGATTACACATTGTGGGGGGCCTATATAGTCTCGCTCTTTACCTCTTATGGGGGGTCATTGATTGTATATTCATGATGGATGTAGTCCTTGGGGGGTATCATTGGGTCCTCCATACATTGCCTTTGTTTGTATCTTTTCTCTCTCTTCGAGAAGAGTTTTGTCCCACTGGGTTTTCTCCTTTTTTCCATTTGTGAGAGATTGCATTTGTACATGGGTACCTAACATGGCCTTGTAGCTCAGACCCATTCTTGCATTTTTGTGTCATTTGCATAATAATCTACTTGCTAAGTTGCACTTAAGGGGGGGTGTTGGTGTGAATCAGGTATTTTACCTATCTAGTTCACTAATAGGTCCTATTCACATGTTAAGTTTACTTAGGTACTAGGAATCTTTCTAGAAGTCTTAGGCAAAGTTGGAAAACTCGGCGCGAACTCGGCGGACTCGCGAGTCGTAGGTTGTGCCGAGTCGACTCAGCATAGCCTCAGGAGTCGAGTCCAAGAGAGTCCCAGGGTTGGATTCCTGAGTCCTTTTGAGGGACTCGCGCTAGTCTTGGGCTCGGACTCTCGAGTCCCGTGCTTGGACATGCGCCGACGGTTGTGGGTGAAGATTGAGGTTTTAAAACCTCTTTTTTTGTTTTTTTCTTTCATTTTACTCCTCCATTATTGAGTGTTTGATGATCATATGACATGTAATCTTTGAATTATGACAAATTGATAATCAAATTAGGTTCTTATGTTTTCTAAATGCATTAATTTCTTTTTTGTTTTTGTAAAACTACGGTTTTTTTTTTGCCGAGTCGTAGCCTTGTTTTTTGCTGAGTTTGTGCCGAGTCCTATTTTGGGCTGCCAAGTCCGTGCCGAGTCCGAGTTTTCCAACTTTGGTCTTAGGTGTCATGTGATCTTATCTTATCATGTCATGGCATTTAATACTTGTGTTCTAAGTCATTTAATATTGTTGAGGTAGTTGTCTCATTGTATAGGATTAAGACACATGTCATGATTTTCTCTAATCCTATCTCACAACCTTGCCTTTATAAGCAAGGCATCATTTGTACATTTCCTTATTCAATCAATCAATCTTTCATCCTTAATCATAGCAAGGTATTTTTGCATGTCTTTCTTGTGGAAGATAGTTTTGGTTTGGCAGCTGATCCTGGGGTGTTGGGAGTTCACCATTAACTCCTACATTAAACATATTCCCTTCTGAAAATTGGCTATATACTCTGTAACCAGTGCCAATTCTTTGCCTACAAATGAATCTCAACAAGCATGCACCCATTACCCTTCAAGGCCTCCTATGGCTCTAATACCACTGTTAGATCCAAATGCTTTGATAATAAAATGCTGTGATGTTTTAATTGTTCAACCAAAAAGGTGAATATACAATGAGGAAATGTAATTATTTATAACTACATTATATAACCTTCTCCATCTAATTTACAATGGGAACCTTTATTATTAACCACTAAACTAACATACAAACTATGACTTATTAACAATGCAATCTAATATTTCCAACACACAACCTCCTCCATCTAATTTACCAAGCAACCTTTATATTATCAACCACTAAACTAACATACTAGCAACCTTTATTATCAACCACTAAACTAACATACTAACAATGTGATGTAATGCTTCCAACACAGGCTTTGGTCTGAGTGAAACTTTTGCCAGGTGGTGCACAATATGGCTGAACTTGCTATTGAACTATGGCCTGTTAATAGTGTTCAAACTCTCTGAAAAAAGAAAAGAAAATTGCTCATGAATAACTGTACTTTATGGTATGGGAAGGATATGTTTTTGTGATCATTGACTCTTTTTCTTTGCAATATTTGAGAAGATTTTGGCATTGATTTCATTCTTCTTGTTCTCATGCTTGCAGCATTTCAATATGACAATAAGGATCTTTTCTGGGTCTTGCTTTATATATTCAATTATGGTAGCTTATGACAATTGTGCACTTTCAGATAAGATACTTCTAATCTCCATTAAAATGTCCACTGGTCTAGATATGTTTTCTGTTTTCATTATAAAAATGGAAAGGCTTGAATGCATTAAATTCCCTGAAATTATTTTGCCATAGTTTTGATGGATAATAAATGCTTTCACACATGATATGATATATAGCAGGGCATCGAAGGAAGCAAAGAGTCTTGGAGTAATTTCCATTACATGGTAGTCTTTCAATATGGGTCTGTTGTGTTGTTCAACATTGCTGAACAGGAAGAAGAAAGATACCTGGAAATTGTCAAAAAACATGCTTCTGGCTTGCTTTCTGAGACAAGAAAAGATGGTAAATACCAGATTTCTTTGTATTCTCTTGAATAGCTAATGTTGTTCATAATCGGCATACTCTGTGTAATAGCGTCCAGTTTGTTACTGCGATCTCTGTTCCCTGGAGAGTACTTGTTTGCATCCTCCCCATTGTGTTACAGCTATTCTTTGGAGAGTACTGGTTTGATAAGTTTGAATGCAGATTGTTTTTGAATTGTTTAAACTGGAAAACTTCCCTTGCTCTAGTTTGATAATTTTTCAGCTATCTAGAATCCAAAAAGTCAGAACTTTATACAGAGAGAGAAATTATATTAATGTTGACACATGACCAAAAGCAGGTCAATGGGAATTGAGAGTACACCAGTAAACTTTAGAACATTATGACTTTAGTATCACATTTTCCACTAGTAGCAATAGCTTGAATTTTAACCTCAGTAAACTAGAAGTGCTATTCTGTCCTCTGAGATGGTTCGCTAGGTCATATTTAATAATTAGTGAAGTGTCTGTCTTTCTATGTTAAATTGTTTTAAGCTGTATTTATATAGGACATTGAGATTTCTTATAGCTTTATTTCAATTTTTTTATAATTGACAAACAAATCTGTATTGCAATTACATAACTTAACATGGAGAAGGGCCAAGACATGTACCGTTGATTACAAAAATAATAGCATCTGGGGTCTCCATGGCCAGAAATACCAAATGCCATTATTGTAGTGCCCATCACACTTGCTCCCACCAGCCCCTGCAAAAAAAAATCCGTTCATAAAACAAATTAGAACTTGAAACTATTTGAGAATAGCTTGAAATGATTATATCAAATAAACAAGAACATTTAAATGAAACCAGAAACTAAAGGCAACAGCAGAATGAACATAGATCTGATCAGAAAGCATGGAACTCATTAATGAGTTTTGAGCAATGGAGAGTTGAATTCCTCTCTGCAATTCTGCATTATAATAGATAGTGTCTTGCAAGTAGTGGTGAAAGAAAGTTTGCAAGAGCAGCAGTAGCAAGCAATGAAATGAGCATTTGATAAATGAGAGAAGGGTCTGCCTATTATTTGATGTTCTTAACTATTTTCACCACTTGCTTCCAATCTCCTTGTTGGCCATAAACTTAGCCACTTTGTTTTGTTCCCTATAGCTGATAAGTATTTCTGAAGACCACATTAGGAGATTAGCAATGAATGACTAGGATTTCTTTCAATCTAGCTCTTAGCTTCCAATCTGTCATGGAGCCATGGTTTGTTCCTTCTATTATCAGTTTAGTATAATCTAAATCCGATTGCCTAACAATTCTTAGGGCTGTGATGAGGGCATCAAATTCCACCTGATTAGTGGTACACCGGCTTCTTTAGCAGAGACAAAAATTAATCCTCTCATATTGTCCCTGTAGGATCCTCCAGCCTCTGCATGGCTTGGGTTTCCCTAGTGGCACTGGCAATGTTTATTTTGACCCAACCTTGTTCGGGGTGTCTCTATTTCAGACTTTGTTTCTCTTGTTCCTACTCTTTTTTAGCATTTCTTGAATCTTTTATTTGAATGGGAATAACTCTGAATACTGTGGGGATAATTATGAGTGCCTCTTCCCTGGCAATCAGGAATTGATTTCAAGTACACTCAAAGGTTTTCCTTCAATCCTGAAAGATGCACTCATTTGTTTTCTTCCATATCACCCCTGGCAGGAGAAATTAACTGATTTCCTATCTTATATCTTCCTCCATCTGAAGTTGTCGATGCTGATAGAATCTTTAATTTTATCTGGGAGGTATCCAATTAACTAATTCCTAGAATTTCCTGTACCATAGCTTCTTAGGGAAATCGCTTTGGGCTAAGAGGTGACCCATGCTTTCTTTCTCACTCTACAAAGATAACATCTGGAAAGACCCTGATATGCTTATTTTAGGAGATTTTCTTGCTGAAGCCAACGGAAACCCTTTGCTTTGTGTGAAGCCCTACTTTACCATACTTATCCAAATGAATTAACTTTCATTTCTTGTCCCAGTGAGTCTACAATATCTATTTTTAGCAGATTAATTCCTGGATTCAGCCCCTCTTGTCTCAATTTGTCTATTCATGTTCTTTTAATTGCTTTTGTAGCTTCAAAATGTTGTTTAGTTGGAGCCATCATTCCTGCAAAGTCCCTTCCAGGTTGGGTGTCTTCCACTTTCTGACTTGTATCTAATTGAATGACTTTCATTTCTTGTGCATGTGAGTTTACAATATCCACTTTTGGCAGATTAATTCCTGGATTCAACACCCTCCTATCCAAGTTCATCCACTACTCCTTTATTTATTATTTTTAATTTTGGTAGCTTCAAAATATTGTTTACTCGAAGCCATCATTCCTGCAAGCTCCCTTCCAGAAAATCTCATTTTCTTGCATTCCCTTCCAGGAGTCCTGAGCTTTATTTATCCACTCATTCTCAAGTACTGGCCTGAACGCCTTAAAAGTCTCTTTTGTTGTTCAAGGGTGAGGATAGAACCCATTGATCATTCCAAAATTGGACATGATTCACTTGTCACATATTCCACAAAGGCTATATGGTTATAATACTTCGCAATGAAATATAAATTTCCATATGGCGTATCTTTCATTCCTATTTCCTATTGTGGAGTTAAGAATTGGGTTGATAGTATCCAGGTATTATCCTTGATTTCTTTGCTCCAAGCATGTCCTCATCTTTAAGAAACCTCTAAACAATTTTTTCTCTTAGAGCCTTAATCATCTGCTTAAGGTCGCTAGCTACCACACCACTACGTATTGGAAGGTATATTTTACTTCCAGGGAATAAGCAGGATTCTGTTTGTTTCGTCAGTACCCTACCAAAAATGTAAACAGATGCCATATTTTGACAGCAGCATTATAGACCTTGAATGGGATCTGTGAGATCTACATAAAATAAATGAGGAGAAGCTGCAAGAACAACTCAGGCATTAGTAGCTTACCAGCAGATGAGAGCTACAAAGTTGAGACAAAATTCAAAAGATTAACTTTTGAAGATTTGTGGTATTTCCACCCCGATCTTCCCACCAAAAACTTGCAAATAAGATATACAAGAATTTGTAAGCAAACAAAATTTTAATAATAGTTGTAATTTGTAGCTTGTAAGATATGACACTTCAATTTTTGTTACTTG
Organism: Sequoia sempervirens; assembly: GCA_007258455.2. Taxonomy (NCBI): domain Eukaryota; kingdom Viridiplantae; phylum Streptophyta; class Pinopsida; order Cupressales; family Cupressaceae; genus Sequoia; species Sequoia sempervirens. Next base: position 311,690,402 of record VDFB02000017.1, on the reverse strand, counting down.
GTGATTGAGTGGATCTTCCTTAGATAGCTAGTGGCAAAGAAAAAGGCTTCCCCCTAGCTTGCTTATAATTTTGCAACTTTGAAATAATGAGGTTTCCCACCTCAACATTGGGTGTCATCTTCTTAATGCATGTTGAGAGACCCTCCATAACCTCGCCATTAGGATCTACGAAGCTATTGAAGAAGAAAAACTTGGGGTTGAGGTAGTAACCTGCTGCATAAATGGGTTGTTATAGTTGATTGTTCCACCTTTGATCAATGATCTCCCAAATGGGATCAAATGTGTCTCTATCCTCCTTGTAATAGTTTTAGATTGCCTCTTTGGCCCTATTCATGGCCTCATATACCATTGGGTTTTTATCCTCATCCATAAAGCGGAAAACTCTCACCAAGGGCTCCAACACCTACAAGTACAAGCAAATTAAAGTTACAAATTTGTAATGAAAGTAAATACTTTTTAAGTTTAAAAACAAAGGAGTCAATTCGAAATTTAAATTGAACTTTTGAAGTTACTTTAATGATCTTGGTAGCTCTCTTTGCAAAGACATTATCAAAATTGTTCTTTCAGTCCTCTCTCCATCAAATTTATTTGAGTATGGTGAGTTTAGCCATGCTTGACTCAAACATTTTCTTCAATGATGTCAATGGACAAGTAATGCTTTACAACATGAGGAAGTTAGTTGTAAACCCTGTGACATTTGGTTGCACAAGCTCTTTTGCCTTGGTGTGATCTTTCGTCAAGCTAAGAACCCAAGGATGATTATAAATATATTTTGTAATGTTCCTTGCATCTTCTATAATCGGTCTCACCCAATCAATTTTGCCTCTGTGAAGGTCAAGGTAATGTGCTGCACTAGGGGTGCAAAAGAGTTGTCTCTCTTGGAGCAATCTTCTAGTCACGATGTACACCATTGTAGTGAAAATTTGCACTACATTCTCTTTGCCCACCTTTAAGACAACTTTTGCTCCAACATTAGGCTCAAAGTTTCCATATTTTTTACCTCATTAGAAGCATCAATTAACTTCAAGCAAATTATCTCACCTTTTGAAGTTACTAAAAAAATGATAAGGGTGTGGTTCTTTCTATCCGTCCACTCATCTGAAAGAATAGTGCATCCAAAACTTTCATCACTGCTTCTTTTATTCTTCCAAAATTAATTTTGCATCTTCAACAACATTTTGGAGCAATTTCCCACTTAAGTCCTTTTGGAGAGGGTGCCTTGTACCCTTTCTTTACAACTATCAATTCTATCACAAATTCTCCAAGTATGGGCTCTTTGTCACATTGAAGGGAAGGTTGTAAAACCAAAAACTTGCACACGCCTTATTTGCATCTTGGTGCACCTCTTTGTTCCACCTTGTACCTTGCAATGAAGATTATACTCTAGGTATGTTTCTAGGTACAAAAATGCCTTTTGTTTGTGCTCTAATTGACCTAGATGAGGTGGATGTGCTTTGTTTTCATTGTCCATAACTAGAGCCCACAATGCATTAGAGGTCTCCTCATTCACCCAAATTGGAGTGATCATATTGTTTAGAGGTCTCTTGTTTTACCTAATGTTGACTAGAGGGGTTGTGAAGGTTTTTGATAAAATCATTGAGATATAACTTGCTACATGAATGCTCTACTAAAGAGACTTGTTTGATAGCAATTTGAAGTTGCATATAATGTATACCTAGAGTTTGAATAGTGTAATACGATGTAGGGAATGAGAGGAAGATGAAAATGGTTCCCAAAGAGTTATGGTTGTCTTCGTAAAGTTAGTCTTGTTTTCTCTTATAGTACTGTGAAAAATCTATAAGATCATCTTTGTTGTTCAACTGATATAACTGTCATGTTTTTTGCTGTAATGTAAGATGCATTTCTTTTAAAGAATTATCAATAAGAGTGAGCATTGTTGTTTCAATTTTAGATGTCTTGAATTTAATGTGCTGCAAGCAAAAGCCTAAATATTGAAAGTTTCATGTTATAATGCAGACTATGCAATAGTGGAGAAGCCATCATTGGAGACATGGATGCAAGGTGGTCCAGATTACATAGTTATGAAACGATTTGACATTGATGGGATTCGCATCATTGGAAGTGTGCTTGGACAAAGCATTGCATTGGATCACTTTGTTCGACAGGTATCTTTTATGCTTGCATGTCATACTTGATTATTGTTGACAGTTTAGGAATTGGTGTTTTGTTTATTTCATTTTGTATAGGACATCTGTCTGAAATTGGTTGGAAATTATTTTCAGGTTGATGGTATGGTTGGAGAATTTATCGATTTAAATAAAGGAATGGAAAAGACTGGAACTTTTACCATGAAGCAAAAGAAACTCTTTCAGCTTGTTGGGAAGGCAAATTCCAATCTGGCTGATGTAATTCTTAAAATTGGTCTTTTTGAAAGGTAAACAAAGAGATTAAGAAGCAACACTTCTCCAAATTTATTCTCTTGAATCATTACTCTAGTAGATAAACAACTTAGACATTGTGATTATGATATATAACCTCTGGTCATAAAAGATAGGCACACTCTAAAGATGATGATATTGCATGACAAGATGGGCACACTTTTAAGTTTTCGGCTTTCTTTTTGTGATTTTTATTGACATTATTTTCAACAGATCAATTGTTAAAATTAGTAGCCGTACAGAAGTTTTTAGTTCACTTAATGTTGCCTAATGTGATTGTTGGCATGAAAATTCTTCAAGTTCTCAAATATAATTTGCAAAATTACATCAATGATACTGAGTGGGGTGTTTCAACAGTATACCTTGGCTGATTTCTCTATTTTCCTAAGTTGTTTTATTTGTTTATATGCTGAATCAGTTACAATTTAATAATCCTATTTTTTTGGCAAAGATCACAGATTCCTTGACACTTTGCGCTTGGCAACCACCTGAAATCCCTCTCGGGAACCCCTAAGTTTCTTGGAGGTTGTTTAGAATATTCACATCCTTTTCGGCATGCAATAGTTCTTGAACCAAGCAAGAAAATTCATTTTCTTACTAAATTCGTCACCATGGTTGGTCTGGGTCCCAAGAAGACTTCAGGGACAACACTCTAAATTATGGTGATCTATGTGTTCTATACTTGAAGACAGTCAAATATGATCAGACATAGACAAGACGAGAATACTTAGAGCTGAAACAGTAAATTGTATTTAGTTCATGTGATCTCTATATAGAATACTCTTGAGAGATATCATGACTGTTATCTTCTAGCTATGCCTATACTATAAATTTGAGGCTTGATGTTAACTTGCAGATCTTTGCATTTTTGTTCTAATCTCTATCCCTAATTTTTCTCCTATCACCAAGTAGCATACAATTAGACTTGTTATTGCTCTTGTCAGATGAATGTTTAGAGTGCCTTTTTGAATGGGGATTTGCAGGAGGATGTATATATTACTCAACCTCAAGGCTTTGAGGTTATTAGTGTCGAGTCCCTGGTATGTGAATTGGTAAAAGCCTTGTATGGACTCAAGCAGACACTTAGGGCTTGACATGCCAAGATGAATAGTTACCTTCATCAAATTGGATTTTAATACAATCATATGATACTTTGTATACTTGAGTTAGGGCAATCACATTGTTATTTGGTTTTGTTTGTGAATGTTCTTATTGGCAGCTATGAAAAGATGAATACCTTAGTGAAGAAGGAATTGCATAATGGGTTTGAAATGACTGATCTTGGCCTTCTTAATTACTACTTAGGAATTGAAGTATATTAGTGCACTTACAATATCTTCATTTCTCAATCTAAGAATATTTCAGCCATATTGGACAATGTCAATATAACATATGTTAATCCTATTATTGCTCCCATGGAAGGCAACATGATGTCTTAAAATGATTGTGGTGCTTTTGTTGATGGCACCATGATTAGGCAATTAATTGGGAGTTTGATATACTAATTGAATACTTGGCCTAACATACTCTTTGTAATTGGTGTTCTATCTTTGTTTATGCAGGATCTATTGGAAGGTTGGTGCATTCGTCCCCTTGGATAGGTTGGTGCTTTTCTAGCCCACTACGGATTCCTGACATGGCTTAATTGCCTCTCATGGATCTTGTATAAATCTAGCGTTTGTATCGGGCTTTAATAGGTCGATCTTTTGGCTCAACTACAAAGCCATTGCAACAAATGGGTATTAGAGTGATGTCACGGGTTTGAATCTCGCAGTTGCATTGGGGGGGGGGGCGGTGTTGTTGGAAGGTTGGTGCTTGTCTAGCCCGCCGCAGATTCGTATCATGGCTTAACCGCCTCTCGTGGATCTTGTATAAATTTGGCGTTTGTATCAGGTGTTAATAGGTTGATCTTTTGGCGCAATGACAAATCCATTGCAATAGGATCCTTGGGAAAGTCATTGGAATGCAACCAAGCATACACCTTGTTATCTTTAGGCAATGGAAAATTATGGCCTTGAGTATTGTCAAAATTCAAATTTCCAACTTGTTGAATATTTTGATGCAGCTTTTGGTGGTTGTGTTGATGATAGGATATTCACTTAGGTTACACCATGCACAATGGCTCAATTTGTATTGCTTGGTGTAGTGTTGTCCTTGTTTTCAACACACCAAATTTTAAACTTTTATGTTGCTCCTAACCACAAACACCTCAAGTATTTTCAGTTTATAGATTATTTGTTTGATCAAAATTGTCATCTAAGGACTTTTGTCACAGGTCGTTTACACTGTGTGCTTCCCATGTAATTTGTCATAATTGTTCCAAGTTTTAGTGTTCAATTGATTTTTATAGGTTATTTGCATCAAATTTGGATACCTATTGCCAATCTGAAAGACAGTTCTTTGCCATTTTAGTTCAGATCCAAGTGTAGTCACACAAATTGGTAGGATTTGTGAAAACAATTAAATTTGAAAATTTATGAGAGATGATGCAAATTCCTTTTATAGGGATGTTCTTGATAGTATTTTGCCTAATGTGGCAAGTATTTAGGTCAAAATATGTTTCGGTTTGTGAGATATTAAAAGTTCAATTTTTCACCATGTAGTTTGCAAAAACAATTAAATTAGGAATTTAATGGAAGCTGGAGCAAAATGGTTTGATAGGAGGTTTTATAACATCATTATTGACTATGTGGCAAGGTTTCATGAGAAAATATTGATCCAATCAAGAGTTATGCTTGTTTTCTCCTCCAGCATGTTCACAAGCTTTTAAAACATGCTCTATGAAGTTAAAAGGTTGTGAAAATGTAAAAAAGGTTGTGAAAACTGAAAATTAACAACCCACAACTTATTGAGTGGGATGAGGTTGTGAAAATTCACACTCATAACTCACAACGCAAAGTTGCCAAATGGTTGTGAAGATGTCTCAAACAACTGATGACTGAATTTTTGCAAAGGAAGAGGTAGTTATTACAACTACCCAAAGAAATAAACACCTCTAGATCTACGTTGTGTGTGCATGGATGAAAGACTATTGGTGTCTGCATAACGACCTTATAGTTTTCATCTTTTTTTTAGATTAGTAGGTAATCTCTCATAAGTCAAGTATAGCTACTGCCATTGGAATTTCATCAATAAGGGTATCCAAGATTGGAAAAGCTGAGTTTAGTATGGAGCTCTGTAGTAACCAGTCTAGGCTTAGTGGTAATAGCCAAGTGTTGTAAGTCCATAAAGGCCTTAGATTTACAAGGTTGCTATATAGGTCATTAAAGTCTTGTGTCTGTAAGAGAATATTGCAAGCAGCTTGAGATATAAATTTGTGGTTTTTTGAGAAGATTACTGCTAGAGGTGTGAAATCAATAGCTATTGGGTATGGGAGAAGATTGACATTGTAGCATGTGCAAGGATAATTGATGATGAGCTCATTGTTCTCTTGAAAAATATAATCCTAGATTTTGATTATGTTAATGATGTGGGATTGTTGGCTGTAGCTCAAAGATGCTCCTTGTTAAAGTATTTGCAGTTGTAGTGTGTAAATGTAACAAACAATGCATTACAATGTGGGTGGATTGTGCCTACCATTGAAGACATTGGCGCAATGCAACTTCCAAACATTTACTGATAGGAGCCTTGTGGCAATAAGGAAGAGGTGTCTTATTATCTAAGCAAAGGACCCATATTTGAGTGGTAATATTATCATGAAGGATTGTCAATGCATAGGGCCTAGACTTATTGAAAATAGTGTAGAAGAAAAAGAAATAATTTGTTCAAGGGCCATGACACTTTTTCATGAATCTTTGTTTTAGATTAGTTGGACAGAGGATCGACTCAAATCTCTAACCGATCATCACCAGTAAACAATAGTTTTCAATCCTCGATAACACCACTATTTGATTTCATACAAGCCAAAATTCATGTGAGTTTTGAATTTGTCAAATGCTTTTGAAATAGTCTTTGGTTGCCATTCTTTCCATTATTGTCTCAGTTCTTTTGGGCATTCTTCTTCTCTCTTTCGAAATTGAAGCAAGCATATGGATAGGAAGAAAGCATGACAAGTCATGTTGATGAAGGTGTTGATGATAAGGAGAATAAGGTCCGTGCAAAAGCAGTTATAACTGTTCAAGAAACCAATGTAAGATTGTAATTTAGGAGCTCGCCATCTCATGGAATGCCAAGATTGTAGAGTATGTACAAAGTGGATTGGTTGACAAGGTTTTTGAAACTATCAAACAAACATACTTGGTAGGCATGAAGCCAAAATTAATGACCTTTGTGAGCATTTTCTCCACCTGCACTCTATGACAGAATAGAAGCTTTGGAATAAGGCTACGAGTATTTGTTGAAGCATAGAAGATAGAGGATTGCCAACTTCCTTGGCAAGCATGCATGCAAAATATGAAGGAATAGTCAAGGTACATGAATTGTCATACAAAATGTCTCAAAGAAATGTTGTCCCATGAAACGTGCAAAATGGTTTGTTGAAAATTCTTTTGAAACTTTCAAAGCAAATGCATTTGTAGGTTCAAAGCCCAAATCAACAATCCCTTGCCTCTACCTTAAAAAGAGGCAAATTCTTAATTGCACCCCATATTTTGATTTAAAAGGCTGCAATGGTTTTGTCTCACACTCACGAATCTAGCAGTTCTAAAACCCAGTTGTTTTCGTTCTACTTTTCATTTATTGTGGATAGATGGAAACAACAATCGTGAGGAGATTGATTTCAATCCTTGCCTATCACAAATGCATGCAAAATAAGAAGTATAGACAAGGTTGTATACTATGTGGGAAAATGCTTCAAAAATATGTCCTCATGGAATGCAATCCTTCTAGAATATGCATAAAATAGATTGGTTAAAAAGGGCTTTCAAAACCCTTTAGCAAATGCATGTGGCAGGTGTAATTCCAAATTCCATAACTTTTGCAAAACATCCTCTCGATTTATGCCGAAATTGGAGCTCTGGGTTGGGGTATAGACACTCATTGAATGCATGCATGAAAAGTACAATAGATGTGAGATGTTGCAAGATATGTGCATAAAGGATTTATTGAAATGGTTTTTGAAACAATTTAGGAAAAATGCAATAGGCAGGTGTAAAGCGAAATTGTTCAACCAATACCAACGTCCTCTCAACCTATGGCAAAATGGGAGCAGTAGTTGAGGCCAAAATGAAAGCAAAGTGAGATGTTGAGAAAGAGTCACATGAATAAAATGAGATGAAGATGATATTCCTATTGCTCGATGCATGAAAAGTGCTTCATTGCTAAGGAATCCTTTGCAAAGTTCACTTTCACTTCTCTCGATAAATAAGGTTGTCAAAGATAAAAGGTGTTCGAGATAAAAGACAAGAAGAAGGTCATGATAAAGGCCAAAGGGAAAAAGTAAATAACAAGCAACTCAAGGAGTTCTAAAGGTGGAAATTTTCCTCCTGGATTTGATGAAGGTTAGAAGTGGACAACTTTGGAGCAATGATTTACAAAGCATTAAGGTACAAAGAAACTCCTAGTGTAGAGCTCCTGTCATATATGCAAATCCTCCAATGAAGTTTGCCCTTATTTTAAATTTGGTTACATGGCTACAAATGATGCCATCACAAAAAAGATGAAGATAGAGTGCACATTGTAGATTTCTAGATTACTCAAGGCAGCCAATGGGTTACACTCCTCCAAGACCTTGCTACAAGGCCAAAGAGCCCACCTCATTGTTTATATCTAAAGAATGGGCGATCCTATTTCAAAATATGCTTGAGGTGGAGGATCAGAGTTAGTTGGTAAAAGATTATCAAAGCTTTTTGAAACTTTTGACATTCCATTTGAGTTTCATGTTGTGCCTACGATGGGTGCTGATGTTCAAATCCATATGCTTGAGGCCTAACATAGGGATACATTGCTTGTGAATTTTCCTTTTCAATTGCATCATTTGCTTGATGAAAATTTAAACTCAAGCAACCATTAGGATTGAATATTATTGATGGTAAAGAGATTAAGGCCAAATTGTTGATGAATAGGTAACTCATGTATTGGAAGAAGATACAATACCCACTCCAACAAAACTAATAACTTGTTCTTTCTTTGAAGTTATGGGTCTCAAATTACCTTAATGGAAAAGTGGATTTATGTCACTTATTGTAATTTAGAGTTAGAAAATAAGCTTTATTTCTGGAAAAATTAAGTAAAAACTAACTAGAATAAAGTTTATTTTTAAATTGTTATATTTCAAAAAGGTAGTTAGGAGGTAGTTATAAAGTGGTTACTAGGTTTGGTTATCAAAGGAAGCCTATAAAAACAAGCCTATTGGTAGGAGCATAGTTTGCAAACTCGGACTTGCCGCGGACTCGGCAGCCCAAAAATATGACTCGGACTCGAGACTCGACACAGACTCGGGAAAAGACTTGGCAAAAAAGAAAACCGTAGTTTTACAAAAAAACAAGAACAAATTAATGCATTTAGAGAACATAAGAGCCTAATTTGATTATCAAACACTCAATTCAAAGATTACACATGTCATATGATCATCAAACACTCAATAATTGAAATTTCATCATTCATAGTCATCAAATACTCATAGTTTCAATGTATAACAGCATCATAAGTTTATAAATGTTTACATATAATCATGTCAAAATGACAAAAACATTAACAACCACATGTAATCTACATCATCTTTCCCCTCCCAATGGTACTCAATTTTGGAGGCCTAGAACTAGAAGGTGCCCATGCTATAGTATCCGAACGAAGACTAGGAGATCATGCAAGGGAAACATGATATTCAAATGTGCCTTCGTTGTCCTCCATGGCATCCAATCTTGTTGCTGCTGCTTCTGCTAATGCTCCCTCTAATTCAACAAGATCCTCATCAGTAAGGAAGGCATCAGCCTCATCATTTTGTTCATCAATAGTCCATTCACCATATGGATCAATGTCATCCAAGTCGATGGACTCGTGTGAAACATCCTCCACCTTTCTAGTTTGAAGGCGAAGGTTGTACCGAACAAAAACTAAATCATTTAGGTGCTGCTGAGTCAACCTGTTTCTTTTCTTGGTGTGAATGTTCTCAAATAAACTCCAATTGCGTTCACACCCAGAAGCATTGCATGGCTGCGACAAGACATGTATGGCTAGCTTTTGAAGATTTGGTGTGCTAGCACCATAGTTCTCCCACCATAGATCTACAAAAACATGTTTAAAAATATAAGTATTAAGAAATAAGAATAAAGTAAAAAATCTATATGTAAGAATCAAGTTTCTAATTTCATTTTTTACCTAGTTGTGTTTTCCTCTCCTTTCAATTGCTTGTTGGGAGGAAAAGAGTCTCCCCTCTGCACCCTTATAGACTTGAATAGATAAAAGAAAAAGTAAATCAAATATAGAAAATTCATAGATAGTCAAGGCTCAACATTGCAAATTCATAAATAAGATGTAACAAATCTCACCTCCAACTCATCAAGCACCTTATCTCTTAGCTCACGATCAAGCACCATCCTATCAATGCATGTGACAAGACCTTCCATGACCTCCTCATTCGCCTTAAATGTGTCCGAGAAGTAGAACTTCGGATTCAAGAAGTAGGCAAAGGCATGAATCGGCTAGTGGAGTTGGTGTGTCCATCTCCGATCAATGATGCGCCATATGATTTCATATTTCCTTTTATTGCCGCCATAGTAACGTGATATGGCCTCTTTGGCCCTATCCATGGCCTCATAGATGAAACCCATTGGCATGCCATCTCCATCCACCATACGAAGAACCCTCACCAAAGGTTCTGTCACCTAAAAAAATGAAAACAAATGTTAAATTATAACAAAATTAACCCCTCAAAAAATAAAAACAGCAAATAGATTATCATGTATAATTTTTTTTTTGTGTGATTGCTACTTAACCCCATCAACTCCTCTCCATTTTTGTTGAATGTCTCATTAAAAACTATGGCAACAATCCTCTCCCCTTCAAGTCTATTGGAAAATGAGGACTCCTTCCAAGCATCGGACACGAACATTTGCTTGAGATGACCAATGGCAGCAAGAACGCTTTGCAATGTGAGGAAGTGGCTAGCAAATCGTGTCACTCCAAGTCACACAAGGTCCTTGCCATTTGTGAATTTCCTCATCAAAGAAAGCACCCAAGTATGGTTGTAGATAAATTTTGTAACACTTTTTGCATCTTCAACCACTCTTTTGACCCATGAAATCTTCCCAATGTCCTCTAGCAACAGGTCCAAGCAATGTGCAATACACAGAGACCATGCAATTGTGGGATACCTCTCCATATGTAGTCTACCTACAGCTACATATGCAGCTGCGTTGTCCGTGATGATTTGGACGACATTATCAAGTCCAACCTCCTGGACCACCCCATCTAATAGATTGCATAAAGTCTCAACATTTTTGACTTCATGGGAGGCATCCATTGATTTTAGGAACACCAATCCACCATTAGAGACCACTAAAAAGTTAAGGAGAGTTCTATTTTGTCCATCTGTCCACCCATCAGATAAAATGCTGCAACCTTTTCTTCGCCAAAATTTCTTTTGCTCATCAACCACAAGTCGTGTATTCTTTACGGCTTCCTCTAGCAATGGCCCACTCAAATCTCTAGATGATGGGGTCTTAAACCCCTTTCTTGCAACTATAAGGGCGTTTACCAAACCTTCCCAATATGAGCTGTTTGCAACATTGAAAGGTAGATTATTGTAATACCAAAAGTTTGCAGCAACCATCCTAGCTTCATGATGCTTTTCCTTATTTCAACTGGTACCTTCAAGTGAAGGTTGTGCTCCTGGAACATTACGTGGAATAAACTAATTTTGTCCTGATGAAGGACCTTGGCTAGCACTAGCAGTAGAAAAGGAACCATTAGGACTCTCACCAAAAGATGAATGTGGAGCACAAAAGCTTGGACCTGTAGCACCATGGGGCATAGATGGTGTAGAATGGGATTGGGATCCACTCATCGCTGCTACTAGGGCATCCTTTGTTTTTTGTCTTTCATCTTTATTTTAGCTCATATTCAGCAAGAAGGGCCTTCATCTCTCTAATAATCTCAGGAGTAGTATTCTTGCATCCCTCCATATTTTGCCCAAGTATTCTAGCAAGGTGGTATTTTAATCTATTTATTCCTCTTGTCATCCATTTCTGGCATTCAGTACATGTCACTTCACCTTTTTTATTTCTTGGAATTCCATACTTACATGCAGGGTCTTTTCTCATTCCCTTTGGATTTGAAGATGACATTGCTGTAAGTTCAACAAGGAAAAAAAAAAATCAGCTAGGGTTTGCTAAAAAATTAGCAAATAAATGTGATTTAAAGTTTCAAACAATTGCAAAAAAAAAAGAATGCAAAACCAAGCTAGAAATAGTAGGAATTAGGCTATTAAGGAAAATAGAAAAAAAATTGGCAGCATTTCCCCTTATTTTTCTTTATTTTTTTGATTTTGAATGCAAGAAAACAAAATAAAAGAATTGTTAGATCACTTACCTGGCTCTATTTTGATCTTTTTAGCTTGTTCTCCTAGCTTCAATCAACTCCAAATCAATTTGTAGATCTGCATTTGGCAAGCTTGAGTGTTAAAATGAAACAAAAATTTATAAAAAACATGGGCTTTTATTGTTTTTTCACTCCTAGCTGCGCAAGAGAGTCCCGACCCAGGACTTGACTCTTGAGTTAGTGGCGAGTCGACTCGGCTGGCCAATAGACTCTTGAGTCCGCTGAGTCCAACCGAGTCTATAAACTATGGGTAGGAGACTCTTATAGAGGGGGAAACTTTTGAGAAGAACTTTTTGGAGAGACTTTTTGAAGAATTTTGGTTGATATTTTGTACAGAAGAGTATTTTGGTTTGTATAATCTCACAAAGATAATCAAGAAAGCATTTTGATCATATGTTTTGAATGTCCTTTTTAGTTATTATTACTGATTTCTTGTATGTTAAATTGGTGAGCCCTTTGTGTAATTGTAGAAATCATTAGCCATCTATTCAAACAATCTATGCAATTGATGTAATGCACCACAATCATATCTTGGTATCTTGGTTTGAATGTGCTAAGGAAACTTATCTCTTTGTATGTTGAGATTCGTTGTCCTTCTTTCGTTGTCATTGCATATCAAAACACTCTTTGTGGTGAAACCCTCTCGTAGGTTGTAGTAAGTTGTGCAATCTCAGTTGGTATTAGTGTGTCTGCCATTTGGGCTTTTGTGATTCATTTTCCTTTAGTTTTTCCCTTTTCCTTTTTGTACTTTCAGGTTAGAAGTACACAAAAACCCCTATCATATGAGGGAGCTACCCCTCTCAAATGCAAAGGAAAGTTGTTAGTCTAGTAACAACTTCTCCAATTGTTGGGACATTTGTCATTGCTTGTTGGGCGAGTCACATTAAAATTTGTGCTGACAAATTTGTTTACCAACATGTAGTTTAATACAAGACACAATATATAACTCTTCCATAGAGTTAATATATTGCAGCGTGGGTTGCTACTCTTGAGATTGTCTATTTGAGGCATCCTCTTATTGATCTTCAATGCTCATAGATTGCTTCTCCTTATTTTTGCATTTATAGTTACAATGCCATTAAGATGAGATAAGTATATTTTTCCATGCGTTGACTAAGCATATTGATGTGTAGTATCACTATTTGTGGATGTTAGTTTCAAAGAAGACTTTGTTTTCTCCTACTATCAATCAAACAACTAATATCTTCATTGAACCTTTTGACAACTCAAATTTGAGAAATTATAGAAAAAACATGGTATTTGTCACGAGAACTATAATGTGCCGGCCAATTTTTTCAATTTTTGAATGAACACACCAGCACAATAAGCACCCGTTAAGGTTAGCTTAGACCAAAACCAGCAATCGGAAAGTAACTCTTTGCCAAGAATGTGCACTCAATCTCAAGATGAGAATGATGCTGTCATATGGCAAGAGGGTCGTTAGTAGCAACTTGAAAGTATTACAATGCTGAAAGAAGCTCAACGCCAATAATGTACTCTCCAACCCAAAGTGGGAATGGTGCTACCATATGGCGGAGGTACTATGAAAAGAAATGCAATGCTGGAAAGTAAACTCGACACCAAGCATGTGCACTCCAAACCCAAGATGGGGATGGCGCTATCATATGGTGGAGATTCTATTGATGACAATGCAGTGTTGAAAGTAACTCATTCATCAAGCATGTGCACTCCAAGCTCGAGGTGAGCTAGGCGCTATCATATGATGATGAGGATCTAATGCATTACAAAGAAGACTGAGTGAGGGCCAGTCTCTTCCACAACCGTGGGAATACAATGTAACTTAGCAAGAAATAGAAATGGCTGAACAGTACTACTGTAACAGCCTTACAATGAGAAGAGTTGCCTGCCAAGAACACTGAATTAGAAGTCTATTAATGCTGCAATATTATATAATGTCTCCCCAATGCACAACATGACTCCAATACTCAAACTCAACCCCAAAGACAAAATCTTACAATCTGATATGACTGAACAATGATTGAAAATGCATAACCAGCAACATTGTAACTCACTAAAATGCTCATAACTCTCTCTAGACTTGTCCAAATGACATGAAATCTGATGCAAATGAACACTATGAAGATGGCGACCAGATTCTAATCAAGAAATGACTCTAAAAACTTGTAATTTTATTTTCTAAACATTTGCCAGGCAAAACAGAATGGTACGGCCTCAAGAGGGGCGATTTTTACTAGATAAAATCAAGGACTCCAAAATAAAATCTGCAAACCTGCAAGAAGGGTCGCCCCTAGCTGAGAAATGGATTAGTAAACTACCCAGAACCATATAAAATTTACTCAATGACTTATGAATAAAAACCTCAATCAGCTACAATGGACCAGCAACTCCAAAAACTGACTGAAATGCAAGAAACTCAACTACAATGTGCTCCAATCTGCTCTCAAAGAATAAGAACAGCAATATCTCAACTAGTTGCTATCTTTCAAGCAAGAAGTCAAGCCCAAGCTAGGAGGTATGCATCCCTCGAAGCATTCACTCACCATTTCGGCAGCATATCGATATAATTTGTTCATGGATGAGAAATGAAGAACAAGTGACTCCCTTTTATAGATTTGTGATGATCTTCTAGAAGCCTCTAGAAAGTGTGCCCAAATTCAAATTCCAAGTTGACTTCAATTTCCCCCTTCAAATGGAATCCAAATTCAAATGCAATTTCATTACTTCTCCAAGTCGCCCTTTTCCAAGAATGAAGTAATTCTTTTAATAAAATAATGCTCCTCTCCAAATTGGCGTCCATTTCCCAAGGTGACATTTTCACTTTAGAAATATCAAAAATAACTCCTCATGAGGCGTCCAACCCTCAAGTTCCCCCTTTTTTAAAAACAACTTGAAGTTTTGATACTAGGCTAAGGGGATAAAGTGAAAATATAACATTATTAATTTAAAATAACTCTTCTCACCCAAAAATTGCATCATGAAGCCAAAAATCAACATGTCCACTGAATTGCTTGAAGAGGAAAGCCAATTGTACTGAGGTCAATCAGGACCATTGCCAAAAATAGAATTTACTAAAAATAGTAAATTCAGCAAGTTGCTCAGATCAATGTGCAAACTGAACCATTGCGAAGCTCTCTGAAAACCCAAAAAGAATCTGTGATCCAAAATCCCAAACTCCAAGATGTAGCCATCGTAACTTACTAAAACTAGTAAGTCCATAAAGGTTTCCCAACGCAGTTGCATGTCATGCCACTGCGAAGCTCTCTAAAAACCCAAAAGGAATCCAGAATCCAAACAGCCAAACTTCAACATGCAAACCCTCGAATCTTCAAAAGAAACCACCAAGCAGCCTGAAACTCTAATTCTACCTCTGACTAGCCGACAACACATCGGGGATAGGCTATCAATCACTGGAAAGTGTAGTGCTAAAAATGGGGACATTACAAGAACTCCACTTGATCATAAGGGGCTAGCATTGGATTGGATTAGTTTTCACTTGATTAGATGTTGTCTTTGGATCACATGGGTTGCTTGTTCTAATAATTTTATGAACAAAAGCTTAATTATAATATTGTTTGGGTTAGGTATAGAGGTTTAGGTGGTTATTGCTTCCCTCTTTATATTTGTAGAGGCAATGACATATAGGCAACTTTGGCATATATTATTTTTTGTGATCACCAAATTTTTTTGTACTAGTGAGATGATAAAAGCTTCCTCATCTTGCTTTGCTTCCCCAATTATTTTCAACGTACCATGCATTAGGGGTTTGCTTGAGCCCATGCAAAGACTTCTTGAGTTTGTACACAAGAGGGGTATCACTTGACTTATGAAACCCTAGTGTTTATTCCATTACAAATCCCCTCTTGAAGATTCTTGTAAATAAAAACTCTCTTCTTATCCATTGGACAAATCTCCCAATTGAGAGAGGCAATAATAGATAGAATGACATGTATGTTGTCCATTCGACAATTGGAGCAAAATTCTTATAATGGTCAATCCCTTCCTTTTGAGAGAAACCTCTAGCCACAAGGCATTTCTTGAGTTTTCCTATAGCTCCATTCTCATCAAAGTGGTCTTGTAGGCCCATTTGCAATTCACAATGTTGGTTGTTTGAGGCCAGAAAACCAAATCCCAAACATCATTCCAAATGAGAGCATCACACTTTTGGTACATAGCTTCTTCCCAATGAGCATTTCCATGATAAGAAGCAAATTCAAAGCAATGATCTATGAGGACTCTATGTGTAACATACACCCCTGATTTTTTTTTTTTTTTTGAAATTCACTGTATGGTATTTGTTTGTTTTTCTGATGTGTTTGTGAATGCTTCAAATGTGTTTTTTCAATGAAGCATAACAACATAGAGAATAGTTGCAAATGAAGAGGGAAATCAACAGATAACAATGCCTTTCAATAGAGATAGCAACATATATTAACTTTAAGAGCATTCATTTTCAGATTGAAAATCAGATGAGTACAATGCTATATCAGACCTGAAATATGAAGTTTCAGACCTGGTAAATGACTTATAACAGCAGCAATACAACATCTATCTCCTCCAAGGTCCTCAATGATGACGTGCCAAGACCCCTATGAGTTCCAACGCCTCCAAACAGCTACTCAGACGCTGAAAATGAACTGACAGTGAGGTTTATACAACAGCAAACCCTTGTCCAATAATGCTTGGAAAATGGTACGACCCCTAGAGAGGGCGATTTTGCTCTAAAAATCAATTCTTCTTTGAAACCCTCAAATGATGACTTGAAAGATGGTGCCCAGGCATGAGGAAACCAATGCACTAATACCCAGAACGAGGAGCTAAACACTAACCGAGTTATGAATAGATTTGTCCTTCAGCCACTGGTAAAATCTGAGTTTCCAGAACTTCTGATAAAGTATATCAGACCTCAGAAGACACACCAAAACGCCTACTAGTCACTTCCAAAATGTTTCAAACTTCAAACCACACTCACACCGACAAACCCAAATCAAAATACCCCAAAAGTCTTCATCTTTCATCACCCAAAACTCAGTAAATCAGATCTCTGTTGTAGCACAGTATGATCCTTGGATGGAACCACTCAAATCTGGCTAGGGTGGATCTTTCACCACCGAAACCAGCTCAATACGGCTAGTGTTTTCATCCTCAACACGCAGCCAAAGCACTCTGGAGTCATTCCAATAGCATCCTGTTAAGTAGCCAATTTGAAGATGAGCAAATGAGAGCCAAAATGAAACTTTATAGAAAGTGAGAGGGAAATTAGGGCAATTTTAGGTTTGAAATACTTTTCCATTCAATTCCAATGCCCTCTTTATGAGCCTTTTAAAATTTTATTAATTTTTAACACCTTATACCTCTCTTGGGCATCCGAATGCCCATAAGGAAACTATTTCACTTTTGTTGCCTTCTAAAACAACGTTAAGTTATAACATTAGGCTCCAAGGTGCTTTTTACGATGATCACCAACCCCGTCACTTAAGTTATAAAGTTATTTTATAAAAATAACTTAAGTGACTGATAAAAATCAAATATTAATTAATCCAACCATAGACTCTCCAACGCCACCTCAGGGATAACATTGCTAAAGCAATATGGGCCTGGGACTAGTTACCCGAAATAGACTTACTATAAATAGCAACTGCTAAAAATAGTAAGTACTCACCAAAACACAAATTGGCACAAAACTTAAGATCATTGAGATGCCCTATGGCTTACTATGAATAGTAAGCATTGCAAACTAGCCATTGCTATAAATAGTAGGCCTGCCGAAAACCAATAGTGAGCCCAAGGCTGGCCATTGAGTCCCCTAATCAACTCCAACTAGCCTATGGGAACTTTGGAATAGGCTAATGAACAATCCCACTACTCAAGTGTGAGAAGGGGACATTACACTATGTGTACCTAGTCAAGTCCTCCCACAAATCTCTCCAAGATCCTCAAGCATGGAAGCGACATCCTCTAAGATAACAACACACCACTTAAGTGTTTTACTTGGAACGATGGCAAAATCTTAAAAATAGTGGGATATTCTATTGAATGTGAGACCATAGTCTCCTCTAGATAAACAAATGATGTAGGGATGCTTTGAACAATGTGATGATTAACAAGAACTTCCATAGTGGAAAGATGATGACACATTAGCATTCTCAAGAAGAGCTAGAGCTGAAATATATTAAGAGTGATGAATTAATTCTCTTCACTATTATTAATTGCAATGGTAGACCTTTGAGGCTATTCATTTGAGGCCATCAAATTAGGCAGCTTTGTTTAGAACACTCGAGGAACATCATCTTGAAAAACATCTCTCAAGAATATCGTGAGTGTTAGGGTTGAACACTTTGTATGTTTTTTATTCCTTGTTATAAACTAGATACAACTCTTAGGTTTGAGTTTATGAAGGATTTCATCTAGAATATGGGCCCAACCATTAAATCCAAAAACTTCCTATTGATAAATGTTTGGTTTCTTGCCTACTAAACATTTGAATGGAGTGCATCCCTGGATTGTATGAGTTGGAGTAGGGTTGATGATGTGTGGTTAAGACAATTGCTGCTTGCTAGAACATTAAATCCATTTGTCTAGCATGAATCATGCATCTAGCCATATCCATGATGTGTTTTTTCTCTTGATGGTTCTATTTTGTTGTGGAGTGTACTGTATTGTGCACTAATGTGTTGTGGTTAGTAATTTTTTTTCTGAATTTTCTGTTGATATATTCTCCTCCTTGTTCTAATCTAAGACATTTTATTTTCTTATCCAATTAATTCTCCACCATAGCCTCAAAATCGTTTACCTTGGAATTGGCTTCATTTTTTCTCTTACTACAATAGTCCCATAAAATTTTGGAGTAATCATAAATACAAGTCAGAAAATATTTAGCTTTTGAGAGAGTTTCTTCTTCTGTATGCATATATTTGTATGATATATTTGTATGAATGAGCTCAAGAGGTTCATGGGAAACAATTCTTTGTGATGTTTTCCCAGAATGCATTCCTTGCATCCTGTAGTAAAAAGTTTAATAGAAGGAAGATCTGAAATTGTTGTCCCAACCTGCGATGCCACAGAGAGCTCATATCATTAGTCTTCACAGCTATAGCCACATTTTTCAAGGTCTTGTACAATGGATTGGCTTCTCCTAGCTTTTGTATTTAATTTGACTTATCAAAATAACTGATTTAACAAATTGCACTTATCATTCATATCCTTTACTACCATTTTTTTGATCAAAATTCATCCTTTTTGTTTGTATGTTGATATGATATACAGACAGCAGATTTGGATCTATGGCAGGAAGATGGAGTACCTCAACCTTGCATTGTCTGCTGCCAGAAACAGTGAGAACTGAGTCATCATGCTATGTCTTGTGGTTAGTCATATGGCAACACGCTCCAAAGTTAATTAGCCACTTGGTAGATACTTGAGGAGGGGTCACAACATGAAAGGTGTTGCAAGTCTTGTCCAAAAAATTCTCACTGGACTGCATAGCATGCTCCTCTAAAAATGATTACACCAAGGCTGCTTCTTAAAATGACCTTCTTGGAGTTTAGGATCCTTTTGAAGAGCTGATTGTACTAGTCTGATGATATATTGCGAAATCTTGGTTTGAAGAGGTCAACTTCCCAAAATTTTGCAAAGAAGATAGGAATTGAATGAGGTTTGACATACTTGCTCGAAGGAAGGTTCAATAGGCACCGCAATGAAAAGACAACAATACAAAAATTGCATACAAACTTTTTGTATTCAATAGAGATTATTGAGCAAAATGTTTACTTACTTTGAGTGCTTGTCTTATCCTTTAACAAATTATATATTAACACATCTGATTGAAATGAGATCATACTCTATGAGTTTGAGGGTACATGATTGAGTCTTGTTGACAAGAAATCATAGACCAAGAGTCTAAGTTTAATAGTGTTGTAGTAATTACTCCTGTGTGATGCATAAGGGGAAGATAACATATGTGGCAAATTACAATTTTCTTTTTGAAATTATGCGTGCATTCATATACACAACAAAACATCCAACATCTTCATCTATTAATTAAGTATATCTATGCATCATTAGACGTTCTTCATTATAGAGCTATCATTATAATTTGTCATTATATTGATATCTCACTTCTTTCTTTAGTCTTTCTTTAACATATTGTATTCTCTTCTATTATATCCTCCTATTCTATATTCTTCTAGCCATTAAGTTTTGTACATATATGGTGCTATCATAGCTTCTCCAAGTTTAGGGGCATGTCCTGTAATGTCCCCTTTTGGTGCTTATCCAATGTTAGTGTAAATCGTCATTATCATACCTAGTTAGCCAATCACCTTTCTAGGATTGACCTATTGATACCTAGCTTAAGTTTACTTAGGTTTTCGTTTGCTTTTGTCTCACTTCATATGGTTGAGACATGTGTCCTCATGACTTGAGACACCTATTGACACTTGCTCACACACTTGTCAAGTGAGCTTATAAGTGTCCCATCTTTGGAGAGGTAGTTAGAGTTTTGCTCCTACCTTCTCACCTCCTCATCCTTGTCTATATATATGCAATGCTTGATCATCGTATTTACACACTCTTCATATCATCTTGATAGAAATACTATTGTGTTCATTGTTTCACTTGTGGAAGGTTATCAAATACGAGCTTTTAATCTTGGCATTCTCCAACATGGTATCAAAGCCATGAGAGCATGTTCCTTCCCGCATCAAGGTGACTCCTGCACATAGCCCTATCAACGGAGTGCCATAGAGCCAAACGAACACTGCCATTGTGTCTAGAAAGCTTGGGAAACGAAAAAATACCTTTCGTTTTGTCAATTTCGGTAATTTTCATTTTTTGCAATTTTTTGGGGCCTTTGTGCTTATTCTATGAAAAGTTGTAAAAAATTGATTTTCTTTTTTAGCAGAGGGCCAATTTGCCTTGTGCCCTTCTTTGCTCGTTTGAGTAGATTTTGCATTTTGCAGATATTTTTGGCCATTTCGGTATATTGTGCAATTTTTTTTGACTTGTTTTGTAGAATATTATTGTATTTTTTGCAATGTTACCTATGGCCTATTCAACCTTGTTTGCAGATCACAATTACTCTTTTCTAGCCTGTTTGCTGCTATGAGAAGACTCTAAGGGCGTGCTGTTGTTCATGACTGAGATTGTTGCATGAGTTGTGAAGAAGTCGCAATTTAGAAGAGGTGCGATTTGATTTTTGAGCAGCAATATAAGAAAATAAAGACATGGGATTTATTTTTTGATTTGCAGCTGCTAACATAAGGGACACCACACTTGACAGGCCTGCACACATTTTTTTTGCTCACCTCCACAAATTTGCAGCAGCCTTAGCAGATACTTTGATCTACCAAATCTAATTACGCACACTTGCCTTCCAGTCTCCATTGACCAAGTCCCACCACCCCTTAAAGGCCCCTATCAAGCTCTATTTGACAACCTGTTTGACCTGCATTTTTTTTGAAGTTATTGGTTGAGATTGACCTCTGGCTCAATGACCAAAGTGGCCTCCTTATCCTCAACAGGAACCTTCATTCCCACATGATCCTCACGCATGGTGATAGCTCCACTCTCTCATGATTGACATCCACCATCAGACCTGCGATCTAAGGGATCATCCTCTATGAGATCTCTCAAAATGTGACTTGTTTAATCCATTTCCTAGCGGGCCGTCCAAATATTTATTTTATGACAGATTTGTTTTGAGGACTGTATGCGGGCTCTCTAGTTGGCGCGGTTTGTTGCCCTTTTTTGACTAAGTCTTGGGCAGCGATAGTTGGAGTTGAGGGATTGTTAGCCAGTCATTAGTATTGCCTAGCACATATAGATTATTTGCTGCATGGGTTTCACATTTACTGCATAGAGAAGGAGCCTCTTGAGGAAAATAAGACTAGAACCTTGTGTGACGTCTATTAATGCAAGCATCTGCAACTTGCAACGGTTTACTCCTTCAATTTCCAATGATTCCTCTCTTCTTTAAGCCTCCACATGGCTTCATATGGGTTGACTTCAGCATCAAAATCAATCAACTCCCACCTTGCAAATTTTGGCTCATAAGAAGCTCTTTGGGTGATAGCAGGCTGCCACCTATGCTTCTCCATAAACCCTTTATTGACTTGGTCTAAGCATTCTTGTGTTGTCATTTATTATAACATGTCACTCTAACATTTATTGTGACATTTGATAGCCTTTTTTTAAACTATTAGTGGTTAAATCAAGCTATTAGGATTTATAAATGCTTGTAAAGGGTGGGATTTTTTCGTTTTGCCATAACTTGCAAATGGAGAGTGGAAATTTCAAGTGTGAATAGTCGACAGGAAGTTGGTTTCGTCGTCAACATTTTGACGTTGAGATTTTTTTGATTTGATGTTGTTTAATAACAATTTTTAAAATCAACATTGTAAGCGAATTTCGACGGGGCATAACTTTCACCCCTATTATTGAATCCCACCTTGGAGATTTGGATGACGCTATTGAGGACATTCGTCTTCTCTTTGATGTTAGCTTTGATAAAATTCCATCACCATTGCCATCTTTGGATATTGCTCATGCCTTGCCTACATCGGCTTCTATTGTGATAGATTGTGTAGACATTCATGAGTTGACCTATCCAATTCAGTCATCATCATCTCCAGTATTATTAGGTTCACATCGGTCCAAATATCACCATACATCCATAGTCCCTATTCCTGAATCACATATGGTACCTGATCCACCATATCAACATCTGTCACACATCAACATTGGCTTGGAGATCTTTGAGCATCTTTCGAAGGCATCATTGGCATCATTTCAGTCTTTGGATCATTGGCATGAGTCCTATCTTCTTCACTTGTACATTTTATTTCATTGCATCATTTCTCTTTTGGAGAGGGGTTTTTATTTCGCACTGGGTTTTTCTCCTTTTTCTCCCATTTATGAGATATTTGTACATGCGTACCTAACATGGCCTAGTAGTCGGGACTCATCATTGTGCATACATTACTCCCTAAGTTGCACTTAAGGGGGGGTGTTAGTGTAAATAGAGTCATTATCATACCTAGTTAGCTAATCACCTTTCTAAGATTGATCTATTCACACCTAGCTTAAGTTTATTTGGTTTTATTTTGCTTTTGTCTCACTTCATATGGTTGAGACGTGTCCTCATTACTTGAGACACCTATTGACACTTGCTCACACACTTGTCAAGTGAGCTCACAAGTGTCACATCTTTGGAGGGGTAGTCAGAGGTTTACTCCTATCTTCTCATCTCCTCATCCTTGCCTATATATGCAAGGCTTGATCATTGTATTTATACACTCTTCATATCATATTGATAGACATACTATTGTGTTCATTGTTTCACTTGTGGAAGGTTATCAAATTCGATCTCTTTGATCTTGGCATTCTCCAACAACTAATTCATGCACATTTAGCTAGTTTCCAAGTCTTCTTGAGGCTAACTGGTTAGTTAGGGGAAACTCCAACATTCTTGGAGAGCTCAAGTTCAATTCTTCTTGGTTTTCGTTGATGGCATTGAGCTCAATTGGTGTTATGGATCTCAATGACACTTTCAAAAGTGTTTTTAGACTCCTAGGGTGTTCTCCAAACTTTTTGGAGATCATGTCTATTTTTAGTAAGTCACCAAGTTGACTCCAATCATCTTCCTATTGCTTCAGTTTCATTATGGTGTGGTCAAAATTTGATTCCAATGATGTGTTGTACTTTCCGCAACTTGGGTGAGTTATTAAGTTAATTAATATTTCACTAATATTGAGAAATGATTAGAAAATAACTTAGTGTAATAGCTCGTTGGAAAGGTGATTGCATATTTGAAAAGTTGGACGCCTAGGCATAAGGGGGTCTTTTGCACATAATGAATTATTAAATTTAAAGCAAAAAAATCTTTATTTTAGAAAAACACAATAAAAAAGCAAAAAACGTTTCTTTTTGGAAAAAGCAAAAAAACGTATTTTCGATAAGTAGCAAAAAGCAAAAGATCATTTTTTTGGAAAAGCAACAAAGAAGCAATAAATCACTTTTTAAAAAAAAGAAAAAAGCTATAAAAGGAGGTGTTGGGGGCTCATTTGGATATGTTGAAGATTTCTCATATTGTTATGCTCTCGGATTGAACTTGCGAGTTCTTCCATAATCTTTCAGGATGAAAACCCTCATTGGATTTCTACTTTTGGATTTGAGAGATAATTCCTAGCTAGATTGGATTGATTTTATTTCAGAGATTGCCATTGTGCTTCAAATCGAGTTTCAATTTTGGATGTTGCTGAGATGAAGATCTATTCAATGTTTTGAGGTGTGTTGGGCGGAGTTTGAAGGGATTTTTCTAGTATTTGCTTGTGGGTGTGTTTCTGTACTCCTTTTATGAGTTTCCAAAGCATCAACAACAATGTTTTAGTTCTGATTTGCCCAAAGTAAGCAGCAAAAAGGGTGTTTTCAGACCTGTACCAGCCTTCTAATTCATCCATTCAAGGTATTGCGTTGCTATTTCATAGCTGGATTAAGCAGCAAAAAGGGTGTTTTCAGACCTGTACCAGCCTTCTAATTATCCATTCAAGGTATTGCGTTGCTATTTCATAGCTGGATTATTGAGTACATGTTATTTGGTGCTATTGTGGGGTGTTTCAGCAGTTCTTTACATTAACACTTTATATCAGCAACTAATCCTCTTCTTTTGGTGTTCACAACGCATATGTGCTCACCTTGTAATGCTTCAAAAAACTTCAATTTGTATGCATTAAATGGGAGTAGGTTTAAATTTATTATTGTTGATGTACTTACCCCATTGAACAAGTGGTAATATTGTAATAGTTCACCACTAGATAAGTGGAAGAAATTATTTTTCATCTTCAAATATTGTATAAGCTTTCCCATTGAATAAGTGGATGTGCCCTTGTAATTCCCACTGAATAAGTGGATGGTTATTTCTTTTAGTACTGTTTGTGTACTCCATTGGATAAGCGGTATTGGTTGGCTTGCTGTCTAATGCCTTACTTTTAGTTGCTGACTTGGTTTAATTGTAAAAAGGAGCCTCATATGCTCTCACTTTGCCCACACTGGGATTTGGGTGATCAGAAAGTAGGAAGGAAGTTGATCTGCATCTCTATTTAGTTGATAATATTTTCAAAAAAATAAAAATCTAGGGTGGTAATTACATGTCCCTACTCTTATTCCTTCATAGCTGTACCCTTTTCAAGTTACCACAACCCATCTAATTCTACCACACTACCGCTCTTTTGCCCTTGTTGTAATCTTAATTATCTCATTGTTCATGGGTTTTCATCATTGGTCTCCATTAGGTTGCTCTTTTAGGTTTTCAACCTAATGGGATTAGATCAGCCGCCCTGACAGGTTTTCAATTGGATGTAATGTGAATCATCAAACCAACTTTGTCCTACCAACATTGTCCCCCAACTCAAACCATGTATTGTCCTCAAGACATGTTGGCTTTGTTCACCACAAAAATCAATCAAAATTGGAGAAAAAATGGTTCCTTTAACCAAAACTAAATATTGAACAGGCTTCATCCATCAATATAGCATGTGGCCCAAAATTGCAAAATGGAAGTGCCTATATCTACTAAAGGTAAATTTTTCTTGTAGATGACTCAAAGTTGGTTGTAAGTATTAGTCCACTAGAGGATGGCTTGTTGGAGGCCTCAAACTTGTATCTTGATTTCTACCATCAGAATTTATGCCTCATCTAAGGAAGAAAGTATTATAAAGAACTTACCATTTTTTGTGCATCCACTATGTAATGTCCCACCCCTTCTTGCACTTGATCAGTTGGGGAGTTCCATTAGCCTATTCTAGTGTTCTTGTAGGCTAAGTGGAGTTGGTTAGGGGACTCAAAGCCTATGTTGCGCTTTGTGGTCGTTTTCAGTGTTTTCTGGTAGAGGTTACTATTTATAGCAATGGTCATTTTTCAATACTTACTATTTATAGTAAGTCATAGTGCATCTCAGACTGTGCCAGTTTAGTGTTTGAGCCCACTTACTATTTTTAGTAAGTGTATTTTTGGTAGCTAGTCCCGACCTCTTTTTTTCAAGCAGTGTATTATTTCCTGTTTGGGTGTTAGTGAGTATTAAGGGTGAAATCAAATTAACATTTGTATTTTTTCGTCACTTAAGTTATGTTATAAAGTCACTTTATAACTTAAGTGAGGGTCATGTGTTACATTGAAAGGCCCCTTGTTCCATGCCTAGGAAAAAGGTGAAATTAAGTTGTTTTTAAAAAGCCAAATAGTAGCCTCCAAAAGTGGACAGCAATCTTGGGGGAGGTATAAGGAATTTAAATTAAAATTAAAAAGGCTTATGAATGGGGCATAGGTTTTTTGAGGGAAAGTGAATTCAAACTTGGTTGCCCTAATTTCCTTCCCTCTTCTATAAAAGCATCTCTTTGACTCACATTTGGTTATCTATCTTTTGGCAACATAACAGGATGATGCTAGAATGCTTCCAGAGTTCTATTTTTGCGAGTTGAGGACAAAAACACTCATTGTTTGTAGCTGGTTTCGGTGGTGAAAGATCCACCCTAGCCAAGAAAGGGTGATTCTACTTCAGAGATCACATCGGGTATTCATAGAGTTCTGATTTCAATCATTTTGGAGGTTGAACAATGAAGATCTTCTTAGTATTTTGATGTGGGATTGATGGTTCATGTGTGCTTGGGGTTATGCTTCATTTTGGTGGTGTTGGGAGGTGTTAAAATGCTCGTTTCAAAGGTCTGATACACATTTCCAGAATTCTGGAAATTCATAGTTTACAGTGGTGTTTTGCTCGTAGCTCAGTTGGTGTTCGAAATTTTGTTCTAGGTATTTTTCCTAAGGACCTCTCACAGCTAGGCACCCCATTTCAAGTGCTCTGTAAGGATCCAATCCTTAATTTCACGCAGTAAACAAAATGTCTGCTATAGGAATTCACACACTCAAATCTGAGAAATTAGTGCGATCAGCAATACAGGAAGCAATTTCAATAGAATCCAGTAACTTGTGATTTAATAACAAAGAAGATCGCTCAGGTTAAAATATGATAGTCTGTTAAAGAAAATCATTACACATTTATCCCTTAGAATTCAATGTAATCAACCTCTGTGGATTGGCTTGACAACAACAGTCTACTTCCCAAACACCGCCCCCCTGCCCCCTCCCCACCCCCTTAGAAAGTATCACGCTTCAAGCAGATGGGGTAGATTTGCTGTATGTACAGATAATATCTAAGCAGATAATTTAATCGCTGGTTGGTGTATGCGGACAGCTTGAGTGAGTGTATAGCCATCGAGTGAACTCCTCTAGACCCGTGTTCAGCCTTAACTAGTCTTTCACCACCCTTCTAATTGACTTGCCTTGCCAAGCAACCTTGAATGTGACTGGCCAATGTGAATCACATATGCTTGTATGAGTATGATCTGGTATTCGCTGATGTACAAGTAGCAATCAGTCAATGGCCGGTCATCTGGTTGGATGTTGGGAGTAACTTTTAGGAGTGAACATGCCAACAAATAGTAGGATATTTGACCTAGATCTGATTCCTGTAATCATGTAATGTTGCTAGTCTTTCGCCACCCTTCTAATTGACTCGCCTTGCCAAGCACCCTTGAATGTGACTGGCCAATGTGAATCACATATGCTTGTATGAGTATGGTCTAGTATTTGCTGATGTACAAGTAGCAATCAGTCAATGGCCGGTCATCTGGTTGGATGTCGGGAGTAACTTTTAGGAGTGAACATGCCAACAAATAGTAGGATATTTGACCTAGATCTGATTCCTATAATCATGTATTGTTGCTAGTAGTATCTCGGGTTTCATTCAAGTCCTGGTGCTGTGCGTGGGTGTTGGCGAAAGCCTGGAAGGCTTTGCCAACTATCGAATGAATCACTTCTCTGCCTTAGCCTTCCTTCCACACTTCACAATCGTCCCAATCCAATTTGCAAGTTAGGAAGAAATGATGAAAACTATGGAAAGAGCAATGGTGCTGGGTGAGGGCTACGTCCCACCTGGCACAACTAACAGAGGGCTATGTCCCTGCAAGTCTGAATTTGCAACTCCTTTTTCCCATACCCCCAAATGTAAAATGATCTCATATTAATATAGCACATTAGCGCCAATAAAGGAAGTCGGTCTCAGATTTGGATATCATTTTTAGTGCCTACCTTAAGGTCGGCCAGAGATAATATATAAATTTAAATGTTATTTATTTAATAATTCAAATTTATATTTAATATTATTATTTTATTATTATTTTATTATTATTTAATATTATTTAATTTCAGAATAGTGTTGAAGAACACTCTTTGTCGCCCATTTGAAAAATAGGACGCCATCAAGAAATGGGGACATGACATGCTCATTTGCAGTTTTTGGTGAAGGTTTGATTTTTAGGAGCAAATCGCCCCTCCTAGGGAGCCATGTCAATTTGGGATCATTGCTCAGTTGGGTCTGCTGATATATACACCTGTAATCTGCTCTTTTCGGAGTCCATGCAGCTGTTCTAGGGCATGAGCTCGCTGTGGTGATTTAGCAACTATTGTATCTATCATTTGGTGCAAGTTTGCAAGTGTTTGCTGCTATTGTATGTCTGTTATCAGGTCTGTAATTCACTGTTATCAGGTCTGAAATACACTTCTTTGAGTCTGAAATCATTGGTCTCCATTTGCCTTTATGATATGTTATAGTTCTATGTGAAAACTATGCTATTTCATAGTTATTTCCCTTCCATGCAATGTTTCATTTGTATGCTATGCTATGATGAAAACATGTGAACAAGAACAAACAAGAACACATCTGCAAACACATTACATTCAGCAAACAATTAAAAAAAAAAATCAGGGGTGTTTGTTACACACTAGAAGTCCTGTCATATGTGCCAATCGCAGACTAACCACTTTGCTTAGTTGCTTCATCTGGGTTATGATTATTGTTCTCTGATCTTGTCGAAGTTGGAATTGGGTATGTAAATTCTCAATTTGTACCCTCATTGCACATCAAAATCATTGATTGCATCATAGGAATTAGCTGCTTATAAGATCTAGTTCTCCAAATTGTCAATCTGATCCTTAAAAGATTTAGTGGAAGTGGGCCAACCAAGGCAATACTGGTATAGGGTATTGATGTTGTAGGTATCCTCCATGCCTTTTAATTTTTTTATTCAACTTGAAGGATTTCTTCCTTAAGCTGTTTTCAAACTATTTGGATTCCTTATTTCTATTAACAACTGAATCACCACTCCTTCCACTTGCTGTTCTATAGAATCTATACCTATAAAAGAATCTATACTATAGGAATCTGCTGAAGTTGTGTCTGCATGTCACCCATTGTTTTCTTTATTGCCTTCATGGTGGACATATATTGAGTCAATAACCTCTTCCTTGCATTACTTTCCAATATATCCACCATTTCAAACTGTTGGATGGGAGAGATCTATGCCAAGATCCACTTGGGCTCCTAATGGTGTGTTAGTGAGAAAACTTTTGCCAAAGTCACCACTGTTTGCAATTGCTTCTATCTAGCAATAAAGTCCTTGATTTCGAACATTGGATGAAATGCTTGCTACTGTTGTGGAGTCATTAGTATTTGGCCTTTGGGGTGTTTTGTCTTAACTTGTTTCTCCTGTGGTACTTTATACTTTCCCCTTCTTCTCTTCCACTTGCTTTTCCCTATCCTTGCCATGTTCCCCAATCTCAACATCCAAATGCTTGGGTTGCCTCCTCTTCTTGTTCTGTTTCTAATTTGTCCTCTAAATCTTTTACTTCCTGTTGCATTTTGTATCAGGGATTGGTGTCTCTATCCTTATCTACTTTGTGCCATAATTGGTCCTTTTCTCTTCCTCTTAGTTATCTAATTCTACTTTCCTTGGATCTGTTTCAGATGTAGGAGTACCCTTTTCACCTTTTTTTGTAACAAAATTTTTCATAAGCTCTTCTTGCAGCTTGGACTACTTCATCTTTTAATCTCTACTTGGCTTCCTATGTCCCAGATAACAATGTATCAAGTTGTCAACTCTATGTTTTGATCTTAGTTCCATATCTTGTAGGGCTTGAACTTGAGCTTAGTCTTTGGAGACAATTTGAAATCTTCTGCAACTACTTCCATGGCATTATGTCTAATTTGAGCTTCTATTTTGAATGGTTCCTCAATCTTCTGTTTGAGCTGCCTCAATTCATTTGGAAACTTCTTTGTGGAAACTTCTAAAGAGTAGGGACTTGGGGAGAGAAAGTCTAAAGTAATTGTAAGGATGACCTCCTTATTTGCTGTAGATGCTATAGGATACATACGGGCTACTTCTTGTGTTTCTCTTGGTTTGAACATCTCTCTGTACAAAGTTGATTTAATGACCCTTCTTTTGTCTCCTTTCCTTTACCCACTTGACTTCTAGTCACAGGTAGCACAAGTGGGTGATCTATTTTAACCTTCTTTGTGGGAACTTCTTTTTCATTCTTCTTCCTTTTTTCTTTTAACTTCACTTTCACTTTTTTCTCCTCTTTTTTCTCAGATGTCTCTTTATATAATGGTCTTTGGGCCTTTTGTTTCTGCTTCGGCTTCCATTGTGATAATCTTGCCTCCACTTTCCGCTTATTCATACTCATCTGAAGTAACGCCTCTATGGTAACCTTAGTAGGTGACTCAAGTAAGATTGCACCTCCTTTATCCTTCTATAGTGGTGTGATAGATTTTTTCCTTCTTGTATTGTAATATGGAGATTTTGCTTCCAACTCTACTACTAATGCTTTTTTTGATTTTTGAATCTCTAATTTCAAAATATGACGGTGACCCTGTTTTTAGTTTGTCTAATTTCCATGGTTCCTTATCCATCTATTCTCTTTTCTCAACAATAGGTGATGAATCTGAAATTTCTGTCATTGTGTGGGGCTTTAGGGTCCTTTTGTTTGCTAGTTTGTTTGAGAGCCTTTTCCTTTTTCTTTTGAATTTTTTTCATCTGCCTCTTGTTTAACCTTTTATTGCAAAACTCCTGTTAAGTTCCAAATCTCTTTGCTTTAGGGTCTATAGGTAATGCTAACAATGCTTTTGTGTTTGCTTCAATTACATATTAGAAACTTCGTAGGGTAAATTAGCTACTCTTGATATCCTAGGTTCCATTGCTTTCATATGTACAAAAAAAGTATCTATGGTGAAAGCGATTTAGTCCTGATATTTTCTTCCTATATCAAATGTGATTCTTTCCCTTGCATTTCTAGCTACTATATTTCTTGAAAAATTCATTATATGCCTTATTATATTCACTTTTGTATTGAAATGACCTTATGTGTGCCATAATTTGATCCCCTACTAGTCTAGTGTTTGACCAACTATACCTTGGAATTCCTGGTAATTTCCTCATAAAATACAGTACAAAGAAAATGATATAGGAACCATATTGGAATATGTAGGTGCTTGTCTTTGTTGTTTCACATTTTCCAGCAATCGTTCTCAAAGGGCTTAACATAAAACCATTTGCCACCATCTCATATGTAGTCATTATGGCTGTTCTCATGGCTGGACTTTCTCTATTTGTGTAATAGAGTTTGTAGGCAATACTTTTGTGGCATACCTTATTGTAGGGTTTGTGATATCCTCAACCAAAAGATTTCTCCCATCGAATTTTGATCCTGTCAAAGCCACAACTTGTTTTCTTTTTCAACTTTTTCTTCACAGTTAGTTTACCTTATCATATAATCCAGTAACCTCCTTGGTGGCTTACTTTGTAATCTGGTAGGGTTGGTTCAGGTATATAAAATCAGCGTGGATTTGACTAAGGATCAACCTTACCCACACATGCTCTTCACAAAAATTTGGGAAATTTTCCCACATGTCCAGTTTCAATTCACCCACTTTTCAATATTGATTTAGATATTCTTGTATTCTTGTTGTGGGATTGAGCCTGGTTAGAGCTAACTGCTCCTTTTCGAATCAGCTATGATCTATTACTGTAAGTGAAACATGAATATACTTGTGTATATCCTTGGCGTAGAGTACATAGGCCGAAACTTTTGAGAAACACCTTCTTCATCCACCTCTTGGTCTTCTAAGGATAGTTCTTGTATTTTTGCCATGGATTGTTTTTTGCATCTACCAGCATGGGTTGTGCCATTGTAGTTCTATTTCTTCCCCTATTTTGAGCTATGCTTAACCCTACTTCTGTTATTTCCTTGGTTTTCAGCTCCGACATAAACCGTTGAACTCTTTTAATCAACCTTTCAACTCTTCTACTCTAGCTTGTCTAGCTAACTTTATTGATACTTCATTTCTTAGCTCGACTCTGTTTGTAACAATTAGCAATGTTTTGTGCAATTCAAATGTTAAGTTTGTGTCTTTATATAAGTTTCAACAACAATTTTTGAATTTAATGCTTCCAACTACTTTTGGTCCTGTCATTTTTGAATTTCTCCTGACTTTTGTTTTACTTTGACATGAAGATGGTTGTATGGAAGGGATCACTTTATACACTTATGGACACTTACTAATATACACTTACAGTACATATGATACAAGGGGTTCCATCCATACCTAACTTGTTATAGGTTGAGTCCATCCCTCAGTCACCTGCATAATAGGGTTTTAATCTTGCTCTGTTTACATAACCATCCAACAAATTATTTTACAAAGTTTTAAGTTTGACTACTCTGGAAGGAAAGATAATATTAATTTTGTATGGTCCAAGCCACCACATTTTCAATTTCCTAGGATTTTAAATCGTCATACATCAACATTGTGTCATCAATTTCCA
This sequence comes from Sequoia sempervirens, assembly GCA_007258455.2. Taxonomy (NCBI): domain Eukaryota; kingdom Viridiplantae; phylum Streptophyta; class Pinopsida; order Cupressales; family Cupressaceae; genus Sequoia; species Sequoia sempervirens. Next base: position 311,657,836 of record VDFB02000017.1, on the reverse strand, counting down.
AGGTTTTATTTTATGTTCTTGTCATGCCATGCTTTTTGTTGCATTTTCTCTTTTGTTTGGTATATGCAGCAATGAACATTTTTTCCATCAATTCAATTCAATCAATCAGTCTCTCCCTGTGTTGGCCAATCTAAGATCTAATACCGTGTATTTCATGGGTTGTGTGGTATCTGCCCCATATACTACTTGAAAAGGGAAAAATTTAGTGAGCCTCTTGCATGTTGTTCTATATGCCCAGAGGGCTGTTGGTATTTTTACATCCCAGTCTGAAATATTTTCATTGCACATTTTTTTTTAGTGCAGTGCCTAAAATCTTTGCTGAAAGCTTCATTGGCTACATTGGCTTGTGGGTGGTAAGGGCTGTTTTTGTTATGCGTTATCATGGAGTTGTCTAATAGCTCTACAATAACTTTATTCATGAAGTGTCTTTCCTAATCATTTGTAATACTCAAGGGGCATCCAAACTGCGTTATGATCATTTTATATATGAACTTTGTGGCAGTTCTGGTTGTACAATCCTTTGTGTAATGTCCCTTTTAGGAGTTTTATAATTTTATGTGTTTTCTAATAATTGAAATGAATAAGCAAATGTTCAAAGCAAATGCTAAGAGTAAACCCCAGATGAATTTGTATTATTTTGTTTAAGAATTTGAGATTAAATACTTATGAAACCCTATGCAGCAATATTTAATTACAGAATTAGCGATGGCTGAGAATTGTAATGAGATGTAAAATAATCTATAACTAAACCAGACCCTAGATATTATATGATGCAGACTACTGTAAAAATTTAATGTAACAACATATAAATACTAGAAATATGAATAAGCAACTGAAATGCTGAAGGTAAAGCCGAATTCTAAACTCTAGGTCAAAAGCTAACAGCCAATAAATTGATTAGTATCAGTTCGCACTTCCAAAAATATAATTAGTGTAGAGATTTGAAGACATAATCATCAGATTTAGAAGCGCTAGTTTATATTAGATGGCAAACCTGATTGCGTAAATTAATCTTGTTTCTGGTTGCAAGAATCAACAGATAACCAGTGATAAATATGAACATAATTCCAGCGATGCATATCATGAATAACCAGCAGAAAGTTATGATATAAATCCTAAATCTGATCGTCCAAATTTGACTTATTTCTGATTGCAAATATCAGCAATTTAATCAGCAGTATATGTAAATTGCAGTCAACAGGAATATAGAATGATGGCACTGAATAATCAGAATTTATTATGAAGTTTGCATTGTAAATACTAAATGTACAGTGTTGAGTGATAAGAAACATTTCCAGCTGAAGTGGCGCAGCCAATTAATGCCAATAACTTGCCTCACAAGGCTGGTTGCTAGAGGTTGTTAGGTGCAGCAGCTACTGACTTCATTATAATGCTAATTTTTGCCAAATTAGTTCACATCCAGCTGATGTAAATCGATCCCAAAGAATTGAGGGTTTCATCCCCAATTTACTTGCAATTTCAGAGGTTTTTCACTCTCTATATCACATTACCAAGGGTTTTCGTTGTCAAAAGCTTGAAACTGAAATTTTGAATTCACAATGATGATAATGGATGCCAAAGGAAGGCACTAGCTTTTTCCTTTATAGGCATTACAAATTTGGGTCCTTAATTTAATTTTTCCCTACAAAAATTAAATTAAAAAACTTACCTTTTTAATAATTAAATACATAAGCCAAAAAGCCTCTTTTAGATAGCATCTAAAATTGTCCAAATAAAACAATAATTGAGCCCCCAAAAGTGACCAAAGCTGTCAACCAATTTTGAGAAGGGGACATGATAGTCTATCCTTCCCAAAATTGCTTGTCCTAGAGCAAATGCAAATTTGTATGCTCAAGTATTCTCACATCCTCCCATATGTCATCTTTCATAGGAAGGTTCTTCCATTGCCCTAAGTACTCAGGGATGCTCCTATTCCTCAATTTCTTCTCTTAGATGTCAACAATGGCTTTTGGAATCAAGACTAGCTTTCCCTCATCATCCAAGGGAGCAACTTTGCCGAAAGGCTAATGTGTTGTCCAAGTGCCCTTTTGAGGCACGAAACTTGAAAGACATTGCAAATCTTGTTGTGTTTTGGCAGCTTCAACTCATAGGCGACCTCTCCAACTTTCCTCACGATCTTGTATGACCCATAGAACTTGGGCTTGAGCTTCTTGGATCCCTTCTTTTTGATGGAACATTGCTTGTATGGTTGCAACCTTCGAAACACCAAGTCTCCAACCTTGAATGCTCTCTTCGTGCAGTTTTGATTGGCATAGAGCTTATGTGTGGTTTACACTTGTTGAAGATGATCCTTGAGTTTCTTCATGTATTGAATATGCTTGCCCAAGTTACTCACCATAGGTACCCTACTATTTACAAACACCAAATGAGCGAAGTCAGTGTCTCATATCCATGAAGTGACATAAATGGAGACATACATATTGACATGTGGTGGGATGTGTTGTATCAATATTTTCCCAAATGTAGCCATTTATGACCAAGCCATCTATTGGTCCAAAACATAGTTCCTCAAATAGTATTTGACCCATTTATTTACAATTTTCATTTTTCCATTGGTTTGTAGATGGCAACTTGTGCTTGGTGTGAGTTTTGTACTTGTTAATTTAAATAGTTGTTGCTAAAAATCACTAAGAAATTCACTATCTTTGTCATTCAAAATATATTTAGGCAATTAATGCAGCCTAAATACCTCTTTGAAAATTAGGTTAGCCACCTGGTGAAATATGCTAACCAATTTTTTTGCCACAGTTTTATGCAATCACCAACACTTGGCCAACTTGATTAGCGTTAGTGTCAAATCCAAAACACTACCAAAGCAACTCTAACCAAGAATGCGCCCTAAAACCACTTAAGGAAGAGGGGCAGGCATATGGTCAGAGGATCCCTAGGATCCAAACTTGATACAAAAAGAGAATACAACTGAAACTGAAATTAAACTCAACATCAAGAATGTGCACTCAAGATCCCAGTGAGGGCGAGGTGCTAACATATGACGGAGTAATTATTAGAAACTGAAATAATTAGGCAGATAACCAACCATAGAAACTCATACTAACTAATTCTTCTGCTGTGGCGGGCATCCACTTAGGAGTGGCGATTCACCACTTGATAGTGGGTATAAAGAGAGATACAATTTCAATTCTCCACACTGGCGGTAAACCTTCCAAGGGTAATTAATGTTTGCATAGAAAATTACAAGTAATTGCAGCCAAAGCAAACTGGTTGGATTAGTACTACTAATGCTCAACCTTACAATTATGAATTTTGCAAATTACTACTATTACAATGATTGCAAACAATTCTAATATGTAAAGAAGAATTCTCTCAATGTTTCAACACTCAATTTCTGGAAACTAAAGGCTAAAACTGAACTTAAAACAATTTGATTACAAAAGCCAACAAATTGAAAGTGTAAACCAACAACTGCAAAACCAATAAAATGTTCATAACTCATTCAATATACCTCCGAATTGAGTGATGTCTTTTGCAGAAGCCTTCTAGGAGGTAGGCGCCCAAAATCAGATCACAAAACAGCATCGAAACTCAATATATAATTCTTGCATGAATCCCAAGGTTCTCAAGAATGGTACGACCCTCCTTGAGGGGTGATTTTGACATATAAAATCAGCAACTCAAAACTAAAATCTGCAAACTTGTGGAAGGGGTCACCCAAGGCATAGAATTCATTTGATCAAACACCCATCACCAAATAAAAATCACCATGAGAGCTGCAAGTGAAATCGACTTTCAACCATGACTGTAACAACAACTTCAAAATTGGAAATATCTTCCAAACTTCAATTATGAGGCTCAATCTGCTAGTTTGAATGAGAAGCAGCAATAGAAACCAATTAGGTGTTGTCTCTCAAACACGAAATTGATTGGAATCTAGGAGGTAAGCATCCCTCGAAGAAATAAACACAATGTCATTTCAACAACATAACTTTAGCATAAATTCATGGATACCTGCTGGAGCAAGCCTCATTTTTTATAGAGAAGAAGAAAACTCATCAACTTCCCTTCAAGGCACGCCAAAAGCCACTAGAGAAACTTTTCAAATTTCCAAAATTCATAAATCCTCAAGATGGCGCCCCACTTCAAGGCAACACAAACTTTATTTAAAAAAAATATTAATCTCCTTCATGAAGGCGTACCCTCAAAGACCCACTTTTAAAAACAACTTAAAGTGATTTCACTAGGCCAAGGGGTCAACTGGAAAATAGAACATTAATTGCCTTGTATTTAAAAACATGCCAACAAATACTGTATATTGAAGCCTGTATCAAAAATACCAACTACTCCAACAAGAAAAGAACACACTGAAGCACTGCCAACAGGACCATTGCTAAAAATAGTATTTACAATAAATAGTAAACACCCAGAAAATGCCTCAAACCTCCAAGCATGGAAACCCTAATTTTACTTCAACAAGCCTACGGGCCTCCAGAATAGGCTGAAGAGTAATTGAGTTGATCACTGATGAGAAGGGGACATTACACCTGGGAAGCTTTAAACTCCGAAAAAATAGCAAAAAATTGTGCATATTTGGTTAGTCTATCGACAAAAACATAAATACAATTGTTACCTTGTACCTTAGAAAGATCTAGGATGAAGTCCACAAAGATGCTTTCTAATTTTTGATTTGGGATAGGTAAGGGTTGCAACAAATTTGTCAGAATAGTGTGTTCCACTTTTATCTATTGGCAAGTGATGCACTCTCTAATATGCTTGAGGAGATTCTCTTTAAATCCTTTCCACAAAAATATTTCTTTGATTTGTTGATAAGTCTTGTAGTAACGTATGTGCCCTACGAGAGATGTCCCATTGAAGGCTCTTAGAATCTTCTTCTGCATTTTGGACTCAAGGGTTAGGCAGATTCTTTCCTTATAGTGACGAGGCCTTCCTTTATAATGTGTTTGCCATCCTTCACTAATCCATCAATGAGGTTAGTAGCAAAAGTATTCTTAATGTACTCAGCCATAATATTAGTTTTTCAATCAGCAAAAATAATGGAAATAGAACATAAAGTAGGCTTCCTAGAAAGCGCATCAATAACAATATTATTCTTATGTTTAACATATATTTTATATCAAAGTTATAAACTAGAAGTTTACTTATTGATTTTTGTTGCCTATCATTCAAATCTCTTTGGTTAAGAAAGTACCTCAAGCTGCTGTGATCAGTTTTGACCGCAAACCTACCACACACGAAATATTGTCTGAACTTGGGTAAAGCATGCATAATTGCTAACATCTCTTTGTCATAAATTGAGAATCCCCTTTAGATTTTCTTTAGCTTTCAACTCTCAAATGCTATAAGATGCTTGCTTTGCATCAAGATTGCTCCAATTGCTTAATCTGAAGTATCACATTTTGAAACAAAAGGAAGTGAGAAATTTGGAATAGCCATAACAAGACATGAACTCATTACCTCTTTGAAGTTATCAAAAACTCATTGTGCTATATTGAATCATGAAAAAGCTCCCAAGTCAATGGTGCCACCAACTTTGAGAAATCCTTGACAAACCTTCTATAATAGTTGCAAAGACCAAAGAAACCTTGTAATTGTGTTAGTGTCTTCGGTTGGGAGCAATCTAGAATAGCTTGAATCTTTTGTTGATCCACTTGGATGCTCTTAGCCTCAATTATGTGTCCCAATGATAAGATTTCTATCATTCCAAACTCACATTTGGATGCCTTGGTGGCATGTCCCCCTCTCAAGCGTAAGTTCATTGATGATCCTTAGCCAATTTTTTGTAAGCTGATGGGGTGGTGGAAAAAGGAAAAAATATTAAATTAAGTTGTTGAAAAATGTTTTAATTTATAATTTAAATGACTCATTTGTAATAATTTAAAAAGGAATTTTAAGCAGTGTTCCACGAGGACGTGTCCCAACCCAAAATCCCCGCATTTTTGGGACAGGGATGTCCTTGGGACATGGGGACTTGGAGGGGACATCCCTTTGCCATCCCACCACCACTGCTCAAGTCTTGGGGATGTTTCCAAAACTTCCCCTTGTTTGGAGTCTCTGAGACGTCCTCGAGACGTTTAGGAGACTTTGAGTAGTCTCCCAACCATCCTAGGGACTTCTAGGTGTTGCAAGAAATAAGTGATAAAATTGTGAAAATAACATTTTTCATAAAGGTTTATGAGGTTTTGAATGCCTTAATTTGTGCTTGGTGGCTAGGGCTCCACCCCTTGACCCCACCTTGTATTGTGACAGGAACATGTCAAGGGTGTTGCCCCTAGAGCCTAAAAGGGGCGCTACCCCTTGACCTCGCTAGGGGCTCTACCTCCAAACCTTGGAAATGGGTGCTGCCCCTTGATCCCGTTGGGGCCTTTGCCCTCAAACCCCCACAAGAGGCGTCGCCCCTTGACCCCGTTGGGGGCTCTACCCCCAAACCCTCACAAGAGGCACTACCCCTTGACCCCAAACCTCTACCCAACATTGTTAATGCTCAATGCAATCATTGCCATGTTTATAATTTTTATTTGTTTAAACTTTATTTAGTGTGCCAAAGTTTCATTTGCAATTCTTATATTTATTCTTGATTTTCCCCCAAGCCTATACCCACCATTGTTAATGTCCAATGCAATCATTGCCATGTTTTTAATATTTATTAGTTTAAAATTTACTTGTATGCCAAAGTTTCATTTGCAATTCTTATACTTATTCCTTACACATCTTTATATATCTAATTTTTACTTCGCCAAAGTTTCATTTGCAAGTCTTATACTTATTCCTTATACATCTTTTTATAACTCATTTTTCAAGTACTATATGTATTTGCACCACCCCCCTACCACCCTTGTGTTGTTGTCTCCCCTCCTTGTTAGGGAACGTCATGGAACTATGGTTTTAAGTGATTAAATAAAGTGTTGGTAGACCCATGGTGCAAAAAGGTGATAAAAAATGACACTTTTTTTAATTTTATAACTTTGAGGAATATATATATTTTTAATATTTGATAATTGTTTACAATTATTATTTTTGCTCATTCAAGCATCAACATGAGATCAACACAAGCTCATTGTGTGCACAACCATGAAATTAATACTAGCTCCTTTCGAGCAACCACACTAGAAATAACCAATGGAAGACTATGAGTCACAACTTAAAAATTCACTTATTTAGAAACCACTTCCACATTTGAAGCCAACTATGTAAGACCAAGAGTCACAACTTAGAATTCCATCTTAGATGTCCCTTTGGGATTCAAACTTGGGTCTCCACACTGAGAATTCAATGCTTTAACCAATTAAGCTCAACCCCTTGGACTTGAGGAATATTTGTCAAAAATAAAATAATATTAATTTTTTTATTCAAAATAAAGTTATAAAAGAGAGGAATGTCTTCAAAAGGGGTCTTCTTGCTTTTTGAAACAATCACATTTTCTCAAAATTGAACATGCATTTTTTCTTTCTTCTCGAGGATGAAAACCCTCTAGATTTGTGAAGCTTTTAGGACAAAAATCCTCCTAGTTCTAAACAAGGTTGACATTGCATTTCATCAAGTAATTTTGTGTTTCCTATTCCAGTTTGGTTTCAATGTTGTTTTTTTTAGTATTGTTTGGTGTAGAGCTTCTGAATTTGCCATATCAGGCGATATTATTTTGATGCATATATCTATTTTTTTGTGGTGATTATTCTCAGAGTAGGCCATTCTATTTATCTTGAAAATGTAGACCTGAAATATTATTTGCAGTTTTAGGTTTTTTAAGTTTTAATTATAATGATATTGCTTCAGTTTTGTTGGAGATATTAATCCCCTTGTAGGCTGTACTGATGTAGCTGGCTGTACTAGTTCCTTGCAGAGTTTATGGAAAATAGCCCCTTGAATGCAGGCCAAACACTAGTCAAAATTTCTGTTAAAGGAGAAGTGATTGTTGTGTATGATAACTTGGTGAATTTTGTCTGAAAATCAGTCTGTACCATTCTCCTATGAAGTTGTACATGATCAAAATAGCTCCAGTGATTTTCTTGCAAGGCTTGAGGTAGTTTAGGTGATGTTATTGGGTGTTATTTCATCTTTAACACCAATTTGTACCACTCACAAAGTGAACCACACCATTTTCCAAATTTTAACAAGCCGTACACCTTTCAATTTTGTTTGTACAGTTCCATCTGATGTGTAAATGCTTGATTAAACATTTCTGAGGTTATAAGTAGAAAAGAGAGAAGGTTTCATGTTTTGTACAGATTGAAATAATTTCTTGCAGATTTCTTTTGGAGGCAATATTGTCTGTGCTGATCACCATACTTCTATTTCCCAATCGTAAAGGTCCTTATGATGGTCGTACAATCTTGGAACTTGGTCACAACAACTTCTAGTCTTTTGCTTACAGGTCGTACTTTTCATGGAAAGGCTATATTTCTTCATTATGGCATTCCAGTTGCCTTTGGTATTTTATCTTTGTCATTTTTAGGCATTGTAGCCAACATGCAGAGGTACTCAATTATTTCCTGTTTTTCTGTTGGATTGTTCTTTCATTTTCAATATATTTTCCACCATGCTTAGCGTGTGTCAGAAGTGGGTGATTTAATCTTGCCATTTTCGCATAGTGATGCAATTATGTTTGCATTCAATCAGTTTGACTTGATTAGGATTTGCATTTCACTATCAACTAATTGGCTTGATCAATTCTATGACTTTGCTTATATTTTAATTTAGTCAACTAGCCACCAATATCTTTTAATGTAATTCCTATCCTCATTTTAGTCTTTATATACTTTCACCTTTCCCACATCAGGAACTTGGTGATTAGAAAGAGGTAGGATTCAAATGATTGCAAATTTTTTTATGTGAATTTGAGCTAATGCTCTATGAGATTTATTACAGTGATATAAGAGCTGATGGTCTTGATAGCCTGTTTTTCAAAGCTAATCATTTTCATATATAGCTATTTTCTAAGTTACTGGAATCGCCCCTATGCCCTTCTGATTCAGGGTATTGGTACGTATCCGAATCGGATACGTGTAAAAACCCTGTGGAATCGACCAGGGTATTGCATTTTTTGCTCCTGAAACGTATTTTAAAAAATAGACGAATCCCAATGTTTTTACGATGTTTTTCTAGTCAATGTGGCATGTTTGACCGATTCTGAAAGTCTTGACGCAGATTTCAAAGTCTTTTTCAACTTTTTACCCACATTATCTAATGTCAATGATGATGTTGATCTTAATCAACCTGATGATCCATATGATGCCTACTGTTAATTGTGTTATTTTGTTTTAAATGTTGAACCAATGAACAATGAATTCAATATAATTATATACCTATTGTAACATTCAAGTTTTGAAAAATTGATATCAAATTAATTTAGTATAATTGTATTTCAGATTTGTTATATTCATGGTAGTTCTAAGTTTTGTTTAGCATATGCATGTTATGTGGTATTCTAAATTTAATTCTTGTTTTTACTTTTTAGGCTGCAAATATGTCTGTATCTATGATTTTTATATGTTTTTATGTATGAACATACCCAAACGTACCCACCCTCCAAATTTTTTTTTGCAGTATCGGCGTACCGTACTCGTACCAGTACCCACATACCCGTATCCAATTCGGTAACTTAGGCTATTTTTTATATGCATCTTAACGATAGGGCAAGCATATATTATCAAAAAGACATTGGAAAACAATATCAGTTTCCAGAGAATCCAAAAGTAGAGTTTTTGTCTTCAAAAACTGTGTCAAAACAAAATAATATGGTAGAAAAAGAAAAAAGAGCTATGGGGGAAGAAGATTCTTTGGAGGTAAGGTATAATAGACTCATACAAGGGCAAGAATGCCTTACAAACATGTTATATCAGTTGTTTTTTAATATGTAAAGCAATATGACCATGCCTAAACATTAGAATGGTGAGGGAAGCACTTTTGAGGTTAATAATTCCAATATCACTCACACCAACACTTAGAGGATTGCCATTGGTTTATTTGTGAGACCTTTCCAACCTACTTTCTTTTGTAGGGATGTAATGTCCCCTTTTATCGGTGTCCTCTATTTTGGCTAGTTGATGATTTGACCAACTTACTATTTTTAGTAAGTGCTATTTTTAGTATCTGGCCCTGATGACAATGCAGTGTAGGGTTTCTAGTTTGGGCAATGCGTGACAGTTGTCTAGTGAGTTCTAATGTTTTGGCAAATTATTTACTTAAGTTTTCAAAAGGTGATTTTATAACTTATGTTACAACGTTAAAAGTCCTCCCCTTGGCCTAGTTGAGCAATTTTGTTTTTAAAAAAGGGGACAATGCACCTTTATGTTGGATGCCTAGAATAAAGATAAATTTTATAAAATTAAGGCTTATTTAATGCCTCAAAAGGCGGACGCCACATTTGGGAGACATAAGGTTTTTTAAATAAAATGAAAAAAACTTATGAAGGGGGCATGGAAGTCTTGGAGGGAAAATAATTCAAAATAAAGTTGCCCTAATTTCCCTCTCACTTTTATATAAGCAGCACTTTGGGTCTCATTTGGATATCTTTTATTTGGCAACATAATAGGATGTTGCTGGATTGCTTCTAGGGTTCTACTGATGCGAGTTGAGGATGAAAACGCTCACTGTTTGGAGTTGGTTTCGGTAGTGAGAGATTCACCCTAGCCGGATAGAGGTGATTCTAGTTCAAGGATCACAGTTGGGTGTTCATAGGGTCTAATTTCAGACATATTGTAGGAGGAATGATGAAGATTTTCGTGATTTTCTGATATGGGTTTGCAAGGTTTTGGCATGCTAAATCTTTGGCTTCGTTTTGGAGGTGTTTGGAGGTGTTTTTGAAGTGTTTCTGAGGTCTGATTTGTGTTTCCAGAATTCTGGAAACTCTTTGTTTGACAGTAGCTGAAGGTGAAAATTCATTTATGACTTGTGCATGCTTGGCCACTCGTTCTGGGTATTGGTTCATTGGATTCCTCTAACTTGGGCGCCTCATTTCAAGCATTGGTTTGAATTTATTGTTGAAGTTTGGAATTTTGGGAGCTGGTCGCCCCTCCTAGGGAGCCATATATTTCCTGGGTTGACATTCTCAGTCATTTCTCAGCAAGACAAAAACTTCTGGTTCTGCTACATCAAGCTTGTGGGGTCCTTTTTACATGTAATTGTTGGCTCATGTGAAGGAGAGTGTTGTGGGTTGATAGTACCATCATTTGGTGACTCTCACAAGTAGTTGTATGTAATCTTTTGCCCACGTGATATTAAAATAATGTATTATTTATTAATGCTCAATATTGTAAACTATTGTAATTTAGTGATCAGATCATCTCTGATCTTATCTGGAGTTTCTTTTTAGAAACTTCCCGTTTTTTGTACATTCTGTAATCTATTTATTGAGCACATTGCTCTCTTAAATAACATCGAATATTTTACCAATTACCTGTGTAATATGGTATCAGAGCCAGTAAGCTCAAAATTAAATTTTTAATTCATAAAAATCTTTTTAAGATTTTTTTCAGTTATTGAATTAAAAATTTGATAAAATCTTCCTAGAAATTTTTTGAGAGTTAAAAATTTTGAAATTTTTTGAATGTTTTTTTGTGGCTTCTTGAAAGAAATTCGAGTGTTTCTGAACAAAAATTCATGGCTACTAAAAAAAAATCGAGGGTTGTATATTCTGCAAATTTGTGCAAGGGTTTCTTTTGGATCGTGTGTTTCTGGTAGATGCGATTTCGTGGCGTGAATTTGTTTTGTCTCTGTTGGGTGTCACCTCTTCTGCAATCTACTGGTGTCGGCTCTTTGAAGATCGATTTTTAAAATCCTCGTCTGGCAGCGATCTTTGCAAATCCGACGCGATTTTTGAATGCGTATGGTCCTTTTTTTGGTCGCGTGATCTCAAGTTTTGCGTTTGCAAACTCTTGTGAGGGGATTCTCCTTGCTTTGGCGTCTGCGATTTGATTTTGCACGTGTTTCTGGCGCGCGATTTCCAAAGTTTATGCACTTGTTCTTGGTCGGCGTTTCATTTTTGTAGCTCGATTTTTTGGTGTGTTTTTAAACACGTTTCAGTCTACCTTTGTGGTCGCAATTTTCAATGTTGCTCTTGGTCTGCTCTTGGATGCGATTTTTGCAAATTTTCGAGCTAGTTTCCTACAATTTTTCTGGTCTTCAATGGCGGCCAAGGTTTTCTGAACAGTTATCTAGGGTTTTGACCTAGTTTTTGAAGGCGATTTTTTTTTTGATTATAGATTCTTGTTGGGTTTTTCGAGAGCTCAATTGGGTTGGTCTCCAAATTTCCTAGGTGCATCGTTTTTCGTGCCTCAAATTTTGTGCCATTCGTACATTGTACTTTCTACAGTCTGTACCTGAATCTGCCTCTATTTTTGCATTGGAATTTGTGCCTTGAGTTTCGTGCATCAGCCTCTTTTCAGCACCTCGTTTTTTCGTGCCTCAAAAAGCATAAAGATGGCCAATTTAAATAATTTGATGCTGGAGGGCAGTCAAAGATTCAATGGAAAAAATTACAACACCTAGAAGCAGCGGATGATGACAATCTTTGAATACCGCTGCCTTGATCAGATGATCCTCGACAATACTACTCGTCCAACAACGGCGGGTAAGGATCAGGAGAAGTTTGATGAGCAGAATCGTGAAGCGGTAATGCTTATTAAGCTTTCAGTTACTGATGATCAACTCCCCCAGATTCCACTTGGAAAATCAACTAAGGAGATTTGGGATCACTTGAAGGGTTTGCATGAAACTTTCTACAAGACACCTGCAAAAATAAAATCCAGGAGATCGGAGATCAATTGGAGGTGATTGGTCGGAAAATGGAGGAAGACATGGTCGTGATCACCTTGAAGAGTCTACCGAAGTCCTATGAACACTTCATAGAGACTCTCAACATTACATCTGCTAATGTTGATCTCAAGTTTCCAAATCTGTGCACTATCCTCTTGTAGCAGGATCGCTGGAAACAACAATTCAGTAGTAGTGAATCATCATCCTCCACGGAGCAAGCCTTTGTAGCTAAAACCTAGCCCAAGCCAAAAGGGAAAGGTCAGCCTTCACAGAAGAAAGGCTCAAGTCAGACCTCCACTAGCCCGAAGAAGAAAAATGTTTAGTGTAACTACTGTCATAAATTTGGCCACATCAAGAAAGATTGTCGTGCTGTTTGGCTTTTGAGCAAAAGAAGCAGGGAGGGTCTCAACAGAAAGTGAATGTCGCCGAGCACTCTGAGCAGAAGGAATTTGCCTTTTATGCACTCATGGCAAAAAGGCCTGCAGACCATGTCAAAACCTCTGCTTGGCATAGGGTGCCTCACATCATTTCTCACATAGGCGTGACTGGTTCACAGAGACTTCCCCTTGCACTGACTTAGTGAATTTTGGAGGAGGCGAATACATAGTTGCACAGGCACTGTTCAGGTTCAGTCTGGTGGGAGGGATCTCATATTCCTCAACGTGTATTATGTACCTGATATCGAGCTCAATCTTCTCTTAGTCAGTCAGATAATGCAGCATTCTCCTCAGATGGATGTGGTGTTCAACTCTCACAAATGTTCGATTGTAGATCGCGGGACTTGCACAACGGTGGCCGTTGGGATAGAGGATCATGGCCTTTACAGGCTTGTGGACACAGGTGATTCTCCGGAGTTAGCCTTGGTAGCCAGAAATTCAAGCTGTCACCAATCTTTGGCACCAGTGATACGGGCACTTGAACGTGCACTATCTCTCTCAGCTTGCTCGGGAGGAACCTTGTAGATGGCTTACCTGACATTCAGACTCAGCATCAGGGCGTTTGTGGTGCTTGTCAGGCCGAGCAGCAGCACACCGTTCAAGGATGGCGACTCTTGGCGAGCTTCTAAGGTACTTCAATTAGTTCATGCTGATATTTGTGGGCCTATGTCTACTTCCTCTGTAACTGGTTGCAAGTACTTTCTACTCTTTGTTGATGATTATAGTAGGAAAATGTGGGTGTACTTTCTTAAGCAGAAATCATAAGTTTTTAATGTATTTCAGAAGTTTAAGGCCTTGGTCGAAAAAGAGTCCAGTTCTTGTATCATAACTCTTAGGTCAGATAATGGGGGGGAATTCTGTTCTAGTGCATTCTCCAGCTTCTGTGATACCCATGGGATAAAACATCAGTTGACCACACCCTACACTTCTCAGCAAAATGGTGTTGTAGAGCAGCGCAATCGTATGATTGTTGAGATGGCTCGCTTCATGTTGCAACATAGGAGTGTTCCTACCAAGTTTTGGGCATAAGTAGTCAATACTTTAGTCTATCTCCTTAATCGGTCACCCACTCATGCTGTTAAGGGGAAGACTCCTAAGGAAGTTTGGACTGGTCGCAAACCCAGGATCAGGCATTTGTAGGTTTTCGGCTCTCTTGCATATGTTTGCATTCCAGAGGCCAAGCGCTCTAAGTTGGATTCCAAGAGCCAGAAACTAATGTTCACAGGGTATAGTGACAACCACAAGGCATACAAGCTGATTGATATAGACACTGATCGTCTTATCTTCAGTCGAGATGTTGTCTTTGATGAGGAACGGGGTCCATTTCACTTTTCCTCACCTGTTCAACATTCAGAGGATCAGTCCCTGTAGGCTCCTGATGTGGGTGTTCGACTTCCGTTAGGTTCACCTGATGGGAGGGATGACGAAGACCTAGTCTTTGATGATGCTCAACTTGAGTTTCCTCCAAATGATAATGAAAATCTCCTTGCTGAACCTGTTCCAAATCCACAACCAGATCCAACTCCTCCTGTTACCTCTGATGTTGGCACTTCTACTCTCCGGTCGAAATGGTGGGCTAAGACTATCAGTGATCTTCGTGCTAATGAGCTCATTGAGGGTAGATCCTCTAGAAACAAGAGAAAACAACAGTCTACAATGAATTTTGCTCTCACGGCCAACATCCACAGTGTTTATAAGCCTCATACATATTTAGAGGCAAAAGGGATACCTGAGTGGGAAAACGTGATGGAATCTGAATACCAGAGTCTTCAGAAGAATCACACTTGGGTCCTTTCTGATCTTCCTCTAGGGAAGAAGCCCATTAGCTGCAAATAGGTGTACAAGGTGAAGTACAAAGCTGACAGAACCCTTGACAAATACAAAGCTCGTCTGGTTGCATGAGGATTCTCACAGAAAGAAGGCATTGACTATGAGGAGACTTTCGCTCCTACAGCCAAAATGAGTACCATACGGCTTGTCCTTGCCTTAGCAGCCCAATTTGGTTGGAAGGTCCATCAGTTGGATGTGAAGAGTGCTTTCCTCAACGATGAGTTGAAGGAGGAAGTATACATGATGCAGCCTCCAGGTTTCAAAGTTGCTGGTCAAGAATAGAAGGTGTGCAGATTGGTCAAATCACTCTACGGCCTAAAGCAGGCTCCTCGGGCTTGGTACATAAAAATTGATAAGTACCTTATAGATCATGGCTTTTAGAGGAGTCCATCTGACTCGAACCTGTATGTCAAGAATATTGGTAATGAGATCCTGATTGTTGTTGTCTATGTGGATGACTTGATCATTACTGGCAGTTTGGTACATTTGATCGCTGAGATCAAATAGGATTTGTGCAAAACTTTTGACATGACAGACTTGGGCCTCCTGCATTATTGTTTAGGTGTTGAGGTTTGGCAGACAGAGAGCAACATTTTTATCTCCCAGTCCAAGTATGCTCGAAGTCTTTTGGATAAGTTTTGAATGCAGGATTGCAAACCTACCTCTACACCCATGGAAAAAGGGCTTAAGTTGTCAGCTAAGTCCAATTCACTTGTGGTAGATGAAACATTGTTCTGGCAACTAGTGGGCAGCCTCATCTATCTCATTGCCACTAGACCTAACTTGAGTTTTGCAGTGAGTTATATATCATGCTTCATGACAGCCCCCAAGGCTGATCATTGGGTAGCAGCGAAGCGTGCGTTGCGTTATGTGAAGGGCACTAGTGATTTTGGACTCTTGTACACTCGGAGTCACGATCCTAAACTTAGTGGATTCACAGATTCAGATTGGGTAGGTTCAGTTGATGACAAGAAATCAACATCTGGGTATGTGTTTAGTTTGGGATCTGATGCAGTCACATGGACTAGTAAGAAGCAGCAGGCAGTGGCTCTCTCCTCGACAGAAGTAGAGTATCGAGGAGCAGTAAAAGCAACATGTGAGGCAGTTTGGCTTAGTCGGATGCTTGCAGATATGCAAATATCTCAAGCAGGTCCAACTCTCTTGTTCTGTGATAATCAGGGAGTTCTCAAACTTGCCAAGAATCCGGTCTTCCATGAGCGAACCAAGCATGTGGAAACTCATTGTCATTTCATTCGGAAGCTAGTTGAAGACGGATCAGTTTAGTTGTTGTATGTTCTGACAGAGGACCAAACAACAAACATTCTGACCAAGTCGCTTAGTCTAGATAAGTTTGTAAAATTCAGGGGGCATATTGGTGTAGTTGATAGATTGAGCATTAAGGGAGGGTATTAAAATCATGTTTATTATTATTTATTAATGCTCAATATTGTAAACTATTGTAATTTAGTGATAAGATCATCTCTGATCTTATTTGGAGTTTCTTTTTAGAAACTTCCCATTTTTTGTACATTCTGTAATCTCTATTTATTGAGCACATTGCTCTCATAAATAACATTGAATATTTTACCAGTTACCTGTGTAATACATGAGACTGTTATCAGGTCTGATAACCATCATTGCCAGGTCAGAAACATCTTCATTTAAGTCTGATTTTACTTGTAGTCAATTGCCATTATGATTTGTTATGGTCCAATGTGAAAATCAATGCTATTCCTTGGTATAATATTTCATATGTATGCCATGCATTGATGAAAACATGTGAAACAAAGACAAACCAAAACACATCAGCAAAACATAACAATCGGCAACAGTTTTCAAATAAAATCAGGGGGTGGTTGTTACAAGGGAGGAAGAGATTCATGAAGTGGAAGCTCAGAATCTGATTGTGGAACTGGATGATATCATAGCTTGTTATGTTGAGAATAGAGCTCTTCTAGGGAAGATTCAGAGCGAGATGTCACTCTCAAATTTTATGAATATGAAGAACTCTTCAAATGACCCTAAACCCAAGCCTATACCTCAAGCTATCCAGTGAGATTTGCAACATGCTTTGGGGAAGCTATCACTTCTTGTTTTTGATGCATCTAGAAGTGTTCAACTAGAGTATAGATTTAGAAAACATGAATTATGGTATTATGGGTTGATTATTCAAGGGCACAACCTTATCAACTCTTGTGATGAATTTAGTAGAAAACATTGAGATATTTGATAGGAGGGACCCCAAAGTTCAGTTTTTAGGAGTTAGCATAGCTCAAGCAGTACGGATGTGTTAAGAGTTGCCAACTCTTTACAGTAGGTGTATTAATATATCTGCTAACTTTGTATTGTTTATCCCAATGATAGGTGAGGGCCATTAAATGTTCATATCACAATGTTTAAACCGATTTAATCAAACCAGTCAAAAAAATACAAATTAGAACCATGTTGTAGGAAGTATAACTATTAAAGTTCTTGGTGTAACCTTATGCATTTTTTAAGACATGTCAGTATAGTTCTTATAACGAGGTTGTTTTAGTTTTTAAACCAAAATCCCTTTGTTGTTTACTCAGACTTATTGGTACACTAGCCTGTATTGTATAATTTGCTTAATGAATGTGCTTGATTATCTATGATCCCTGTCATTAGATTTCTTGAAAAATTCTATTTGTTGTGAGCATGTACATAGTGAACAGTAGCTGCCAATCGTTATAATATTATGTGCTTGAGTGAACATTGTTAGATGCTCTCTTTATTTTGAACTACATTTATATTCATGTTTTGCATAAAATTTAATCTTGTGGTGTATAGGTGTGCAATCCTTCTGCAAAAATTCTTCTGTAGGTGGCATACTGGAGTCAATTTTGGATGATTTCTGTAACAAATTTTTCTATTTAATGATTGGTTTCGACTTTCAAGGTTCTTTTGTGTTTTTATCCTCTTTGTTATTTGGCATTGCATGATCTAGTGGAAAATAAGCATTTCTCTCAGCAAACATTTTATGCTTTCCTTGGTCCAAGATTGATTTATCCGATTTGCTTTGAGGCTTCTTGGTGGGAGAATAGCTGGAAATTTTTCATTTATCAGTTCAATCCTATCATATTAGAAATGAGCCTATAAATTTGGTTGCTATTGGTGCCATTTTAGGTCTCTGGTATTTGTTTATGTATTTGAAGGAGATACGAGACTTCAATGTAATATTGCCTTGTCATATTCCACCATACCTTTTGAAGTTTCTCATGCTTTATCATTATTATTCCAGGTCAGACATTGCCTGGAAGAATGCAAAGTATGCAGAAATTTGGGAATATCTTAGAGATGAATATGAGTTAATTCAAAGGTTTGGAAGTCTGGACTTCAAACTCAAGTTTGTAGAGGTATGAATTGTTCTTTGTTCTGTTCTCAAAGAAAATGCATTTCTCCCTTATATCATTATATCTTGAGATATTAAGTTCAATCTGGAGTTTATTTGATTGTTTTCTTTTTCTGCAGCACAATGTTCGTTTTTTTCTGGAAATATTGGAAAATAAAAAGTCTGATTTTTTGGAATGGCTCATCATAACATTGATAAGTGCAGAGATATTGATTGCTATATATAACACAATCAACAAATAGTGATTGCGATATATAACACTATCTAGGATTAGGCTCTGTAATTTTTGATTTGTGTGGCATACATACAGGAAGGGTTTTTTCCATGAAAGATAGGGAACTTGCCACTAGATTGTTGTAATTCAATGTTTAGTACTTGTGAATAATGATGATGATGTACTTTCTAGTTATATGTTCGGATGCCCCAACCACAGTATACTTCTCTAGCATTCAGAATCTGGTAATCCTGTTTATATGCAATCTACTTGGGAAAATTCATTTTATGCAATTTTATTGCATTGCTTTTCTCTGTAAAGTGGACATGAGTTGTTTCTAGTGTATAATATTGAGCATACTTTGGTAAACTATACAACATTAACTTTGTAAATTGTTCCTTGGAGAAAGCTGTTGAGGTACTTTATTAAATCATAATCAACAACATGATATTCTGTTAATGTGTCTTCAGAGGTTTGCTTATTGTGTGGAGAAGATGGTAGATAACATTTGTATTAGTGATTTCCTTTAGTGTACTTTACAGTAATAGTTGTTACATAGCTTTAGCATGTAAATTTCTTTTAGCAAAATGTGTAAATTGGTCCATAGTCAATTTTTATTAAAAACCAACTTCAGGGAATTGCTTCCATGCTAATATTTGTTGCGATCTTAGAACATCTCATAAATGATCAGTCTGTTTATATAATGCAATAAAGTGAGCCTCATCATGTTTTCAAAATATCAGATGTTGATTAACATTGAATATCATTAATTGGAAGCCATAAATGGCAATTCATGATAGATTCCTCAATTCAAAAAGCAGAAATAGCAGCTTTAGGATGTTTTCACTCAGTGAAAATTTGGAAATGGCAACCCTGCTGTGTCAAACTGAAAACCCTTGAAGGCAATAGCACAGCTGCATTTGGATTTTTTTCCAAAACAAGCATAATGATATAAAAAGGCATAGAGCAAGAATTACATGAAGAGATTTTGAGGGGGGTTTGGTATTGTTTTCTTTCCCATTGTCTTTCTAGAATTGCAAACACCTTTAGCACAGGGATCTGTATGAATTGAATAAACTTTTGAAGGTTTTTGACATGACAGATCTAGCACTATTGAAAAATATGAAGGTTAAGAAAAGTTTGCCAAGTTGAATGCTTTTTTTCCAATTCTGCTACATAAAAGCATTTACAAGTATCACCATGGTCCTTGCCAAGAAATAACTGATAGTCTACTAGTGTCAAGGGACAAAGGTTGGATTTAAGTGCATGGTATGAGCAAAAGTGATCAGAAGGTGCATTGCAGCATGCAAACATGAGAAAACAAGACAAAACCCTTTCTTTAGTTAAATTATGTTGTCTTAGAAAGTTGTTATGTTCAAGTGATATTGGTAGAGTCAAGTGTAGATGATTTTCCCTTTAAACAAACAATTAACACTGCTCCCATTTAATTTAAGTCATTTAATGTGGTGCTGTGGGCAAAAGATTTTAATCAACTTTCCCTGCCTCCACTGTGCCTCATGCCTGACCAAATTTGAAGAAACTTCTACTCTCCGCATTTTTTTTTTTGAAGAGCCACCTGCTGGACAAATTCATAAAGGAAAACAAAATGAATGTTTGCTATTAAGGTGGAAGCAACACTTTTGAAGTAGAGCAGCATACTAAACAAATGTGTTTGTTTTAAATTCAATTTTTCCCAACCTAATGTGGCATTCAAAATTTGTTTAAACGTATCAAACCAATTATATCCTCCCCATGCACAAGAGGACACTTAGTATCGCATTGCTGGATGCATGAAATAAATAATTATATAATAACCATCTAAGTAATCACAGCAATATGCAAGTTCTCAAAATTGGAATTGCTTCGAGGAGATCTGCATTCTACCCCTTCATACATGGATATCTAGCCACCCTTGCTTTCCAAAGGTACCAATTTGCAACAAATAAATCATGAGTATAAGACTCTTAAAAATGACAAAACTTTGAATATGGATTTAGGGATTAGCGGTTTGCAAGGAAAATTGGTGCTACTACACTTAATAGGTGGATAAAGATAACAAATATAACAGTCCAATACTCTGAAGAGTATAGAGAATGACGATGATGATGGGATGCAAATGACTAGCAGCACTCCCAATCATTCAGGAGAGTAGCAAGCTGACTTGATTTCAGAGGATGGAGGTCTTTTTGAAAGGAGGTTTTGCACATCATATACCACATCTGATACCTACATCAGAAAACTCATATGAAGATACCTTTCACAATTTAGATGACTAAAAATACGAGAAAAGATATGGAGATTTTAGTTAATTTAGAATTTGGTTTCTTGGGAGATGTTACTTTGTTGGTACCAAGGTTAATAGTTTCAGCATAAGGAATCAAATTTGAGATTGAACCAGAGATATCTTTTGATAAGGTTATTGTTTTTCAATGCGGCATATTCAGTGTAGAATACCCAATAATGAACTAGAAACATTCTTCAAACTAATTGATACATTTGTATTGTTTGCATTTAATAACTCAAGTTGGCTTGAATGATTCCAACACATTGCATTCCTAAATGATTGCATATAATGCTGTTTGGTAAGCTTTGGATGCGAGCATATGTTAGAATGAGGACAGTCTGTTAATTACTTCCTAAAAGATTTCTTTTGCTTTTGAAGATTGAGATTTTGGAAGATTTGGGGAAACTTTTGCGAATTTGTTTTCCCTAAGGAGATCCAAATGTTGTTGCCATTAGTGGAAGAGACATTGTACTTCTATAACTAGAATCATTCATTTATTGACTTTTATCCTAAGTATCTATAGTATACAATCTCCAATAAAAAGAGAAGCTACATAGGTGTCGGTCATGTTGAAAGAAAGTTAAATTGACACCATCTCAAGTAGTCAATTCATTAAAATGGTGACTGGCAATCACAAATATTGAAGCATGGACGTGGTGGTGGTATAGTGTGGGTTTACGCTCACATTTAGCAAGTCGAAGAAATCAACAAAGTTAAAAAAAAGGAATCTTTGTGTGTGTTAAATGTTTCAAAGGAGACATGCAATGGCACGTCTTGGATTGGCTACTAATTGCTAGCATGTTAGTCTGGTGGTTTACTTGAGATTTGCATTGAGGTCATGAACCTTGCCACAAGCTTGTAAGCTGGTTATAACTTATAACTACCCAAAAAGCTATAAACAGGAGGCCCCTTTATCATTGGAAATGCTCTTTCTTAAAAATCAAGAGATGTATTAAGAGCTTTAGAGCTTGTAAGGAAATATTAATTGTTTTGTAATTGGATTGTAGACATGTATGGATTTTATGCCTTTAGAGAAGTCTATTTTCTAGGAAAATCTAAACTTTTAAATTCTCTAGTTTATTTCTTTAGAATTTATTGCATTATTGGTAGATAAAATAGATCAATTTCAATTTTGTATGAATATTTGATATTCTATGACATAGCATTAGGAGGAACTCCATCTTTGTTTCTTTGAACGATTTTATTTCCTATTATGATTGGATGTTGTTGAATTCTTTATTTATAAGCAATATTTGTATTTATGTAAGTATTCTTGTATATTCTATAACCTACAAGACTTTTATAGGTATTGAGTGAAGAGAAACCTTCTAATAGGACTTGTCAAATTTTTTTTGGTTCCATGCTTTGCCTATAAAGTTTTGAGTGTTCTGGTAGTCATTTGTTGCCTAGGGTTTGCTTAAGCTTTGTTTTAGGGTTCACCTAAGGTCTAAAAACCTCGTTAAACCCTAATAGTCCTATGCCCTAACTTTTATTTCTAATCCCTTGTTGATTGGTTGTAGTCGGTTGTCAATCGTATAAGTCACAACTTAAGCCATTGAAGTCATTTACTTACCAACCCTTTGTTCCTAGCCTTTCCAGTCGAAATGTGCTTTTAAATGTTTATTAAGTCTTTTCACGTGGGTCATGAAATATTTTATCTTATGCCTAAAGTCTTAAATCTTGGGTCTGATGTTTTCTTTATGTCTTATTTGTTCATCGACTTAGTAAATGACCCCCTTTTAAGTCATGACTTAAATGCACATTCTTTAATTGTCTCATATTGCTTGTTGGGGTGGGTCCCATGTTGCCAAGTGTTCGCTTATCATTGGTTCTACTACCCTGCGCTGATTAAAATATTCATTAAAAACTTTTTGTGCAGTCACGGGAGAGTGCCACGTGTTCAATCCGTGCAAGCGTTTAAGTCGAGCTTGTGAAAGGCTTTTGGCGAGCCCATGATCCAATGGTTATAAGAGTGCCATGTGGCGCAATCTAGACTGTTCACCCCCATTCTATGGGGAACCATTTGTGAAGACTTTTATTGACCGCGGAATCGTAGGATGATGCCACGTGGCAAGCTCTCCACCGTTTGATGAAGATTTATGAAATGTTGAAAATTTTGGTTGAAGTATTGGAACCATGAAGTGAGATTAAACAATTCACATGTTGGGACACGTGACACAATTTGGGCAGCTTTTTGCGATTCCACGGGCCTCAATTTGTCGGTCCAGTGCATGATCGGGAAAACGTGGGAAAGTGACACGTGGACTTCTTTGATCTATTCAAAGACGGTGGGGCCCCTAGTGATAAGAAAAAGGGTGTCTACGTGGACAAAAGCTATTGGTCTGTGTTTTTTCAAAGCAAGTCAAGTTTTTTCAAACTTGTTTAACTTCATCTGAGACATTCAATCAAACAAATCAACTACAAATCAATGACCAAATTTAAAAAACACAGAATGGGTAGCTGCAAGCTCGCTGGTTCATGTGAGTGGAGATTAATAGCAAACAAGATGCCATAGGGCCAAATTCAAGTGTTTTTTCACCATAAAAGCTGAAATTAAAGCATTATTGCAAGTTATCAAAGCATTCAAAGCATGAGGAAATCAAAGTTGGCGAAATTTTGAGCTCTCATCATCCAAAACTAGGGTTTTCATTGTATGCACACCTGTAAGTGAAATTCTGCTAAATACTTGCTTATTTCTTCGCAAAATTACTAGTAGCTATTGTTTTCGTGTTGGAATTACCATCTTAATTCTACTATAAGCTAGGGTTTTCTTGTTTATGTCTAAATTGCTTAGAATTTTCTAGTTCCTGTCAAATTGCATACAAAATCCTACAATCGCTAGAGGAACTCTAGTTTTTCTTGCATTGCTATCAAAATGTCACCCCCGAGGTAACAATCCTTTGCTTCAACCCCGACTCGAGCCATACCTGATGACATTTTGGCCCAATTACTTGAGTCAACCAATAGTAAAGTTGATAGTAAAATCAAACTACAAGGCTTCAAAGCATATAAGGGTTTCACAGACATATATTATGGGGTTAGAGATACCCAATTAACCCTATCTGGTTGGGAGTTGTTTAAATATTGGTATGGGAAGAGGAATGCCCCAGTTCCAACCTGCAACATGTGGAGATTGGACTTAGGGAAATTGGTTGTCCCTAATGTCTACCTTGATGTGGATATGGTAAAAGCAATAACTGCCAACTATGATGAACATATCAAAGTTGTGAGAACACACTTGGGGGGTGTGATGGAAAATTGGATAGGTAATCAATTATCGATGTCTTCCAATTAAACTTTTCTACAAGCAAGCCCATCAACCTAGAGGAATTCAGAAGACAGTATGAGAAGAATAAAAGTACTCATAGGGCAATTCTCTTATCTAGCTTCAAAATTAAGGACAATCATAGAAGGGCTGTCAGGATCTCACCTGTGGAATAAGAATCCTTTGAAGTAGATGGTTTTGAAGGGTATTTTTCCAAAACATACCACACATTGTGCCAAGTTCTAGGATTTACCCCTTGGAGAAGATGCTTGTTATGTTCATGTTTATGGTTGCAAACATTTAAAACCTAATGGTGAATTAGGAATATGACTATGCTTCCTACCTACCATATGCCATTCATAAGGGGTTGGTAGCCATTAAGAAAGGGGAGATGGGAGTGATGTTTTGGTGGTATTCACTTTTGTGCCACATATTCCTAGCTTGGGGAAGGAAGGATTTAGGTGATGGTTTGCAAATCAAGTTAAAGGGAGAGAAGGATGAAGACCTCCTAGTGCAGATATGGACACATTTGCTTGATATGCATTGTCCACAATCATACTATGTGACCTTCACCAATTTATTTGTTGCTAAAATAATGCATTTCTTGAAAGGTCAAGTATTGAGAGTTCTAGTTGAATTGCATGATTTTCTAAGACCAGTTGAGAGAAAGTCATGATTGGGAATCAAGCACAATTGGGGAGATGTGATTGTATATTCAGATTGCACTATTCTAAGGGTATATGGGAGCCCTGTTTCTCCACATGTGTTGCCTAGGTTTGTGCCATTGAGAGTTGGATTTTTGGAAGTAATGTGGTAATTGTTTCATGCTAAAGGGGCCCACTTGCAAATAAAAAAAAAAGGTTCTTTCTTCCCACACCTCACAGTATTTTCAAACTTTGCTATGAACAAGGATGGATGGAAACAAATTCCAAAGGTACTTAATCTTTATAGGATGAAGCCAAAAGGGGCCAAAAACTATGATCCAGAAGGATTTATTGATGCCCCAAGGAAATAATCAATAGGTCAAGGTTTTATCACAATATTAACTATGTTAAGGATGTTATTAGAAACCATTTTGACTTGAAGGAGATTGAAGCTATAAAAGCAAAATGGATTGCTTTTGAGAAGTTTGAGAATGCTAAAATAAAAAGAAACCCCTCTTCAAGGGAGTATACACACACACACATAGATATATATATATATGATTTTGGCTTAAGAATTGAGGCCATCTTGTAGAATTTTGACAAAATTGTGGGAGAGGCACCAAAGGCTCAGGAACAAGAAAAGGATATAGTAAAAGCTCTTGTACTAGAAGAGAGGCCAACCTACCATCCTCCATAGAGGCCTTATGTTTTGCAAGGAGACCCAAGGGAATTGTGAGGAAAGAACAAACACGAGCTTCTCCTTCCCTGTTAGTTGAGTCAAGGGTTTCAACACTAGTGCATCAAGCACCCCCTTCTCCATCACATAATGTCATTGACATTGATTTACCACCAAAGGAGTCTTCACCAAGGAGAAGAAAAGTTGAAAAGGCTAAACTTGTTGATTATCCACCAGACTCTAAGGATGAAGAAGTTGTAACTTCAGATGACGCCATGCAACAAATGCCATCTCCTCAAAAGGATGATGATCTACAACCCCTAGAGAGAAGAGTGACCCAGACTATTATAGGAGGGACACCACTGATGATATAAGAGAAGATGCCTATTTGAAATTCATGGATGATGATGCATTTGTTAAGAGTAGTGTTTTTAAGGAATTTGTGTGGAGAAGTAAAATGGATGAATTTGAGAAAAGACTGCATGAAGAAGTAGCTAACTTTCGTGATCAATCCAAGAAAGAAATATTAGACAGATTGGTTGTTCAGATGAAATCAAAGAAAAAGGATATGACACTAGAGGAAGGTAGGAAACTTGTGAGAGAAAGTGGTATCCTCCTCCTGCCTGAATGGGACATAGCATTTGCTATTGCCCTAGATACTATGAAGAAGCATGATGCACAAGTTTCTTCATCAAAGGATGAAGTATTGGCTACTTTGACTGTGTTTGTATTTAGTCTTAAGTGGGACACATTGGCTATTTGGGCTCTTGCCCCAAATACAAACAAGCCAACAATTGTTGAGCCTGTTGTTGACATGAGAGGAGGGTTAATAATTAAGAGGGTATTAGATACATCTGTAGCTGAGGCAGCCACATTGGTTGTGAATGTTGCCCATTTTAGTAAGGTAACAACTGAATCTTTGCAGTTGCAACATGATCAAGCCCTCAAGAAATATTAGGATCTGTGTGTTGAATACAACAAGGATAGGATGAATATAGCTCAATTAGAGCTACAATTGGAAATGTTACAAGCACAACAACCTTAGGCCCAACAACAACAACCACAACAACAGACACCTCCTCCTTCTCCTCCACCCCAACCTTTGGCAATGGTGGTGTATCAAGACATGTCATTGGTGCCAAGTACCTTTGCAACACCTCCTCCTAGAGCAAGAATCAATAGGAGAGCATTGCTAGAGCAGATGAAAGTGTATAATGAATTGTTTGAGCATTATATCAAATACAAGAAGGATGAGAACACATAGGGACAATTGATGGGTAAAATTTTGAAGAAAACTCATGGTGTTCACAAGAATTATTCTTTAACAATTTCAGCTTTTGACATGTTTATAAAGGATAGAAGATAGGCCATTCCTCTCATGCAAACATGGATTCCAAGATTGAATTCTTTAGTAGGCATGATCAAAGGCTCTACGTATGACAACAATAAACTAGAATAGATCATTCCTACATATCAGATTGTGAAGAATTCAATGGAGTACAAAGGAATGGTAGACCCTATGGAGGAGAAAATGAAAGAGTTGCTCGAGGGTTTTAATGAGAGTGACTTGGGAATTCTTTCTGATATCTTGAATGAGAACGGTGGAGTGAAATCATATGAAGATTGGAGAGCACAAATGAAAAGCATCACTGCCACATTGGCATATCTAATTTGTGAAGGGGATCCCATAGATGTTGAATTCATGAAGATATGTATTGATAAGGTATGGGACACAAATAGATTCTTGGAAGAATTTGACAAGGAGGTAGATTCTGTGATGAGAAAATATGGAGCTTACAGGACTAGATTGGATGAGTTTATGGCATTCAAGTGGTCTTCAGAGGAAGAATATGATGCATGGGATAAAAGATACAAATAGCTTCCCTGAGTTGTAAAGGCTTTAGATGAAGTGGAACTTTCTTTTTGTCCTAATATGCACAATCAACGCTAACAATAGTCTCCAACAACTTCAGCTAAAGGATTTTGTTTTCTAATGGTCAAGGTTTTTGTCTTACATGCCTAGTCAACTCTCCAACCGACTGGGAGATGAGGGAAGCGACAAAGAGTATAACTATCCGCATCTAGCACTTTTTGGAGAGGACAAAGATTACAAGTATAATTGTATTTGTCCTTAGAATATTCCCTCCACAAGTAGTTGTGCTCATATTTTGAGATGTAATTGATAGTCAAATGAAAATATGACATGTACTTGGCCCAAAGCTTGTTGCTCCCTTGTTCTTATAAAAGGGAAATCAAGGCCATTTGCATGGATCTTTTGGAGAATTTTGTATTTGAAGAGCATAGAGAATAAAGTATGAGTCTTTTCTAGGTTTTATTGAGTTTGAATTGTATGTAGTTTGTAGGTTTTTGCTTAATGGTACTAGAATTTTTAAATACAATGGCATAATTCTTTGGCCAGTTGTCTCCTATGTTGGAAACATTTAATCCTTTGTTAGAGGATGGCTGCCCCCAACGTAAACCTGCAACCTCTAATTCAACCTGCCAACAAATTAATTGTGGTAGGTAAGTTTGAATTTCAAATTTTAGCGCTCATTCTCATGAGCTTGAAACATGTAAAGGAAAATAGAATGTATTTGTTAGTTTTGAGAAGTCGGCTTTTGTATTGAAGTGGAAACTCTGCAACAACAAAAGGCATATTCGGCAAAAGGGAATGTTCAAGAGATAGTAGTGCACAAAAATAATGTTTATTAGATGCAACACAGTGACAACGTGAGCTATAGGATTGTAGCCAGTTATAGTTGTTGAGGTGTGAGTGTAACACCCTTGTATTGGACATCTGTCCAAATAGTTTAAGCTTTATTTTGTTGTGTAAAACAAAGCACATTCTCTATGTTTTTTGTAATTTTGAAAAGCAAAGATGGAATATATGCAAATATAGTTTTCTGTGTGTCATAGTTTCTTTAGTGTTGTCTCTGCGCATTTCCTATGTATTATTTTCTCTTTTGTCCATCCTATCACAACAGTGACTTTGTGTGGCTACACCCTTGCTTGCCAACAAGTGGTATCAGAGCCCTATTTTTTTTGGGTAGTAAGTTTGTTGTGGGTGTGTTTAAAAAATCCCTAGGTTATCTAAGCAATAATCTGTTTTCTCAAATTTGAGAAATATGGCAGGAGGTGAGAGAAAAGGTTGGCAAGCAATCGCCAAACTTTGATGAAAAAAAGTATGATATATGGGCTAAGAAAATGAGAACAATATTGGTTGCTAATGACCTATGAGAGTTGGTCATAAACGGGTTCAATGATATCATAGACCCATTAGCCTATGCAACCCTTTCAAAACCTCAAAAGAATCATTGAAAGAAGTAAGAATGAAAGATGCAAAAGCCCTCAATTTGCTTGAGGCAACCTTGAGTGAGGCTATTTTCCCACATATTGCAACAACAAATTATGCAAAACAAGCTTGGAAAATATTGCAAAATAGTTACAAAGGGATTGACAAAGTGAGATTAGTAAAGTTGCAAGTCCTAAGAGATTTTGAGACCCTACAAATGAAAGATGGTGAGTCTATTTTAGACTTTCACACCAAAGTGTCTACCTTGATAAATCAGCTGAGAGTCAATGGAGAAACAATGGAAGAACAAAGGATTATTGAGAAAATCCTAAGAAGTCTTCCCTCTAGATTTGATCCTATAGTCATTGCCATTGAAGAGGCAAAGGATTTGTCAAGATGACTATAGATGAGTTGATGGGTTCACGACAAACCCACGAGCAACGGTTGAACAAATCTGCTCCTTTCCTAGAGCAAGCATTCAAAGCTTAGACCAATGGAAGAGGTCGGGGAAGAGGAAGAAATAACAGAGGTAGAGGTCAAAGAGGCAGAGGAAGAATCAATTCTGGAATAGGAGGTTTTGACAACACAAAGGAGTCGAGTAGCTCATAGTCAACAAACCAGAACCAGAAGAACATCAGTTCAAATCAAAGGTATGACAAGAGCAATGTCCAATGTTATTACTGTCACAAGTATGGACATTATGCTAGTGAGTGTAGAAAGAAGCAACGTGACCATGGAGGCCAAAATACAAATGTAGCAAATGAGAACAAGGCTGCAAATGACAAATAGTCCAATATATTCATTGTTTGCAACCTTATTGAACATAACAATGATGAAGTATGGTACTTGGACAATAGATGCAATAACCACATGTGTGGTAACACGAACTTCTTTGCCTCCATAGACAACAACATAAAAATTGAAACCAAAATGGGAAATGATGAGAAAGTTGTTGTCATGGGAAGAGATGTAGTCAATATCCAAACCAAGAATGGTGAGAGGCAACAAATCCAGGATGTCTATTATGCCCCCGTCATAAAGCATAATCTATTAAGCATTGGACAAATGGTCCAAAATGGTTTTAAAATCTTGATGGAGAATGGGGAGTGCAAGATATTTGACAAAGGAGGCCACAACAACAAAGTGATGGTTGTAGCGTAAATGACAAGAAATAGAATGTTTCCTCTTAGGATGCACATAGTATATGTGACAAACACGACAAAACGACAACAACAATGTTCTTCAATGCTCACAATAGTCGAACAATAGTTGGCGGTGGTGGAACAATAGTATGCATTCAAGATAGTCATCAAAGACCCATCCAAACTTTGGCATTTGAGGTATGGGCACTTGAGCTTTTCTAGTTTAAGTTTATTGTCTAGGAAAGAAATGGATAGAGGTCTACCATCCATTGTAGAACCCAATGGAAATTGTGAGGTATGCATTTTAGGAAAACAACATAGGTAGCCATTTCAATCTTGGTATTCTAGGAGAGCAAGAGCACCTCTTGAATTAGTGCACTCATATTTGTGCGGACCCATGAAATCCCCCACCTTAGGAGGAAACACATATTTTATGACAGTCATAGATGACTACAGCAAAAAAAATTGGGTCTATTTCTTGAAAAATAAATCAGAAGCCTTTGAAAAGTTTAAATGGTTTAAGGCAACAGTTGAAAAGAAGAGTGGTCACTATATCAAAGCCCTTAGAACAAATAGAGGGGGAGAGTACATCTCCAAAAAATTTCTAAATGGAGTAGCCGAGAGGAAAAATAGGACCATTCAAAATATGATAACAAGTATGCTAAAAGCAAAAGGGCTGTCACACATTTTTTGGGGAGAAGTTGTAGCAACAATAGTGTATATACTGAATAGATGCCCAACAAAGGCTGTCCATGATAGGATTCCACAAGAGGCATGGAAAAACAACAAGTGGAGTGTTGGAACACTTAAAGATATTTGGGTGTGTGGACTATGCACTTGTGCCAAAAGAGAAGAGGCAAATATTTGATGATAAGAGTGAAAAGTGTATTTTCATAGGCTATAGTGAGGAGTCAAAAGCCTACAAATTGTACAATCCCATCACTAAGAAGGTAGTGATTAGTAGAGATGTTTTTATTAAAAATGAAGTATGGGATGGAACTGTAGATGACACCTTAGGTATTTCAGTCACAATACCCCTTGATGAAAAAGCTCTGAAAGACAACTTAGGGGGAACTCAAGAGAGTAGTAGTTCAGGAAGAAACTACCGTAGAGCATTAGAAAACAACATTAGTGATGTGCAACAAAATAGTAACTCTAACAATGTTCAACAGAACAACAGCTCTAAACATAGATAACAAAGTAACAAAGTAGCAGCTCCAGAGTACAACAAAGCAGTAGCTCTGATAGTCAGCAGTACAGTAGCTCCAGAGGTCAGAGTAGCAGCAACTCGGAAGCTAATTCAGAGCCTACACTCGCATCATTGATGCCACGAAAGAAAAAGAGTGTGAGGGAAATTTTTGACAACACGCAACATGTTAGGCTATTTGGTTGAGGAGGATCCTTGCTGATTTACAACAACCAGAAGACAAAACAGTCATTCATTGGTTTCTTCCATAGCCTTGACAAAGAATCCAGTCTTCCATGGATGAAGGAAACACATTGAGATCCGATATCATTTCATAAGGGAACTTGTAGAACAAGGTGAGATTGAGCTTCAATATTGTAGATCCGAGCAGTAGCTTGCTGAGATCTTCACCAAGGCATTGCCAAAGGATAGTTTTGAACGCCTAAGAGATAGGCTTGGCATTGTGGACAACTTCAAAGATCAACTTTGAAAGGAAACTGCAGATTGAAATCCGACTTCGGATTAAGGGGGAGTGTTGTAAACAGTTAATCCTTCATCAGAGGATGGCTGCCCCCAACGTAAACCTACAACCTCTGTTTCAACCTGCCAACAAATTAATTGTGGTAGGTAAGTTTGAATTTCAAATTATAGTGCTCATTCTCATGAGCTTGAAACATGTAAAGGAAAATAGAATGTATTTGTTAGTTTTGGGAAGTCAGTTTTTGTATTGAAGTGGAGACCCTGTTGTTGGAGCCTAAAATTCCGTGCAAAATTTTAGGCTCCCATGTGTGCAAAATGTTTTTGATTTCAGCACTCGATTAGTACAATTGAAAAATCTACTCTGTTAAAATGATCAACTTTGAAGGATAATATTAAATAACTGGAAGACTGTCAAGACAAATCAAGTGGTGCTTTTGATTCTCCCCATCTCAATGTGCATCCATGTCAATTTTCAGAGCTTCAGGACATCATTTGGTATTTTTTCAAAAGCAGTTCCAAATGGATTTTACCCAATTTGAACACTGCACTTCCAAAAAGTTGCAAAATTGGGCAACTTTGATGTTTGATAAGGAAGAAGATTGAAGAAAAACCCTTTTGCCTACATATTCACATGACCTAATGAATTAATCTCCAAAGTTATAGCTACCCAGGATTAAGTTTGGTATTTTTTCCGAAAGGGCAAGTGGTGGGTTTTAGTTGAGTTGAATAGCTGCAATTTCTCAGAAATGCTTTATGTGCAACTTTGAATATTAATATCTTGCAAGGTTGATGAATTCATGCAAATCCATCTTGCAACCACACTCCCCCACCATCAATTATCATACTGGTGAACTTTCATGGCTCAAGGATGAGTTTAGACTAGTTTTCCAAAGCAATTCTAGTGGCTACTTGACCCATTTTAGTCATAATGCAAAATTCAGAAAGCAAGCATCAACTTAGAAATAAAGCATTATGAAATATGATCAATCAGGGTCGTGATTAGAGTAATCTTGGGAAAGAGACCCTTAAGAAGTATTTTGACTAAAGTGATCAAATTGGATGACACCAATAATTGAAACAGAGTTGAAGGATGTGTAGTAACCAAAGGGTATTTATGTTGTTTGTTTTCAATGATAATGATGCATGTTGATACACATCATAGCATGGATGATAATAACAAAAAAAAATACAAAGTCATACTACAATTCAAAGTAGTTGGAATTGTGGAAAATTCAAAATGTAATATCAATTTATGCTCTACAATTTTCTAGATGATATCAGAGCAATTCAAAATCATGTATTTGTGAGAATAGTTTAAACATATGATGTTTAGCAGTTGCAGAATTAATTTTGTCTTGAGTTTTGACTTTGCACCTATGTGTAGAAACCTGGAGGAAGAGCTTGTGGATGACATGCAGATATGACAACAATCTGCATGATATTTGAATCTACATTTGAATTTGCAATGGAGGCATCGACCTGGTATTTTAATCTACAGAGAAGGCATTTACAAATACTAGATCCTCCTTCCTGTATGCTAGGTAGACAAGAGTTGTTTGTAGAGTTGGGATATTCACATAATGGCGGCCTACATGAGGCCTATAACATCTGCTTGCTTGAACATCTACCCAGATCTCTCAACTCAAAAAACACATTTTCTCATTATCTGCAAATAACCAATCTGTTACACATTCATAGTGTTTCCAAGAGTTTCCAGCTAGAAGGAGACATCTTAAGATTACTAGTTCATGGGTTTGCTAATAAAGGCATTGAATGTAATTTTCATTGACTAATGCAATGCTTTATTGTTTCATGATACACACCAAAGAGTAGAAGGGTGTGAAAGTAGAAGTGGTATTCTATGAAGTTGTAATGGAAACAATGCACAATGTTTAAGAGGATTCTAAGCCTCTGCCAAGTTTGTGAGATTGTAGTATTTTTGAAAGACTTGTCACTCCATGCTAGATAAGAAGTTATACTTTGTTGCCAAGACAAAGAGAGAAGTTTGTAGATTTAAGGAAGAACTAAAGGCATCAACCTAACACCTTATATCGATCACTTAATCTTGATATGTCGTTGATTGGTCTATGTAATCTCATTGTGAAGAACTCAAATCATTGCACAAATTTTTGGTTTTCCCTGTCTGGAAAGGGTATTTCAATTAATTCAATTGGTGGTTCTCCATCAGGGAATAGACCATTATTTACTTTTTCATCAGACTACGCTTTGGAATTCAATGTGTTGAGGTTTTGGCCAGAACTTGATGGAATGGATTCCACCTGGAGCGAAGACCCTACTATACCATTTAAAGATTTGCAAAAGCATTATCTTTCGATCCACCGAGATACAAGCTCCATGTAACGACACTTAATGATCAGTTCTTCTGGAGGATGTTTGGGAGGGATCTATCAATGATATAGTGAACTAAGTATCTACAAATCTTGGATGCATATTTGTTTCTCGTTCAAAACGATATGAAGGGAAATTACATTGAGCCAAACACTACAATTTAAGTATTCTTGTATATGTATGGGCATCAATCACTTGAGAAAAAGCTCATAACACCCTCAGTAAAAAATATAAGTATTGCATGTAGACTCAAATAAAATAGAATCAAATATTATTATCAGGGTATATTCAAATGCAGAAGGGGACGCACCAAAATAGCTACAGATGCATTATCAATAAAGAATAAAAGTGTTTGTAAAGAGGCAGGTAAAAGTCAACAGCTAAGTCTACATGAGGAGATTGGAAATTTCAATAGTTGCAGATAAAAAAAAGATAAAGAAGCTCACGATTTTGGAAAAGAGGCAGGTAGTGGCTTTTGGTGGGAGATTGGAATAGTATGAAGGGGTTATGCAGAAGGCAAAGGAGGTGCAACAAGAGGAGGGGGCGTTGAATCTCCAAGGAAGCTGCATCTGGTGGAAGTTAAGATAGTCACACCTTGTAAAAGGAAAATAAACATTTGAAATGCAATAACAATGTTTCCTCAAAGTGTAAGGTAAATTGTTAAATTGTCATGCAACAAAAAAGGGCAATAGGTAGATAAAATGCCAATGCAGATACATTATGAGGAAGAGAGGTATGTTTGGCGTGGACAAGTAAAGGAAGACCACGCCACATAAAGGGAATAAGGTATGGTTTCGAAATGAAAGCAAGATGAATGGAAAAAATAATAATTTTGGAGTTTAAATCTTCAAGCCATGGCCATAATGAAGTGAAGGAACGATATCAAAGATGAGTACTGAGATAACACATCTATCCAGAGAAAGGAATCAATCTTATATATTCACAAAAAAATATGTATCTCTCAGTTAAAACCTTCACTACACATGGAGAGTGATACTAGCTACACACAGTGCTAACATGGTGTACCAAAACAAATGTCATGGTGCACGCAGAATGGGAGCATGAAGAAAAATGCATAGATAATAAAGAGCAGATGACTCTGGGTATTTCCTACGTACCCACAAACAACCCGATAGGAAACCCTAAAAATGGTAGTAAATATGTAAAATAGAGTTTTATCAGAGAGAAATGAACAATCATAGCAACTTTCCCAAATTTCCCCAACTATGAGGGTCTCTCCGATGAGGTTTTTAGGAAGAGTCCTACTGATGGCCACACACCATTTATATTGCATATCAATGAGACACATTAATATCGACAAGAGAAAGTGAGTCTCATTGGCAATGCATGCCACTCATTGACAATGCATGCCACGCCGAAAGTTTGAGGGCCAATGTAAATATTTAAATGAATGCTACAAGTACAATATGGGTAACATAAAGAAAGAGATATAACATTGTGGGAGATAATATTACTTTGGGAAAGTACAATCTTCACATTTTTAGCAAGGGGACTAAGGTGAATAATTATTTTACCCACAAAGGCATAAGGGGTAAAAAATTATAATATATTTGCACGAGGAAGTGGAATATTTTCACCAATGGGATTTAAAGAATGGGTAATTATTTTACTCGAAGGAATGATCTATTAAATTGGGTGAAATATTTCAACCAAGCAAGATATAAATGAAATATTTTTTCATTGAAGAAGCTACGAGATCGGGTAATTATTTTTATTTTTAATGGGTGAAGGTGAAGTGAAAGTTTCTAGTAAATGAAGATCACTAAAATTAATTTCACGGAGATGATGATTAAAATATTTAATTTTTTGAAGGCAATTAATCAAATATTTTTGTCGAAGAAGAAGAATACTGAAGAGATGCAATGAATAGATACGAAAGGTCATAGCCATAAAAATACAATGTATATATGTAAGATGAAATAAAATCATGAAAGATTTAAGCAGTAGGTTAGGAAATCATCAATAGTTGGATAGGTTGAACAGTTGCCGAAATAGAACATTATGCTATGTATTGCAAAAATATTTTGAAGTAATATAATGGACAATAAGGCTTAATCTTGTGATCCAATTGTGGTGTCAATTGTTTGTTGAATTAATTGAAAAATATTATCAGGTTGTCTCCAAGCTTAACATTTCCTTATTATTATTATTATTATTATTATTATTATTATTATTATTATTATTATTATTTTAAAGGTGCAATGCACCCATATTATTAGGGGTAAATGCTTTTGACCGAAGCTATGAACCAGGTACAAGAAATCCACAAGAAACTACCAAACCTGTGAGCACAATGGCCCAACGAAGGCACAAGGCCTGCAAGCACTTTGGCCCAGCGAGGGTTTGAACCCTGGTGGCCATCACTACAACTAATCAACTTGACCACCGAACCACACCCTTATCGGCCTACTCCTTATTATTTAAATTGATGTATCAAGGATATTTTCAATTTATCAAGGCACATTTGTTGTTCTTGTGTGGTTTAGTTAACTGGCTCCTTTAAGGAAGGATTAAATTCTTTTAATTAATCACAATAATTTGGAGGTCATTTGGATCAATAAGAAGAACTTGATAATTGCATTCTTGCATGTTTATACAAGGTATAAACAGTCACAAGTGTCAAGCAATCCGAATTATAACCATTAATTAAGTCACATATCTTTCACCTCTTGACTCCATTAGCCCATCAGAAAATAGGCACTAGTCATACCAATTCCATTTTAGAATTTCATAAAACCTTATTCAAAACATTCACATTTCAAATTCAATACTAGGAGTAGGAGTAGTTAGCAAGCTTTCATCTATTACACTTTATGCCACTGTGATAGATCCACAAATTTAATTGAGTCATACAATTCTAAATCTGCTTTAGTTGTCAAGGTCTACCCGCCTAGGTTTAGCAAAGCCTAAAGTGCAGGGAGTTATCAAACACATAAGTTAACTTTGTTCGTTAGTTCAAGAATGTTGCTAATCTGATCATAGAGTTTGACATCCTCTTAAGATTTTCAATTTGCATTTTTGAGATCTAACACCTACAACAACATAAGGCATATTCAGTAGAAGGGAATGTTTGGGAGACAACAATGCACAAAAAAAATGTTTATCAGACACAGCGCAGTGACAACTCCAGCTATAGGATTGTAGCCAGTTACAATTGTCGAGGTGTGAGTGTAGCACCCTTGTATTGGTCATCTGTTCAAATAGTCTAAGCTTTATTTTGTTGTGTAAAACAAAGCACATTCTCTATGCTTTGTGTAATTTTGAAAAGAAAAGAAGGAATATATGCAAATATAGTTTTCTGTGTGTCATAGTTTCTTCAGGGTTGTCTCTATGCATTTCTTGTTTGTTATTTTCTCTTCTGTCCATCCTGTCACAGTAGTGACTTTGGGTGGCTGCACCCCTGCCTGCCAACATCCTTTTGTATACCTCGTACAAATTGTGAATGAAAATGATCAAAGATCTTTCAATTCATCATCATTGTCTTTCCATTGAATGTATGTTCTTATTGTAGCTCGTGTTCAAGGAATGAGTTAAAATGCTTTAGTGAGAACATAGATTTGTGTGAATGTATGCAGGGATTTGATAAGTATAATTGGTAGGGAGTTTTGAGTGTAGTAATGTAATGCATTATTGTAAAGCTCTATAGTGTTTGGGTAAAAATATTGTTAAGCAAACCTTAATTGCATTATGTTCTTACTCCATGACCTAGGTTAAGGCACTAGTCTTTTGAATTTACATTTGATTACTAGCTCTAGGATCACACACAAAACATTTACAAACTTTATATTCAATTGAATTATTCGTTAAGTTTGAAGTCTTTCTATGTTCTCTTGCTTTGAAATGTTAAAATGCTTAAAGGATTTTGCTAGATCCTCTCATTTTCATAATCAACAAGGAAATTTGTTGAGCACATAATATGTTATTTGCAGTGTTTAGGATAATTTGGCATGAGAGAATCTTAAGAACACTGTTAAGGATTACCCTCCCGGATTTTGCAGAGCCCAAAGTGAAAAGGGAAAGCATTATCCAACTTTCTCCTAATAGTTGGCCAATCCCTCCAAATAATTGATCATTTAGGAAATGACAATCCTATAGACTATTTGAGAGATATGGTTGGGATTTAAAAACCGCCAACACCTTCCTTGATAATGGAGGAGGAATTCAATCCTACACATTGCCTCTAATCAATATGTGTAGGAAAAGTTTACAAATTAACATTTTTTGGAACACATTATGGAGCATGAAGTGATAGCTTTCATGAAACCTCACATACCATGAGGTTGAGCATATGACCATTCAAGGCAATCATCTTGTGCTAGAACCCAACCTTAGTTGGCTCAACAATGATCATGAGAAAATCACAAGTAGTTTAAGGTGTGATAAATGAAAATTTTACTCTTACAAAAAGGAAATTAAGTTCCTTTGAGAATAAATCCACTTATTACATTATGATGAATCGACAACTTCAATATTACTAAAATTGACTCAATTATCCTTTTTACATAGAGTTTATAATTAAACAAGAAATTAAAAATGAACAATACATCTTGTTCAACTACAATAAACTACTGAAAGTATCTCTATGTAGGAAGTAAATTATAAATTTATTTCAAAAGGAATGAAAAGTACTAACCTTGAGGAACCTATTGTAGCTTTATGGCAGCCTATACCTTGGACACCAGTGGATCACATAGATGTCCCCGCATTGCATTGTTGTCCAATCTAGACGTGCACAACAAGTACAATCAGGTCCAAGAAATATTCATGTATGCTCAAAATGAAACAACAACTTTATAAAACACGGTATTTAAAATGATGATGAAACTAGTTAATTAGATGTTTAAGATAAAGAACTGAAATACTAGAGAGAAGAGTTAGGAAATGTATCACCGAATGATGCTTCTCCAAATAGACACTTCCAACGAAAAGGAAAGAAAAACGTTTTTGGGTGGTTGTTTGAGGGGCTTGCCTTAGTCAAACCCTCGTTTTGGCCTTCTGACCTCCACAATAGCCAATATTTTAATAATAATAATATTGGAAAAGTTAAAAATGTAAATGTTTCAAATGAAAATATTGTTTCAAACTTGTGTTGTCATTGATGTCAATAAAGCATTGTTGCATTGGTGTCAACCCTTGACGAAGCAAGTGTGTTCAAGTGTGTTAGTTGCATTATGTTTTCATTAGTAGTGTCATTGGTGTAAACCTCTAATGTAGCAATGATGAGTAAGTGCTTGTGGATATCAACCTCTTGTGTGGTTGAGATGCTAAGATGTTGCAAATCTTGAGATGGTGTTTGTGATGCTTGGTTTCCAAGTGCTTTTGAGAAAATTTGAATAAAAGAGAGTTCAATGTAACAAAGTGGTGTTTAATGTTTGGCTCAACATTTTGTCATGGTTGAAGATATGCCCACGCGGTTTGGATGTGGTGATCAAAGGTGTTCAAAGGTCTTATACGCAAAGTTTCAGGTTTTGGATCATACTGTAGTGGAAGATGTGTTTGATAGTCTATCTGTGTGGTGAAACAGTGTGTCTAGGAGAAATGAGACTACTCAACATTTCTCTGCAATGAAGGTTTTGAGGTTGCGGATCTAGGAACGTGCTTATTTTGTTTGTATGTACCTTCCTTTGAAGCTTCAAGTGTTGAGTTTTTCCATAAAGTTGCATGGTATATTGGATGTTTGTGCAAGTATATTTGGTTGCATAGAATGAAGGTGTTCTTGAGTTTCAGGTGGTTGTAGTAGTTGTGCAAAATATTTTGATGATGCCAAAATATTCTAAGATATTGTATGAATAGTGTGGAATGTTGTTGTGTGGTCTGTGAGATGTTTCTAAATCTTGAGAAGTGTGTTTGGTGTCGCTCATTAGTGTTAATGCGGGCTTGGTCAACCTAGCGTGCTAGCACTAATTATGGAGGATAATTATTGATTAAGGAAGTGTTGAGAAGCGTGTTGGTGTAGATTTGGGTCCCAATTAAGTAATGACATGGTTTGGATTCACTTCTTTATATTGTGGAGGTGTTTGGTGCAAACCTATTTGATGTTGCATGGTAGAGGTATATACATTTCCTTAAGGATGAACTAATTGAGATTGTTTTAGGTCGCGAAGGGTATAAATGCAAGGAGAAATGTTGTATGGATTAAGTGCGAA
Source organism: Sequoia sempervirens (assembly GCA_007258455.2). NCBI lineage: Eukaryota > Viridiplantae > Streptophyta > Pinopsida > Cupressales > Cupressaceae > Sequoia > Sequoia sempervirens. Next base: position 311,617,753 of record VDFB02000017.1, on the reverse strand, counting down.
GTGTGTGTGATGTAAAAGATGTGAAAGTGATCAAGGTTGTTGATCTAAGTGCGAGGCTTAATGCTTATGAATTCCTAATGCAGTGAGCAGAAGGTGTCTACATTTCAATCTGTTTGTGCTTCAATGGAGTTGTACCTTTGGCATATGAGAGATGCATTGCTAGCAATTCAAATTGGTAGTGAGCCACCCCTTCTTTCTTTCTTTCTTCTAGACAATGAGTCATTTGGCAGTGAGCCATCGACAATGAGCTTTTCTTTATCTTTCTGGGTAGTGAGCCCTTGGCAGTGAGCCCTATTGTATTTGGTGTTGCAATTCATATATTAGTGAGCTAATCCTCACCATGGTTTTTCCCTTCTTGGGTTTTCCACATAAATCTGGTGTTCTTATGTGTTTGATGTGTTTGCATTACTGTTTTATATATTTACATTCTACTAATGCATGTTAAGGGTTTAAGAACTAATGCAAATTCGAATGTCAATGAGGTTTTTTGATGTTTTAAAAAATACAACTGATTCACCCCCCTCTCAATTGTCCTGTGTATCTAACAAATATAATCTATTTTGATATATATAAAAAAAAACACTATGATAGCACTTGAAATTATTTAAATGAAAATAAGAAATGATAAAATGAGGAGAAAGGGAACAATAATATTGGAACAAAATCACTTGGAAGTTCCTTCAAATCCCCAAGAAGAATGGTGTTGCCTCAATCTTATCATTCTTCACAATTCTGTGAAGATGGTGATAAAAAATGCTCCAGAAAGTCATATGCACAACATTGGTAAAGCTTGTTGGTTGGAAAATGATAGAGTTTCTTCAAAAATTGTAGAGCTAGAGTTGGAGAAAGTGAAAAATCAAAATCCTCTTACAAAAGAGGTAATTCAATATGCTTTTACTTGGTTTGACTACATGTAGGAGTGTTAATTTTGAATTGTTAGTGGGAAAGTAACGCTCTAATGACCATTGGAACTATGATATTTTGTGAGACATGATGGAAAATTTGGATTTAGAGAGTCCAAATTATCATATAAATACCATAAATGTATGATCTAAGTGCTAACCTTTTGTAGTTGGAATGTTTTATATCAGAGGGCTAAAGTGTGGACACGATTTAGTGTGAAATTGCAAGGCTATGCAATTTTTGACACTACATTCCCCCCCCCCATCCGCCCCCGCCTCCCTCCCCATTTTAGTAGGCATATGACCTAAACTAAATAAAGTAGAAAACAAATCACAAAATTTTATCCAAGGATATTGTAGATGATGCGAAATCTTCAAATTGGGTGAAGATACCCCTCGGAGGAAGACTTTGAAAACAACTAAAATGCTTGCATGAGACAAACGTGATACAAGAATTTCACAAGTAGACATGTTAGCTAAAAGATAGACTAGCTAACAAATACATTAAACAAAAAAAACAAGAAAAACACTCAAGCACAACCAACATACAAAAAAAGAACACCCAACAAAAGAAAAAAGAATAAGAGTATGAAAAAGATGATAAGAGGAGTATGGCTAGCAAGCTATGTTATGCTAGAGTCCATACAATGCTTTCTATTGGTCATGGTTACTACAAGTTGCATTGTAGGGTAACCATGAAGAAAGGTAAGACATATGAGAACCCACAAGTTAGTAAGTTATATTATGCTAGGTGGCTCATATGCTACCAAGCTGCAAAGAATGTAAAGATCATTAATGCTTTGAAAATTAGAAAAGTGAAATGTGTTCAATGAGTCTCCTCTTAAAATAATTGCATGATGCAAAAAATGAATTATTTTAAGGAAAGAAAGGTGAGGAAAAGAGATGTTTAACATATAAAACACCAACAAGGATATTGTATTATGAAACAGGTAACATTGTGTTCATGGAATGACATCACACGTAGGGATGCCACATAAAACATACACATACTGAGGGATCCACAGATTTGGGATTATTATAAATAAATAATAATAATGTCTATCATTAGAGGAAGAAGTTGGAAATTCATCATTCCCCAAGTTTAGAGGAACTATGAGTACAAAGGAAGAAACAAACATGAAAATAAATATAAAATTTGGGTCATCGTTGAAGAGGCCTAAATGTATCAACACTTTGCATCATCCCTAAAATTCAATTTTTTTTTAACAAAAAATAAAACAATGTAGATACACATAATGAAATGCAACAATATTTCACCCATTCTATATCTATGCACACATATGGGTATCAAGGGTGCTCCAAAAGAGATTAACAAACAAATACAAGGGATAACAAGAAAAATAGGCAAACATCTGGAATCTAAAGATATGAAAGTAGTGCTCTAAGGATCTTTCTCAAATGAATCTTTGGTCTCTCCATCTTGATCATAAAGGGAGGGAGGTCAATCCTATGGAGGAAGTACCGTTAGCGCAGTACTAGGCATCTCACATACAACAATTGCTAAGGATTTAGTTGTGCGCTTATTGTCTTCTTGAATTTCATGTGAGGCCAGTGCGAATGATCTTGTGCAAATTGAAGACGTCGTCAAAATATCCTTGAAAGATTCAAACAAGCACTTCTTAAGAGAGGAGGCTGGTGAATCACTATTAGAATAAGTGATGAGGGGGCTCATTGCTAATCTCCTCAATGAGAGTAGAGATAGAAGCAAAAGTTGTCTAGGAAAACAAATGCAAATTAGTCTAGAGGTGGTGGAGGTGGGTTTAAATTTTTCTTGCTATATGGTGGAGTGGGATAGCGCTCAAGTCTCTTTTAGGAGGTCAGTGGGGGATATCAATGTCTATAGTGGTGGGACAAATAATATATGGATTTTTTTTATGGTGGGTGCACTAGAATGGGACAAGGAAGCAAATATGGTAGTGGAAATGACACTTGTGTTAGGAATTCCAATGGCATGGAAAAAGGAGGAATCTTGAGGAGATCTAGAATTAAAGTTGATTCTATCAAAGGAGCTAAGATAATTTGCACCCTTTTGGGGTGAGGATTGTTAGGATCACGATGAGGGACAAATGAAGCTTCAAAAGTAGCATGAGGAAGTGGAGTAGTAGAAGATTGAGGCATGACCAAGTTTGAATGTGGTCTCATTGTAGGAGGACACTTGGTGTCGAGCATCTCCATAACAACTTGTTCATGAGCCAATGCACACTGACAATGCTTGTGTTCATACACAAGCTAGTTCTGTTAGGGATGAGACCTAAATGTAGCTATATGAGGAGTGACAAGATCTCTTTGCTCCAATTGTGAGGTTCTTCTGATGTTTGGAATAGGAGGAATAGTTATGGTAAGCAAAGGTCAAGGTACCTGAGGTGAATGTGGTAAAACATGTGATGTGGGTGCCTTTCCTCTTTCTACCATAGGGACAAGTGGAGGAACAAGAGTTACCGCTAGAAGGTGAGGTGTTGGTGCATGAAAATGTTCTTTTCCTATTGGTTGCTTTCTCTTTCCTACCAAAGGGATAGGTATGGGAACACAAGGAGCCACAAGATAAGATTTGTGGAGAAGATCTTTGTAGCATGGATGCCTTTCCTCAGTTTTTTGTAATGAAGTGGAGGATCATGAGCTATACTGGAGGCTGTGAGACATTTAGAGGAATACGGGTTTTCCCAACAAAGCTTGTTTGTCCTTAGCCATTAGAGGGTTGGTTGTAGGGACAAAAGGATGATGGCTATATTGGAGGCTGTGAGATGTTTAGAGGAATAGGGGGTTGTCCCAACAAAGCTTGTTTGTCCCTAGCCATTAGAGGGTTGGTTGTTGGACAAGAGGATGATATAGTGGTTGGGTGATTGAAGGGGAAGCAATCACAAATGAAGAAGGTGTTAAAGAGGAGGAGCTTGAACAACTCACTTTGAACTTTGAATAAGATTTTAATAAGAGGTCTCCATGAGATTGCAAGGGTCCTAGAGGTGAAGGCCATAAGTGATCGAGAGAGAAGCCTCCATGAAAGATGAGTGGTTTGTGTCTAGTGTGCTAGATAATGTGCATTGCATCATATAGAAACTTTAAACATTTATGGACCACTAAAGTGACCACTTCCATGGAAGTTATCCTGTAATTCCTAAATTTACATGAAATAAGTCTACTTTAGGGATGAAAAAAAAGATGGTTTCACACATTTGGGCCAACTCAGACCATCAAAATGATGGAACCCATAGTTGGAAGAAACAAGCCATCACTTGTTCTTATGCAAACCTATGAATCATCATACTTGTCTCGATGAAATTGATTGATAAAAATATTTTTTTTTATTATAACATTAAACCTACTAGCAGAGCCAACAAGAACTCCATTGATGGTTTTATTGTTGAACTAAGAAGGTATATAAAGAGGGCCATCTTCTATGCCAATGGGAATATCACTAGAAGAAAAGGATATGGTTGAGCTAGCAATGTCGCATGCCCGAGATGATCAAAGTTGAGCATCCACCATACTCACCATATCATTGAATGAAGTAGGAGGCCTAAAAGCAGGAGAGATCAATCCTAACAAAGTTAGCAAAATGTGTTAGGAAAGGATTGGTATAAATTTGTAAGTTTTGGTCTAGTTTCACAATAGACTTATTTGACTTATTTGATCCATTGAGAAGCTAGATAGAACTTGAATCAATGTGATCTTGCAATAAGTATTGAAGATGCATACATCTATCAAGATCATGTCCAAGGACTCCATGGAACTGGCATAAAGGCTTTGTGTCATATGAAAATAGTAGAGGTTGGTTGGTCAAAAGAGGTCAAATAGGAGGAAGGTGAATTGGGTTGTTTTTCAATAACTTTTGCATAATGTTGTATAAAGATTCATATAGTTTAGTAAATTGTTTGTGCTTACAAGGCACTACAATAGGCACATTAGAAGCTTGAGAATTGTTGATAGTATTTAAGTTTTGTTCAAATTTTATCTCTTATAATTTTGTGAAGAAGATGCACCACCTTGGGTATCAGTGGGACTTGATGAGGTAGAATCCCCATACTAACTCACATACTATTGATAGTCTTGCAAGGCTATATACATATGCACACAAGAGCTATAGTTCATTAAGATAATTTTGTCATGCAGTGTTGGCTACATATTTCCTATGAACACACATACATCAAAGTCTAGTAGCGCATACAAAATTTGTGAAGAGTGATTGATACTGAACAATAAAATCAATTACCTTTTCACTCCATCCTTGCTTAAAATGGAGGTGATCAGTAAATGTGACCTATGGTCCAATGTTTTCTTGGAAGTTCTAAAGGAACTAATTAGGTAATTGCTCAAAAGTGATAATAGAGTTATCAAGAAGTGAGCAAAACCAATCCAACATGGTGTCTTTCAACGACCATAGGAAAAGATTTATTAACAAAGCATCCTAAAATAGAAAGCCACTACACAAGGTAGTGAATGTAGAAACATGTGTTTGAGGATCTGCTTTTTCATTATACTTCTCGAACCTAGGTACCTAAAAGCCCATGGGTAAGGGGGTAGCAAGAATGTGCAAGGATAAAGGGCTACATTAGTAATATGGAGCAATAATAGGTTGAGTAGATGCACTAGTCATAAAAGCGAGTTGGTTCTAACTGACCACGTTTTGTAAAAGATGGTTAATGACAAGATCTATGGTATGCATGTGAGTGGTGGAATTTTGTGGAGTGAGGAAGTTTAATCCAGTGAACCTAAGGGGCCAAGAGGTGCTAAAGGTTCTTTCCAAGAAAATAGAAGGAAAATCAATAGGAGGAAGAGTAGTCATGGCCATGGGTGTAGTAGTCACTATGTGGATGATAGGGACTGAAATTAACATGAAAAGTTGTGTTCCAATAATGTTTGAATGAGAATCTATTGTGTTTGTGAAAACTGAACTATAGGGTGGTACATTGTCGTGGATGTGTGCCAATCCTCTAAGAAATTCTAAAGATCAAGGTTTGTTTACCAACATGTTTCAAATAATGTCAAGGATAGGCATCGCTTTAGTGAGGGTGTATTTGGCTAAGAATTGTTAAAATTGGGAATGTTGATCTAAGTTGTATTTGACAATTGGAGTCTCAAAGAGCAATCTCATAATCAAAACCTGTATCAACATGAGAAGTGTTGGATGGGGATGCAAAATCTAATGTTATAGGAGGTGGGGATTGTCTCATCTTAGTAGGGAATTGTTCACTTGTAAAATCCAATGTAGTGTGAATTTGTGTTGTGAATGTTCGTGAGTGTGCCATGTTGTAAGTGCGAAAACTTCTCTGAACTACATTACCTAAATGAAGATATTGGATTGTAAACTCATAAAAGAGTTTACAACACAATCTAAACTACCATACAAATAATGACAAAAAGATGCTTTATAAGATTTTCTAGTTCTTTGTTTTAGGAAAATAAAAAGGTTTTTGTGTTAAAGTAATGGTTTCACCAAAATGTGATAAATACAAATTTTACTCTTTGTAGACACTAAAAATTGTCCTAAGTCTACAATGACATTTTCCTACTAATTTTCATCTAACCTAATTAAATATTATTTAGGCTAACCCCTTTCTTTTAACCCTAAATTCGTATTTTCTCTATAATTAAATAATTTTATTTATTTAATTATTTTAATTTTTCCTCTAGGATTACTTAATCCTTTTCTTTCCTATTTCTCCACTTCTACGATTCAATAATTATCTTTAATTATTTATTCCCTAATTTCGTTTATGATTAAATACATATATTTATTTATTTAATTACTCACCTAATTTATTCTATAATTAAATAAATATCTTTATTATTCAAATACTCACCTAATTTCTTCTACAATTAAATAAATAAGTTTATTTATTTAATTATTCAAATGTGATAATAAATAAATAATTTTTTATATATTTATTTTAATTTAGCTTACCTTATTTCTTTCTCAACTTACCCTTTTTCACTCTCCACTTAACTCTTCCATTGCCCATGATTCTCTCCACTTAACTCTTCCACCCTCCACCTTTTTCTTCAGTTAACTCTTACATTTTTCTATTTTTCTCTCTTCTTCCATTTCCTTCTCCACTTAACTCTTCCATTTTTCCATTTTTGAAATGAGCAACTTTTTCTTGCACATTCTTTCATTCAATCTTGTCCATTGATCTTCTATCAAATCTAGACTGTTGGTTGAGCCAACATCTTTTATAAATTTGATTGCCATGTTCTTTCAAATCTAACCATAATCTTTGAAATATTGTCATCACTATCATCTTGAGTTTGTCACATTTGTGCACAATTTTTTTTTAGAGCAACACTATCAACTTGCAAAGTGAGATGGAGAAGAACAATGGAGGTGAATCGATGTTGGTATGAGAAGGTATAACATTGTTTCGTTTGTCTCATTTCTTATATCATTTTGTACTTCATTGATAGATTAGAAATAAGTATGCTTAAATCTAACAATTTTGTGCTTGTTATTTAAGGTTTACACATATTTTCTAGTTTTTGATCTGTCACTCAACAAAAAATAAATTAAGCTCATTTGAGAATAAATCCACTTGTTATATTAGGATGAATTGACAACTTTAATATTATTAAAATTGTCTCAATTATCTTTTTTTACATATAATTTGTAATTAAACAAGAAATTAAAAATTTAGAATACACAATGCTCAACTACAATAAATTGGTGAAAGCATATCTCTTCAGGAGATAAATTACAAATTTATTTCAACATGAATGAAAAGTAATAATCTCAGGGAACCTATAGTAGCTTTTTGGAAGCCTTTATCTCGAACACTAGTGCATCACATTGACATACACATGTCACATTGTCGTCTAGTACAAACATGCGGCAAGAAGTATAGTCAAGTCTAGGAAAGATGCTTGTAAGCACAAAATGAAAATAGTGAGTTTATAGAATACACAAAAAATTTAACTCAAAAATGATGATGAAACTAATTATTTAGATGTTCAAGATAAAGAACTAAAATACTAGAGAGAAGAGTTAGGAAATGCATCACTCGATAATGCTTCTTGAAAGAGATACCTACAAATAAGAAAGAAATAAAAATGTTTTTGGGTGGTTGTTTGAGGGGCTTACCTTAATTAAACCTTTGTTTTGGTCTTTCAAGCTCCACATAAACCAAGATTTTAATAATATTAAAATATAAAAATGTAAATGTTTTGAAATGAAAATATAATCTACTATGATACATAAAACAAAAAATATACTATGATAGGACTTGGAATGCTTTAAATAGAAACAAAAAATGATAAAATGAGGAGAAAGGGAACAATAATATTGGAACAAAATCACTTGAAAGCTCTTTCAAACCCCCAAGAAGAATGTTGTTGCCTCAATCTTATCATTCTTCACAATCCCATGAATACAATGATAAAAAATTCTCAAGAAAGTGACATGCACAATACTAGTGTAGCTTGTTGGTTGCAAAATGATAAAGTTTCTTCAAAGATTGCAAATCTAGAGTTAGAGAGGGTGAAAAATTAAAATCCTCTTGCAAAAGGGGCAAGCCAAACAACTTTTGCTATGTTTGAATGCATGTGGAAGCATTATTTTTGAATTTTCAGCAAGAGGTAATGCTCTAACACACATTGGAACCACAATTTTTTTGTGGGACGCTAGTGTTGTGTGCTTCTATCTGCTCATTGTGCTCCCATCCTAGAAAATTAAAATTTAGAGAGCTTGAATTATCATATAAATGTCGAAAATGTATGATCCAATTGATAACATTTTATAATTGGAATGTTCTGTATTAGAAGGCTAAAGTGAGGACATGATGCAATGTGAAATTGCAAGGATGTGCAATTTTTGACAATACATAAGGTTGATCTTCGAATACAAGTGTTGAACATTGGTGAGTGAATATTGTGCTTGAAAAGGAAGAAAAACAAGTTGACCCTAACATGAGTTCCACCATCTCCTCCACTAGAAAGAAGAGTGGTCAACATTGTTAAAGAGAAAAATTTACTTTGCGAACTCATCAACAATAAATGAATCTTCCATCAAACTAACTAATAAAAAATTCACAAGGTTAGATCATTCTAGTGGAAGTTCTGATCCTTTCAACTTTTAGCAATTTTTTATATAAAGCCAACTATGAAAAGAAAGAGTAAGAAAATTTGTAAGACCTCTTATAAGTCTTAAAAACTTGCACTGACTCCATGAGGAATCACTTGTTTTAGTCAATTTTGTTACTTTTGAGAGTGTAGGTTCTTTTGATGTCGGTACTACATCCAATAACCACATTATTACCATGGGGAAACTTGATTGGTTCACTAAATTGGACCCAATTCCATAATGTCTTTCTTATTAGTGTGAAAAAAATATATTATCAAACTAGTTAGCTTTTAGCCTACTTAGTAGAGTCTTATTCACACTACACTTAAGCTCACCTAGATGTTATCTAGACTTTTGTCTCACCTCATGTAGACTCACCAAGCGTCTAAACACTTGTCCATAGAGTCCTACACTTGTTTCATACTTGGAAGGGTAGTCAAAGTTTGAATCCTACCTTCTCACCTCTTCATACTTGCCTTTATAAGCAAGAATCATTTGTACATTTTACAACACATCACATGCTTATGATATTTTCTCATTTTATATATGCTCATTTGTGGATTGTTTTGAGTTTGCAAGCAAATCTTGGTTGCTCCAACATTGTATCAGAGAAAGCTTGCAATTCCAATCACTTTATCTCTTGAATTTGTGAGGGTCATGAGCATCAAGTTTGAAACGATGAATTTTGGAACAAAACCAACATTACATTTGCGCTCAAGAGGGCCAAGAGATGACTTTTGATATATAACACGAGTATTCAAAGATTTTTTTTGGGTCCAACCATGGGGGATGTACAAAAATCTATACAAACTTGTATGGATCCATACGGCCATAATGTCTAGTGTATCATCTTACATTAGCATGGAAATCTATCAACCATCTTTATCTAAGTGCTGCCTTGGCTTATGTGCAATAATTTTAATATTTTTTTGTTTTTTAGTATTTTTTAATCATTAAAAAGTTACCTTTTTGGTTGTTGGTACAACTGCAAGCATCAAGAAATATTCTATTAATTATCAGAATATTCCATCAACATGATGTCATTAGTTTCTTCCCCAAGTTTTCACCTTCACCATTGGCTTTTTTTTTATTTTGGATCAACTTCAAGAGCCTCGTTCTCGGGCATACAAACTCCTTTTGAGTATTTTTTCATTATGTATAATTTTTCATTCTCCATCTAGTGATAAATTTTTTTTTGTAGTATGATGCATGAAGCTTTTTAAAAATTCAGATTCTTAGAGGGCACCCTATACAATTCTCATTTTTTGAACTTCAGAGGGCTTGTTTGGGCTCATACAAACTCCTTTTTGGGTACTACTTTTTTTGAACGTGCATGATTTTTTGAGTTCTACATAATGGTGATGTTAATTTTTATGGGTTGTATTCCAAAATTTTAAATTTTGAGTATGCCTCTTTTGAGTTTTTGTACATCAAATCCACTTTGTGGAATCTATAATGCACTAGAATCAAGTGCCATGTTATTGTATTATTTTAGGGGGGGTCATGCTTTGAATAATTAGGGGTTTTAATTTTCTATTTTTGTCAGTTTTTTGAGGTTTGAAAGGCATACTTGATATATGTCTTCATTATCCACCTCATGCCATAAAATTGTAAGAACTCAAAAAATAAAATAAGTCTGTAAATGCACTCATATAAAGTGCCAAAAAATTGGTGTGTTCCTTAGGGAGGACATTTTGTACTTACATTGAATTATAAAGTGTAATGGGGGGTTATGTAGTGCCTTTATTTTCCATTGCAACAATGGATCCTTGTGGATTTTTCCTCATACATGTGTGCCTTGATGCACACCCTTTTTTTGTTTCTTGTACATCTTTTTGGACCTGATGTTGGGTCTACATTCTTGTGCACACTTTGGTGCTCAATTTCAATTGATCTACCAATTCCACTTCCTTGTTAGCATTAGGGGGGACTGTCATAGTGTTATGCTTCCTTGGTTTTAGTGGAGCAGCGAAGGAACCTCAGTGGATCCAAATGGACTTCAGAACATTTTGGGGGGTCATATAGACCTACTCTTTTTATCTCCCCTATAGGGGAATTGTTTTAGTGGATCATATTTTGTGAGATTCTAGTACTTATGTAGAGTACCGTGATGCACATTTTAGTAGTGTACCATAGGTCACTCATGCATTTTTTGATCATAATCCATAATCATAGTATTATCTGTTGGCCCCACAGTTGCCATTACACCAAAAGGTTGACCTATTAATGCCTGATACAACTACTAGAGTTAACAGATCCACAAGACAAAGTTAGTCCATGTGACAAATCTCAAGGTGAGCGCTGCCCATCTACCAACAATCTCCCCCTTAGTGTTACTCAAGGGGATTCAAACTCGACACCTTTGGTTCTAATACCAATTGTTGGACCCACGATTGTCATTGCACCAAAAGGTCAACTTGTTAATGCCTGATACAACTGCTAGAGTTAATGGATCCATGGGAGGTGGTTAGTCCATGCCACAAATCCCGAGGGGAGTCTAACCATCTTCCAACATTATCTCCATCTTCAATTTTTACAAAGTTTGATTGCCTTTGTCGCATATGTGTATTCATGGTTGAGTAGTGTTTTATATGTTCACTCATGTAATTTTTTGTATTTATTATCTTGATCTATATTTTTTGGAGGTTCATTGATTCCAACAAACACCAGTTCATCTTTGATAGAGTTTACAACTTTGACATGCTTCAAAAGATCTTCATCACCATGTTCATATCTTCATGGGACATCTTTTCAAGAGGTCTTATCCTTCTCTTTCTCTCTTTTGAAGAGGACTTTTGTTCCCATTGAGTTTTCTCTTTTTTCTCCGTTTATGATAAATCATTATTGTACATGAGTTCCTTATCAAGCCTTGTTGCTATGACTCATATTTTTAGTGTTTAGCTTACTCTCTAAGTATTGCTTAAGGGTGGTGTTACTGTGAAAAGAGATATTATCAAACTAGTTAGCTTTTAGCCCATTTTGTAGAGTCTTATTCAAACTACACATAAGCACACTTGGAGGTTATCTATACTTTTGTCTCACCTCATGTAGACTCACCAAGTGTCTCAACACTTGTCCATAAAGTCCTACACTTGTTTCATACTTGGAGGGGTAGATAGAGTTTGAATCCTACATTCTCACCTCTTCATCCTTGGCTTTATAAGAAAGAATCATTTGTACATTTTATAGCACATCACATGCTTATAACATTTTCTCATTTTGCATATGCTCATTTGTGGATTATTTTGAGTTTGCAAGCGGATCTTGGCTGCTCCAACAAGGTATTAGAGCAAGCTTGCAGCTCCAATCCCCTTCTCTCTTGAATTTGTGAGGGTCATGAGCATCAAGTTTCAAACAGTGCATTATGGAACAAAACCAACATCATTGTTGCACTTAAGAGAGCCGAGATACAACTTTTGATATATAACACAAGTATTTGGAGAATTTTGTTTTTTTGTTTTTTTGGGCCCAACCATGGGGGTTGTATGGAGATCCATACAACTTGTATGGATTCATATAGCCATAATGTACAACATATAGTTTTGCATCATCCTAGCAATCTATGCCAATCATCTTTATCTTCGTGTTGTCTTGGCCTTTGTGCAATACTTTTTTATATTTTTGTTTTTTAGTATTTTTAATCATTAAACAATCCTTTTTTTGGTTGTTGGCACAACTGCAGGCATTAGGGAATATTTTTTTATTTATGAGAATATTCCATCAACATGACATCATCATTTTCTTCGGCAAGTTTTCCCCTTCACTATTGGCCTATTTTGATTTTTTGATCAACTTCAGGAGCCTCATTCTCGAGCATACAAACTCTTTTTAACTAATTTTCTTTTTTATTCTACATATCTTTTTGTCCTCTATCTACTGGTATAATATTTTTTTTTAGTATGATGTACGAAGTTTTTTAAAAAATTAGATTCTAAGAGGACACCCTATATAGTTCTTGTTTTTGGAACTTTAGAGGACTTGTTTAGGCTCATACAAATTCCTTTTTGGGTCCATTTTTTTGAACTTGCATAATTTTTTGAGCTCTACGTAGTGGTGATGTTAATTTTTTATGATTGTATTCCAAAATTTTAAATTCCGATTATGTCTCTTTTGAGGTTTGGTACATACAATCCACTGAGAATCTATAATGCACTAAAATAAAGTGCCATGTCATTGTATTATTTCAGGGGGGGTCATGCTCTAACTAATTTGGGTTTTCATTTTTTGTCTTTGTCAATTTTTTGAGGTTTAAAAAACATACTTGATATATGTCTTCATTTTCCACCTCATGACATAAACTTGTAAGAACTAAGAAAAAAAAGGGTCTATAAATGCACTCATATAAAGTACCAAAAAAATGAATGCGTTCCTTAGGGAGGGAATTTTGTACTTACATTGAATTATAAAGTGTAATGGGGCGTTGTGTAGTGCCTTGATTTTCCATCACAGTAATAGATCCTCATGATTCTCACCTCATGTGTGTGTGCCTTAATGCATACTTTTTTTTGTTTCTTGTACATTTTTTGGACTTAATGTTGGGTCTACATTTTTGTGCCCAATTTTAGTTGATTCACCAATTCCACTTCCCTGTCAACATTAAGTGGGGAATTATCACAGTGTTATGCTAATGCTTCCTTGATTTCAGTGGAGTAGTGTAGGAACCTTAGTGGAGCCAAATTAACTTCACAACATTTTGGGGGGTCATACAGGCCTACTCTTTTTATCTCTCCTATGAGGGGATTATTTTAGTGGATCACATTGTGTGAGATTCTAGTACTTATGTTGAGCACCATGATGCATATTTTAGTAGTGTACCACATGTCAGTCATGCATTTGTTGATCACACTTCATTATCATAGAACTATATGCATCTTCAACTTCATAAAGTTTATATTTCCTTTGTGCCATCTGTGTATTCATGGTTGAGTAGTTTACTATATGTTCACTCATGTAATGTTTTGTATCTCTTACCTTGATCTATATTTTTTGGAGGTTCATTGATTCCAACTGACACCAATGTATCTTCGAAAAATTTTACAACTTTTACATACTTCAAGAGTTTTTCATCATCATATTCCTATCTTCATGGCATATCTTTTCAAGAGGTCTTATCCTTCTCTTTCTCTCTTTTGGAGAGGATTTTTTCCCCATTGGGGTTTCTCTTTTTTCTTCATTTGTGAGAGAATTATTGTACACGAGTTCCTTATCAAGCCTTGTTGCTAAGACTCATATTTTTAGTGTTGAGATTACTCCCTAAATATCACTTAAGGGGGTTAGTGTGAAAAGAGATATTATCAAACTATTTAGTTTTCAACTTACTTAGTAGAGTCCTATTTGCACTACACTTAAGCTCATTTAGAGGTTATCTAGACTTCTATCTCACCTCATGTAGACTCACCAAATGTCTCAACACTTGTCCGTAGAGTCCTACACTTGTTTCATAGTTGGAGGGATAGTTAGAGTTTGAATAGACTACCTTCTCACCTCTATTAGATTATTGCCAATAATGTCAAAGCAAGATTGTTGCAAATCTTGACATTGATGTCGAAACGAATAAACAAGATGGTTGAATGTGATCATTAATATCAAATACATATAAGCAAGATTGTGTCAAAGATGTGTGATCTATAAAGACCAAAGGCCACTAATCACTAAACAAAATCAAGAGACTAAGAATACATGCCAAAAAGAAATAAATGATAAATGAAATCAAGAGACCAAGAAGACATAGGAGAGAGAAATAAATATTATGTGGCATGATAATGGCAGTCAATAGAGTCGAGTGCCATAGGGTTGTAGCACCAAAGGAAGGAAGTCCATTTGTCTAAGTTTGTATGTTTATATAAAGAGGAAAATTCCGTGGAACAATGTCAAGTAATAAAGATTTATGATAGTGGAATTGGTGGATTTGACTTGGAAAGATTGAATATGAAGTTTGTATAGAAAATTCAAGTGAATATCATGATGATCACAACCATAGATAATGAGCCAACTTTTGAAGTATTGAGGTGACTGATTCTCATAAAGATGACCGACCACCATAAGAAATCGTCCAATGTAAATATATTACAAAAACCAAAGAAAAATGTAATTAATTTTTAATCACATATATAAAGAGCATCAATCATGTTTAATGGGAGAGCAACATTTAATGAGTTGAGAGGTAGCGATTATCTTATAAAAGAAACAATCTGTTTAAAGCAATGATTTCCTTTTAGAAGGCAATGAATGAGAATTATGGAAAAGATAAGAAGATGATAGTAATAGATATAAATGCCGTTCTGAAATGTGAGGCCTACCCCTATGATACACCTAGTATTTAGACTATTTTGAGTTGTGGTTATTGATTATGCTTAGAGATACTCTTGATGACATGATACTTAGACATTTGAGTTCTTATGATAATTTGACTATGGTATTTAGACATTTGAGTTCTTATGATGATTTGATTATGATGCTACATGCTTAGTTAGATGACTATGATGGTTGACCTAAATTTATGCTAATTACTGTGGTTGTTCAATTTGAATTTTGAAATGATGAACAAATGAAACATGTGTTGTGAATAAACCATGTTATAATTTGATGAAATTGAAAATTAAGGTAAAAAGAACTGGATATGATAGGTGAGTAGTGATTTTTCCAGTTATGATATGAGATATATATGTTATATGAAATTGTAAAACTGGTATATATGAAATGGTAGCACTTCAATTGTTTTGATATATGATTTATTTCGGTGGAAACTTGTGTATATGAAATAGTGATTCAATTTTATGATTTATTTGGATGAAAACTTGTGTATATGAAGTGGTGATTCGATTGTTTTGATACATGATTTATTGGAAGGATTAACGTATGCATTGAGAGTACAGGTACACTTTCCATGGCCAATGGAAATTGGAGGTGACCTTTGGGAACCCTTAGTGAATTTATCAGTGAAGCCGAACTGTAGTCCATATGAAGGGACTATAGTTCCATTATGTAATGTATTTTTTTGTGATGTTATTTGTAAATGTTTGTAAATTGGTTTTAATTTCCATGTCAATCCATTTAAGTGGTGAGTTGTCCACCCAAGTAGACAAACTCGGATTTAACCTTTAGGACACTTTTTGAGAGTTGAAAAGTTAAGTTTTTTAAATGTTTTTTATGGATTTAAGGTCCCTAGGTCAAGTACCTATGGGTTAGGTACATTTTTAGCTTAAAATTTTGAGTCAATTGCATGATTGAGCACCTTTTTTGAGGCCTTAAAGATGTTTGACGAAAATAAGGTTTTGAGAAGTGGGATGGTGACTAGTCCCTTTCCATTCCCATTTCTCCAAGTTGTCTTGGGAGTCTTCCAAGTCCTCACACATAGATGAGTGTGCTTGGGAGGGTGAATGGGTGAGTGACAAGTGTCACTTTCCCATTCAAAAGAAATTCAAATTTGAATTCTATAAGAAAACTAAGAACAAGGGTTTTGGGGGTCTCTTTGGTATTCTTGTTTTTTCTTGAGTTGTGATTTTTCTTGGGGAGCTCTTGGTTTTGGGTTGGGGAGATTGAAGCAAAAGCTTGGAAGAAAGACCATTTAAGACCATTTCATCAAAGTTATTTCTGCAAAAAAGTTATTTCTTTCAAGTTCCATGTAAGACCATTTGCTAAGCTAGAGTGGACAAGATTAAAAGTATTATTCTAGGAAATGTAAAATGACAAGATATGAATCTTTTTCTTGTGTGTGAAGTATGTTTAAAAGTTGTGCATGGCATTCAAGTTGTAACCATTATGTTCAAAAATATGGCTTCATGAATATCATAACAAAAAAAGAAAAAATTGAAGTCTCTATTTTCTTTTACTTCTGTAGAAAATACTTTATGTGGTTCAAGGAAAGACTATATGAACCTCTGTGACAATACAATATTTTTTTGTATTCTTGAGAAACCCCCTCTGAAATCTGTGTAAACTATTATTTGACATACATTGAATTTTGGTGTATGCATAGGTTGAAATGATATCATTGTCTGATAAAAATTTCATTTATTGATATCATATACTACTATGTTGATAAAAGAAAGGACTAAAGTAGTCTCTTACATTATATATGAGAAAACTTCATTGATTTAGTAGATTTATAGGAATACATTGCTGATTAAGTTCAGAAAAGAAGTAGGGAGGTGCCTATTTACAATGAATAACGAAAGCCTCTATTTTCCCTAAATGTTCTTTTGTGAGATATTGTATTTTGGCCCTCGGTAGAATACAACCATAACCTTGCACAAAGTTAGATGCAAAAAAAATGGTTTATCAATATATGAGTTGTGAATCAACATAGGTTAATGTTCCAATGTAACAGAAGAAAAAAAAGAGTAATAGAAAAAGGAGAATGGGGGATTAAATTTAAATTAAATTATTATATATTATTGCAAACCTCATAATGAGCCGACCCTCGTGCAGGTGTCGCAACTCAGAGGGAGGCTGTGACCTACTCTAACAGATCCACCACCTCTTCTCCTCATCTCCTTGCCAATGCGTCTAGGTGGTTGAAATCGATGCATACCTGTGGTCTTTGAGAAAATAGACTGCCTCCTTGAAAATTCAACCCAAAAAAAAAAAAATTGAAGTAACCACACAAACCTCTGGTGGTCGACCCCACGCCTCCTCTCCACCAGCATGAGTCGACACTCTCTAGGAAATGTGCTCACCATCGCCCCACATTCAAGCCTCTGTAAATGAAAATAACAAGAAAAATAAATGAATGAAACAAACAAAAGAAAAAGAAATCCAGCATTGAATCTGCAGTTTGTTGAGCAAATAGATGATGTTCAGCATTGGGGAGTCTATGACGAACAAAAAAGAAAAAGAAAAAATACAGTAGGGTAACCTTAAGGTGAGTTGGGAAATAGCGTAGCAAATAGGGTTTTTTTAATTTATCTTTGATATAGCCTTTCACCAACGCGTATTCGAAATGAAGCCCAAATAAAATGAATTCAACCATATAATCACTTCTAATATTCACGGGCGAGTAATGTGCGTGGGTCCCCATAATTGAATCGGGCACATAATAGTTGTTGCTTTAAATGCATACTGCTATTTAGCCCATCGTAGAAGATTCCATGGAAGTTTGGATAAAATGAAGTAGATCCTCCACTAAGGCATATGTTAAAAAATAAATCGAATGATTTACTTTTAAAAATATATATATACATAGCTAGAAAAATCAAACAAGTTTAAAATATAATGTGGTTTTAAGGTTTTCTTGTTTCGCCTTGTGCACCCTAGCCTATCGCCATTGATCTTAGCTTTGGATATGAGCCGTAGGATTAAATAGTAAATCACGTGATTCATGTTTAAATGATATTAATTATGTCTAAGGCGTTGCTAATTAAATTATGTTGAAACCTTGCCTTTAATTTATCTCCATCTGCTACGTTAGTGTTCACTTTATTCCTTATAAGTGATGTCTATTATTTAGATCACCTTACATCCCATGTTTAGTTACTTTTTAAAAATAAAAACAAGGGAATGTATTCCCATTCCTTTAGGAAAGATTCTTTTAATTTAAATAAGAAAATAAGGAGGGATATTAAACACCTAATATTAGGGGTTCTTAAAAAAAGAGTAATATTATTTCTTTCACCCTTTTAAGGATATTACAAATTAGTAATATGTAAATGTAAGGAAATTTTAAATGTATTTATTTGTATTTAATCTTTAAATTTTTAAGTTTACTCCTAGAGTATATATATATATATATATATATATAATTAAATTAATAATAATTTAACAGAGGATAATAATAAATTAATTAAAAATGGGAATTTAATAATTAGCACGTCGTTTATGAATATTTAAATTATTTTGAAATGTTCTATATGGCCTTCAACAATATTGTCAAGATGGCTAAATAGGGTAGGGAAAACAAGTAAATAATGTTTGGCTAATTGATCTTTAGGGTTTCTAGTAAATCAAATGGATAATATAATTTATATACTTTCCATGTGGGAGCCCATACCATGGAGGTCTAACAAGGACAATAACTATTTTTGAAACGTGAGCATCAACTTTTGGTTGGTAGTTAAGAGTCTTGTAAGCCCTATGTTTGGAGTCAATCCAAAATCATTTTCATTTCCTTACCCCCCCCTCGAGTGACGTGTCAATGATGATGTTGCACAGGCAACGTCACCCAATGCGCATTGCATATACCGTGCACATGCATGGTTGTTAAATGTTAGTATAATGAATTATTGTTCAAAAAAATAAAATAAAAAATTGTTAGTTGCATTTTTTCCCTAGTGTAAATTATGGGCATTACATGAAAGAAGAGTTTATAGTAATTTTGTGTGAATAATTCATGCAAAGATATAAGAAAAAATTATGTAGAAATAGAAGAGGGTTTATGGCAGATCTATAGATAAGATTATAAGTAGATTTGTAGAGAAGAACTTGTTGATTTGAATGTGATTATTCATTATCCATTTAAGAGAACATTCACAAGAAGATAATGATCTTGTTGCATAGACGATTGGTGCCTTAACAAGAGATTAGTGTCTCTTACTAGGTTGGTGCTCAGTTGTGGGGATTGGTGTCTATAGTGGGTTGGTGCCTGTAAATTCTACAAGTGGGGATTGGTGTCTCCAATGGGTTGATGGTTACAAATTGTATAAGAGGGGATTGTAGAAGTTGAAAAACCAACTTCACAGTCCCCAAGAATCACCTGCAAGTAATCACCTATCGCATGCAACATATATTTAGAACAAAAAAGAAAAGATGTTCTATAAACCCTTAGAGCAAATTTGAACAAGCAAAAATCAGAATAATGATTATTGATAGTAAATGTTTTACAAATAATACAAAAGCCTTAAAAAAGGCAATCATGCACAACCCTAATCTTATCTTGAGCAAAAAGACATCTCAACAAGATAAGGATAATAATTAACCTAGGAAATAAAATATGCCTAAGTAAACTTATGATAAAGTGTAATTAAATAATTAATTTCACCAACAGGGATTGGTGTCTCCTATAGGTTGATGCCTATGAAAATTATAAGAGTTTTATATAAACAATATTTTTCCATGTTTTTATCTTGTAAGAGTTTCCACATAAATCATGTGTTCTTATTATTGATATTGTGCAAAATTGATGTTATTGTGATTGCTAAGTTGAAAAAATAAAATATTGTATTTTTTGCATATGATTACTTGTGGATTGTTTTAAGTTTGCAAGTAGATCTTGGTTGCTCCAACATTTCTATTGAAACTAAACCTATTACACAAATTCTCTTTGTTTCTTCATCAATGCTCAAATATTATTTTTTCCCTATTAATTTATGAAATATTTTAATAATGTCAAGTTGAATGAGAGCATTTCTTCATATAGTAGTTGTTTTGAGATAGGGTTTTTAGGAAGGTGTCCACTTTACTGTTAATAGATGTACATAGTCTATTTATAGTTGTGCCCACTTTATTCATTGGGTCTATTCTTGGGTATGTATTCTATTGTGCATGGTTTAGCTTCATCCTAGGGTTTTAGGTTGGTTTTTGTAATGATAGATTAGGTTGGTGTTGGTCATAGCTAATAGCCTTTTTGAATTCTAATCATATATAGAGTTTGACTATAGCTTTTGTACTTGATATATTATATTAACATAATGAGTGTGGGACCTATCCATGATTTGTCATTTTTAATTTGATTCAATATATTAAATTATTTTATATTGTAGATATTATATTTAATTTCATATATTTTATTTTTAAAATTTGTGATTAATTTGTAAATGTTAATAATTAATAAAATAATGTGATCATTATAATCAATAACAATTTTAAAAGTATGCAATAAATAATATACTATAAATTTTAATTAAAAAAATTAAAAATTTCAAAAAGATTGAACTTTGACCCTCCTCATGCATGGGTGTATAATTTTGTACCACATCAATTTCCTTATCGTGACAAGACTCTTCGGATAGCGAATCTCACTCATTCATTTGAATCAGTTTCATTATCGTCACTAGCTTGTAGTTGTAGGATTCTTTCAACAACTTGTCGTCTAGTTTCTTCTCTTGATTCTTCTCTATACGCCAATCCTATTTTATCCTTGGCTTGCATTGTGATAGGTTGTATCGGTTCTATGATTCCTTCTTTCCTTTTACCAATAGGACCTTTTCCCTCATACCCCATCTTTTCCATGATTATCTTTCCTTTTCCATACTACTCTATTTGTACATTTTAGGTTGATGCTTGTGAGGATTCTTTGTCCTCGTATAACTAGTTCAAAACTTCTTTGTCATCTGACTCATCCACTAACGTGCCAACTCTTACAAAGGTGCCATCAAAGAGTGTAGTGCGTTGTGATGATTATTGCCTTGATGTTGATGGTTTCCCATATGATTTAGGAGAAGATGAAAGTTGTGATAAACCTAAAGATTTCTCAAATGAGTATTCCCCCATGCCTTTGTCTTTCAATTGGATCTTGGTCACTTGTTTTGATAAGGACTCAAGTTGACTTTCTTGATCTTGTGGAGTAGAATTACCGATACCTTTTTCCTTTAATTGATCCTTTTTCTCAACCCACTTTGACAAGGTGTTTAGTTGTTTTCCATCACTTGATGAACCCTAAGTCAGAGCTTCCCTATTGTGTGGTACAAAAGCATCTTGGGTAGTCTTGAGGTTGTTACAATATTAGGGGTTGTTTGAGTCAGCTACAATAGTGATGAAAGTCACAAAAATGAGCACCATTCCACCATGGAGGCTTAACTTGTGGTTCCCAATTTCTTGCCTCTGGTAACATTATGAATTTAGCTTCGAGAAGTTCCTTTAATGTTGATTCTGATTTTTGTACCAAAGGGGTCAACCTCCTTCGATTTGAGGACATTCAATATGATGGTGTTCTAGATCCAACATTACCTTGATTTTTTCTTTGGTGGAAATTTTGGTTGTTGTTTTCATTGTTGGGTGGGTTGTTGTTCTAATTAGTTTTGGTGGCAGCTACGATTAAGTTGAATACAGGTTTTGCATTTTAGTTTTCAACTACACCATCATTGTTTCCCACATTCTTGTTTCATTGTCAAAACTTTGGTTTGTCACCATTATTGTAATTGTTGGAGTTGTTTTCATTGTAAATTTTGATGACTCCTCTCTTGACTAAAGCCTCTTCGACTTTAATTTTGTTTTCAATCATTTTTTTGAAGGTAGGTGGACATTGTAATTCCAATTTGTAACTCATCTCATCATTAAGGTTGTCAATAAATAGTTCTATCTTTTCTTTTTCGGGTACAGGACTAGAATATCGTGCAAATAACCTTCTCCATTTTTTCAAGAATACAAGGAATGATTCACCCTTCTTTTGTTTCAAGTTACAAATATCTTTCATGGCGATGTCATGTTGAATGCTATAAGAATATTGGGTGATGAACTTGTTGACCAATTCTTCAAAGGTGTTAATTGGTGGGGTGAGTTTGGAGAACCATTCAAGACATTGACCACCTAGGCTTCACAGAAATAGTCTCATTAAGTATGTTTCCTCGTATGGAAATTCAAGGCTCGTGGTTCTAAATTCCCTCACATGGTCTATTGGATCATTTTTACCATTGTATTTATCGTACTTTGAGAATTCACAATGTTTAGGAAAGGGAATCATGTGGATACTTTGATCAAACGAATATGGACAAATGTCTTGGATCAAATATCATTTTGATGTTCCCCTTTGCATATCAAGAATTTTTTTTTGAAGGTTCTTCATTTGGTGAGTTAGAGCAACCACTTGTTTGGTTTCTTTTTTAGGTTATTTTGGAGGTGCTTTTAATTGATTTACATCAAAGTCTTCGATTAATTTGACACCTTGTTTAGCTAGCATAAGGAAGTACTTTTCCCCGTTTCTTTCAAAAATCTTTTCTAAGCATTTGTGGAAGTTGGGATCTTGTTCAGCATGTTGGATATCTTCCTCGATTATTTCTTCCCCTTCATTGTTGTGTATTCCATGGAAAGGATTCTCTTTAGCTTTTTCCATGGTGTTTTGCGTCTCACTATTTTGAGTTTTGATGTTTTGAGTCTCAATTATTGGAGTTTCAATGGTTGGAGTTCCAAAGTTTGGCTCTTCAATGTTTTGATTTTCAAATCCTTTTACCTTGAGTTTTTTTTTTGCAACCTTGTTTGAAGGGGCATACAAGTGTTATAGTTTTTACTAAACTTTGATTTGAGTTTGGAAGAGTACCAAGGATTAAAACTAAGTCAAATAGAATGACAAATTCTAATGAGACTAAGTTTGATTTGACTATATAGCTTCATTTCGTGATGAAAGGATGGTAAATCTTGATGATGAAACTAGGCTTAATAATCAAAGGTGTGATAAGTTTGATTATTTTGGCACTTTGAGATGTTAGATATTGGTTTAGATTGGAGAATTCCACTTGTAGAGGTCAATTTTAACAAGATTAGACTCTATGGTACCTAAGGAATGATTTTAGACTTGAAGATTTTGAGTTTTGGTTCAAACTATGAAACAAGGGACAAGTTTAACTCTCAGGTTTTGTATTTAATGGATGCACTAAAATAGAGGGTTGATGCACTAGAACATTTGACAGATGTGATAAAACAGAGGACAAATGCGCCAGAAAATTGCATAGATGTGCTATAATATTGCTTGTATGAGCTAAAACAAAGGGTTGATGCGCCAAAAAAATGCATAGATGTGCTATAACAGAGGGTAAATGCATTGGAAAAATGCACATATGCGCTACAATATTGACTGGATGTGCTAGAACAAAGGATGAATGAACTATTAAATTGCACAAATGCGCTAGAATAGCAAGTAAATGCGCCAAAATATTGCACGGATGTGTTGAACTCAGAAAATGATGTAGTTTCTTGCAAGTTTGTTTATTTTTTGAATTTTCCAGTTAGAGATTTGGTTGTTTTCAATGGATGTTTTCTTGAATGAAGGTTTTCACTTTCAACATGTGACGTTTTTGTTTGAAAATTGTTCAAAAACACATTGGTAAACACACATCAAGCATGTACAACTCAAGGCTCTGTAGTACAATATTTGTTGAATTCCTACTTGGATTTTACTCTAGTTGCACTTACTTATAGTGGATGATTAGATGCTTGACCCCACTAGCTCCCCTTCATGGCACTCACTTATATGGGGAAGCCAAGCATCAATACCCATGAATCTCCCATGGCATATTTCTTATCTCTACTAAAAGCTGCAAGAATGTGGGATGACTTTAGAATGATCGTTCTTACACCAACAAATAGAATAAGGATTTTGGCCTTGCTACAACAAAGGGTTCTAGTATAGGCATTTTGTTCGTGGGGGATCATCTATGCAGAAAGAGACCATTGTTGTCCTTCTTGTCAGAAAAATCCTCATAATACTTGAACTTTCCCCAAGTACCCACATTTATATCCCAATTGGAAGTCACTTGGCTTTAGCATGTTACCAGTTGGGTCATTTTCTTGGGTGATTATTTTTTCCCATAAGGTAGGCCCTCTAAGGATTAAAAAAAGTGAATGGGTCTGGATTTTTGGTCACCTAGTTAAGGGGAGAGCATATGCCTACCATTCATCAAACACCAAAGACATGGTGTTCTTTATCTTTCTAATTAAGCTAGATCCCTATCTTAAGCAAAAGAAAGCATTTAAATAACTCCAACCCCTGCATAAATCATTAGTAGTTTTATAAATTTTTCTTTGACCAATGTATAAAAGTTCCTGCAAGAAGAAAACACAAATCAATTCTTGGATTTTTCTATTTTAAACCAATGCGCTAAAATAGTCATCGTATACACTAAAACATCAATGTGCTACAAGAACTAACCAATGTGCTAAAAAAATTACCATATGTGCTAAAAGAATTGGTGTATGCGCTATAAAAACTAGCCAATGCACCAAAACATATATTGAATGTGCTACATAAAAGACCAAATGTGCTAAAACACTCCCTGTATGCGCTAAATCATTTGTTGGATGCACCGAAAGAATTATCGTATACACTGAAACAGACCCCAAATGCGCTAAAAGATTCCTCATATGTGCCGAAACAGAAGTCGTATGCACCGAAAGAACTAATTATTACACTAAAACATCACATCCAACCTATTTACAAGAACCTTTCCAAAAAATTGTTAGAAATGGGGTATTTTCCCATGTGGGCGCCATTTTATGTGTGTGTGAAATGTGGGAGAGCTAGTGAATCAACACAAACACCAATGAGATGAATTATATCAAATATTTGAATCAAATAAACTACTCTATTTTGTAGTTAAACAAATCTTTAAGAATGTTTCATTGTCCTCTATTCTCAAGGATTTATTAAACCATTTGGATCTTAGATTTTGTATGTGCACTATGATTGTTAAAATGACAACTTGAGAAACAAGATAAATATTCAACATGCAAGCCAATTAAGTTCTTACATGAAACTATATGATGATAATGGATATTATGATGAATGGATAATGGTGTTAGATTATGCAATGTAAGTGCTATGATATGAAGCTAAGATGATTCTGCATATGCTCAAATTCTAACTATGAATATGCTAATCTAAAATGCAACTATAAAGCAATGTGTGATATAAAATTCAACTATAAAGCAAAGTGTGATTCTACAATGCTAACTATAAAACTAAGCATGGTTATATATGTAACTACAAAGCAAAACATGGTTCTAACTATAGACTCAAAATGCTCCAATGCTCCAAAAGATAATCTTTCATAATAATTCTACTCAAGTGTGGGATGCAAAATACAATGGCAAAGGGTTGTATTTATAGGTTTTTCCAAGCATCTTGTGATGTGGCAACGATTGACAGTCCAAATTCAAACTAGAGGAATGATGGAGATGGAGATAATCAAGAAGGTGTTCCCTTGACCAAAGACAACATGCCAAATGGATGGAGGAATCAAGTGTGGGAGAAAAAGACCATTTGTTTGAAAATTTGTTGAAAAAGTGTACGAGGAATAAGCCATGTGTTTTAAATTTGTTGAAGATAATTCTAATTTAAAAATTAGAATTATTTAATTTCATGTGACCTTGGTGAGGTGGCATGAAAAGTTGTAGACATGTGGTTGAATTCCTAATTCGGGATTAGTGAAACTTAATTAAATAAAAAAAGCTTATGGAAATTTGTTTATTTAATTAAATTAGAAGAATGTGATTTTAGATTTGAAGAATTAAAGAATATGAACTATAGAAATAAATTTAGAATTTGTTTATACATAGTTGAATATTAATTAAATAACTAGTATTTAATTAATTGAATGTATTGACCTATTTTAGGTGTATACAGTTGCTATTGCCTCTATAGGGAGAGGGACATTCAAACCCCATTCCCTAACCTCTCTAACTCCAATATTAGCAAAGATGTCTGGTGGACCTTTACCCTCTCTCAAAATGTGAGATCTAATATTCATCAAAAGATTTCAAAATATCAATAGAGTCCCTTATCAAATACTCAATAGTCCAAGAAGGGGGAGCACAATTTTTCAAATTATTAATGATATTCAAAGAATCACCCTCCAACCAAACTTTCTTATAGCCTTTGATTTGTGCCAAACTTATGACCATGATAGGCTGCAGCCGCTTCCGCATAGTCAACATAGTTATCACCAGTGACAATTTCAAATTACCCAAATTTGCAAGTTTTCTCCCAATTTAGGCATCTTGTATGCTTTTAATATTGATTTCTTAGAAGAGATACATATCATGGCTTAAGTATTGTGTAGGTTCTTGTTTTAGTTTTCTTGGTATTCATTTTTTGTGTCTCATAAATAGTCTACATTTGAGATCTCTTCAATGATAATGACTATAATGTATTGTTGGTTGAAACTCATCTTTCATTAACTAAGTGATACATACAAATATGTTATTTTAATTTTTTTAAATATTAAACCAAAATAATATTAAAACCAATTTTCAAATTCATCTATCACCATCGGCATCACCATAAAAGAGGTCATGGGAAAAGCACAAGTTGTTATTAAAACATTATGGAGTTGATTCCCACCAAGAATTTAATCACCAGGTTGTGCTAATTCCATAAGAATTGATACTAAAAAGCATGTTCCCATGACTCTAGTAATGACACTGAAGATTAAAATTTCACACAAGTCTAAGTCGACACTGGGAAAGTGGTGGCCAAAATATTGTTAGAAAGAGTAGTGAGTAAATGGAGCCCTTGCGACTAGAACACTCACCCATAGAGAACACAGAAGTTAATACATTAGTAAAATTTAATTACCTATGGTTATCATTATTTCAAGCTTTCATCTACAACTATTCCATGTATACACAAGACATAACAAGCATACATAAGAGGAAATATTGGGTTTACATCCCTTATTTGTTAAGTGTATTTGTGTGAATTTGTTGTTGCATTGTAACAATCCAATATATGTGTACTTGTGTATGAAAATTATGTTTATACATGTTCTTTTGGTATTTGGTTGTAAAATCTTGGGAAGTGATAGAGGAGATGTTCATGTGGATAATGGTATAGAAGTAGAGGAAACAAGAAAGGATATAAACCAACGTGCATGAAGAGATGATTTTGTGATTAATCTTCCTCACCACCCCTTATGGAAATTTGCATCTATTGTGACAATAGCTAAAAGGAAAAACATATGCACTTCCTTTGTTTGGAATTGGTGAAGATCAATTGATCATTCTAACAGGAGTCTATTGTACATGCTTTTTTTCTCTTTTTTTTTAAATTAATTATTTCCCAAGTAAAAGGGTATGGAACGTACTTTATGCAAAATAGTATTTTTAACATGTATTTTATTTTTGACTTGGGCTAATATAAAATACAAACGGCGTAACCATTGCACCTCCTTTTAGTGCAAGTTCTAGTTAAAATGAGTTTGAGGTTGCAACAAAATGTACATAAAATTTGAAAATTGATAATGGAAAAAGATAATGATTTTAGTTCATGTGAATAACGCAAATAGAGAGTAGGTCTTACATGTTTTGACTACAAGTGAATTGAGGGTGGAGGAAGAATAAAAGCTTATCTGTATAGGGCTTAAAAAAATAGAAACCTTGGCTATTTTTCTCTTGTTGTTCATTTTTCCCCTACAAAACTTTCACTCTACACCAGTCTTCATTATTTTCCCAAATGATTGTAGTTCTTATTGCTTGGAATTAAGTTAACCGATACAAAACCTACTACATTTAAATTTCATTTGTATTGCATGTTGTCACAAAGAGCCCACCAAGTTCAATATATGTGTTGGATGTTGTTGGGGTGTTCTAGATAGTTCAACTATATAGATTCAGGCTCGTTTAGTTGCTCAAGGATTGAAACTTAGGCTATGGTCTCGAGGGGCTAGCCAAAATTTATAGGCCCATATTGTTGAGGATGAATTAGGAGTTCTTTAAGCAAAGGGTTTTATGGATTTTTATTTTTATTTTTTAAAGAGGAATAAATATTTTTAGATAAGATTATAATAATTTTTTTGATACATAAGATTCTATATATTATATTAATTTAAATGAAAATACTTAAATACAAATATCTATTAAGTAGGTATAAGGAATATATCCAAACAAAAAATGCATTCGACCACCATAGATTTTACAAAAAACCAGCCACCAAAAATCATTTCTAACCAGAACCACTAATAACCCTGACCAATACTTGCTATAGGAAAGCCATAAACAATTGAAAAGCCATCAGAGCATACAAAAAAATGGTCAAAAAACCAAGGCCAACCCATACAAACCAAAAAACCTTTGACCCAATAGCCACCTTACATAAACTTGTTCAATTTTGCAAAGTCTTCAAATTTTGATTTCCACTCTTCATCACCAACCGCCATCATACCAAAAAAAAAAATTGAGGAAAATGACAATCACTGCCACAACCGACCTATTCCTCATCAAACTCAGACCATGCAAGTCCAAAATGAAAGGATAAATCTTTACTATGTCCTCCATGCAAAGCCATACTAGGTCACACGGCCTCGGATAGCCCCTACCTTCAATCATTGCACTCAAAACCTCATCCATGCCTTCCACCAAGTCTTCTCTAAATAATTTAACTATCAATCCTTTAGCCTCCACCTTTGGGACCATATTTTCTAGGAGAGAAGCAAGGAAACGAGAGGAAGCATGCAAATTGTCCCTCCCGTACTTGTTACATTCCAAATGGCCTAAACCCAAAACCATCTTTACAGCCACAAGCACCAACGGCTCATAATTGATTAAAATGCACTTAATTCTTTGATTGGTGACCTCCCTAAATGAGGCTTTCCTTGACATCAACTTCATATAAATGGGGGTATTGGCCCCAAAATGAGCGAGGTCTTCCACAGAGACCTTAATCACAAATTGTGATCCCTTCGGCATCTTCAATCCTGCTTAGAATGCCTCAACTGAAATGAAGAAGGAAGCCCTCAAACACCACAACCACCTACAAAGAGAATTATGCACCAAAAAACCAAACCATCAATAAATAAGCTAACTCAAATTACCAAGCCGTTGTCAAACTCAGCGAATGGTACTCGTCCAATGAACCAAATGTCCTTGTCAGAGGGTGGGATCACCTCCACATTATTAACCCACATCACAAAAAATAGAGGACATGACTGTAGTTTTCCTCGACCAAGTACCGTAATCATGCAACTAGCCTGCCAAAATAAACTTGGCTAAACTAAAATTCCACCTAGGCACTCCACCCCCATCCACCCTCCACCGAGGCATCTAATGCCACCTCCCTCTGCTAGCATGGAGGGACACCTACCCTACCTCCCACAAATAAGATTATAATAATTATGTTATGATATAAATTAGAATATAAAAATAGTATCAACATAAAAATTTTTAAGTTGGTGGAGAAAATATGTCATTCTATCTTTCTAATATTATTAATATGTTAGATAGGAAGGGCTTGGACTCTTTACCTTAAATATGGTCAAATAAAATTGACAAAATGTAGCAATATTTTTAAAAAAAAATAAAAAAAATTTAGCATTTAATTGCTCTAGTTTCTCATTTAAATTTTTCTTCTATTTAAGTTTTTTATAGAAAAGAATTTAAGATTCATGGGATGCTTTACTTTTAAAAAAATCTTAATTTTACTCAATAATACCCATTTGTAAATTTTATCTAGCCTCAAATTTTCACTTGTTTGTGGTTATATATGCAAAGCTCATATTTTATAAAGAAATATTGTTTTAAACTTATAACTACATTTGTCTATTCCACAAGATTGCCCTTAAAATAAGATTGGAAGCCCAAGCCCCTTTAATGGGACCACTTCCTTATCCAAAGTTTCTCTCAATTTATCACTTAATTTTTAAAGGTTTGGGGTCCTATGTATTTTTTATTAGCATAATGTAAAAGAAAAATTCACTTTCCTTAAGAAGTTATTTGGGCTAATTGACTAATGTGGCCAATAAAAAATGCAATTAAACTAAGTTGTTGAGATGGGTAGATGAATTAGAATATTAAATATTTTTAGTAAATTAAATGCAAGTAATTTTGTATTTATTTATGAGTATTATGATAAATAATTCAGTCTGATGCAATGCACATTCCACTACTTGCCTAGGTATGAAAAATTAGGTGTTTGTGCTATGCAAACCTAGACTTCTCTCAAGGTTGATTCTAATGTTATGGATCAATGTTGTGCCACACAAACTAATCTCTAATTTGTGGTTTTGACCTATCACACTATACTTTATGTTATATGATTCATTAAAGTCACTACTCTTGTTTATGGTTGAGGACTAGCAATGTTTAAAAATACCTTGGGAAAGGGCCAAGTTCTCCTAGGTCAAACCCTTTTATTGAATTCATCTTTACAAGTGGGGAAATTATTGAAGACAAAACTCTTCAATCATGAAGATGTCTTAGAATTATTTAAACATAATTATATTCCTTTTAGTTCTCTAGAGAAAAATATTCCTAGAATAATGCTTCTTGTAATGTCTAGGATTTTCAATGAATGATCCTTGTGAATGATTGAACATTGGATGCCTTCAAATACTAAGACATAAAATTTAGTTATGCAAAAGTGTACCAAGTCAGATCATAATAGCAAGTGGAATAGGCAAGAGTTGGAAAATTTTGAATTTAACTTTTTGAATTATAGGGGTGAATTCCATGTGGTGTGAGATCAATCTTACATGGATTAAGATTTACTTGAGACAAGGATGTGTAAACTTTGATATATTAAGTGAATGTGTAGAACCTTTGACTCCAAAGCCCTCTCGAGGATGGTCTCTATCTCGAGGGCATCATTGAGGACATAATTATTCATCACATGGCACTCAGGAGGCTCACTCTCAAGCTTCCCATCCTCCTACAAGAAAATATTGTGCTCAACAAGGCTAGTTGTAACTTGTTACATGTCACTTTGCTACTTTTCTACTCTTGTTATCCTTATTCATTTAGCTACTAAAGAAACTCAAAATTTAAATATTAATAATGATAATAATGGTTGGGACCCCCTATTGTCACTTTGGGCCCTATTGATATATGAGACAAACTAGATGATTAGGATCCTCCTCCTCCTTCCACCTTTTCTCTCATTGTTTAGTGGATAATGC
>VDFB02000017.1:311576251-311583751 GCA_007258455.2 Sequoia sempervirens | reverse complement strand
TAAACACATAAAACCATAAAATACATATTTACATGGGAAAAACATTTCAAGAAAAAACCCACACACCAAAGCATAGATCAATTATATTATCGATAAAAAAGTGGTTACAATACAATAACATATTATATGCTCTTGCAATTGTATTTACACTGTGATACAAATCTAGAGTAATTCTAGTAGCATAATAGCTTCTCGAAAATATAAAAATAATCTCTCTCGAAATACATAAACATTTCTCATATTTATAATCCTCTATCATGGGCATATAGGAATGTCATATGTCATTTCCACAGTCTTTGCATGCATGCAAATTGAAATGAGGAACATGCACAAGTCCTAATTGACCAAAAAAGTAACCTTCCAATCATGCAACAACATGCAAGGCATCCAATTCCAATATTTTATGCAAATATTACGTATCCTTGACATGCATGGTGTACCACTAAATAAAATAAGCCAAATATCAATTTTGAACTCTCCTTTGACTTCTAGTCAACTTGACTGGTTTTCATAGTCTCGTTTAGCATCTTTCCATATCTTTCCCAAGTGATAACTTCAAAATCAAGGACACATGTCACTATAGTGCACCTTTGAGAGGTTTTCACAAACACATCTTCCCAATTGATCACCCAAGTGACAAGTGGCATAATTTTGTGCTCTCCACCAAACATGTAGGAAGCCAACTAGCAAACAAGTCCCAAAATTTGATTTATCAACTTAGAAACATATCACTTAGGATTTAATTAGTAAAATATGCAACAAAGGGACTAATTTAATTAATTAAATAATCTTGGGACTCTCTAAGGTTGAGACACCTTAATCCCAATAGTAATAGCATTTATAAAGCTAAAGATTGAGTGATTAAAGGAATAATCAACCTTAGCAAAATGTCTCCTCATGTATGGTATGCATTTCTAGATGTATAATTGATTAGTTTTCAGCCAGAAGTCTGTAAAATTTGTGCAAAGCTTTTGCATAGTATCTTTTCAATATAATAAAGTAAATGTGTGGGTATGGATAAGGTTGCTAAGTATCCTCTTTTAATATTTTGAAACTATCTATTGTCTTTCTAAGTGAATGTGTAGAGCCTAGATTTCATGTTCATTTTAGGAAGGCATAGTCTTTTGTAGTGATTTGATTAAGTAATTGCCTTGTTTTTAGTTATTGCATCTTTAGTTAAATATAGAGACTATGTTTCCCAATAGATAAAAGCATCAGTCTATGATTATATTTCTCTCTTATCATCCTCAACACACTCCAAACACATCAACTCAAAAACTCTAAAATATTTACTTTCTGTGTGTTTTACTTCCATGTCTAAATGAATACAATAATATAAGGGTGTATCATAAACTCATTTTCAAATATTTATATGGTAGATTATCTGTTAGTAAGTTTCTCGACCTTACTTGTCCAAGCTATCACATAGGTATATTGTGACACTAGTATTGGGATACACAGTACAGTGGGTATAGTTTGTTGTAAGGTATTGTTTAGTGCTTCAATGATCAAGTCAATGCCTTAGGGAAACCCCCCTTGGTATTGTAAAGCCATAAGGGAAGGAGGTCTTACCCACCTCAACCATTGGTCCTTAGCTACCCAACCTAAAGATAGGTTTGTGGTAAGTTTCCCAAGTTTGACACCCCTATCACCTAAAATATTTTTAGACCTTCAGGATTTGGGGCCTACAGCCCAAGTCACCAACAAATTGGCACTATTATAGAGGAAGTAAAGGAATATTTTTAGAGGTCTATTAGTTTCATTTGTATTCTCTCCTTTAGGGAGTGGCAAATCGATTGAGAAATATTCAAAATTTTGTGATAGAAGATAAATAATGGATAGAGATTAGTGTTCCAAGGTCAATAAATTCCTGAATCTAGTTCTACTGGTGCAAGGAGACAAGAACACTGGAAAGCTAAAAATTCAAGTAATTATCTAAGAAATACTAAAAATTGGAGTACTTTAGGTAGAAGAAATGCTTCTAAATATTTTGATCATCAAATGATTCAGCTAATAATAGGGTTAGAACTACTAGAAGAAATTTCAAACATGATTATAATATACATGGAAACAAAAAAAACCCTAGAGTAGAAAATATAAATGTGGGAATACCTGAATCCACATCTCAAATAAATACTAGGCTTCAACATTTGAGAAACCAAATAGAGGGCAGACATGATACCCCTCAATCTTCTGAACAAGATGTTGAAACTCCATTCCAAGATGTTAACCCGAAACTAATCACAGAGAAAGGGAATTGGATCAACACATTGATCTTATTGATCATCTCAAAGAAAGGCAACAGAAATAGAGGCAAAATTTTCACAATGAAAATCTCATTTAGCTCATCAAACCCTACTAATGAACCAACAACAAAATATTGCTCAACCTCAAAATATGGCACCAGTTGTTCCAATTCAGAAATTACCCATTGTTCAACAAAATTATCCTTATCCCCTACAACAAAATGAAATGCAAAATGTTGGGGTCAATCCCAAAAGGAAAGTTCAAATATTTTTTGCAGTGAGGCCACTGCTAGGATTAGAAAGATATAGATAGTTGTTCTACATTATTTATAACATCTAATCCAATTCTAGTTGAGATCATGGTAGGTACCAAAATTCCAAGGTACTGGGATCATTTGGCATTTTATAGATGTTCGGAATAATATGATATTCAAGATGAGGATGTCATGATGAAGATTTTCAATTGTTGGCGCCAAAAATTGGCTTGAGAATTGCCTTGCACTCGGTTCAAGGGGACCCCTTTGTGACCTCAGGATTTTTAAAAGGCTTCTTCTATATATGGGTTTTGGAAGGAAAAGGGAAATATAATGAAACAAATATTAATCTAAAGTGATGCACCAAAGCTTTCTTCGTGGGAATCATGGACTTCAATGTTATGAATTTGTTCCAAAACATCTGAAACTTAAAGTTGTAGCATAAATAATTCATTTAAATGACATAAAACAGTATCGCATACATTCCACTGCTAAGAAGAGTCGTTAAGACATGATTTAGACCAACAAGTTTGCATTCAATATATAGAAGTCTCCTCAAATGAAATGCTTAAGACAATAAAAAGCACATTCACAATTTAATCAAGACATGAAAAACAGAAAGGCCGAACAATAGGCACAGTCTGAAAGTTTCTTGCGAATAAACATGCAAAAGAGGCCTGGTGTCTCTTGCTAAAACAGTATTCTTTCTAAAAATCTTGGACCCTTTCCCCTCAACAGAGAGAGTATATATAGCCGGAGAGAAAAATCCCACCGCTTGAAGAGTTGTAACAGAAAGATTCCACAATCTCCCATAATGATGCTCAAATACGAATATTTCCAATGCCGTTATGAGAGCAACCAGTAGAGCAAGCATCCAGTTGATCAGTTACAGGCGTGCCCCTTGTAATGATGGCAGTGGTCCAACAAGGTTTCGAAGCGACAAGTGCCGCCCACTGCTTCAGAGAACCATGACGAGCAACACCCAATAACACTATCCCGCTCGGCCATCCCATAGCTTGCTTTGATAATCAATGTAAGGCACGTGGCAACAAATCAGAATGAAAAATCCTCCTCCATCAATCGAGAGCTTGCGGAGGAGTGACACTTGTTCAAGGGACTAAGGTTACTTTGAAAATGGGGGAAAGGCCGTATGAACCGGGTGGTGAAAGACGCATGGCCGCGTTTCGCAACCCGTGGTGCTCTCACCCCTGCTACTGTTTTAAAAGCTGCAACCGCTGACACATGGGCGAAGGTAGGTCCCACAGGAAATAAGGAAGGCCAATAGAAATCTTTCACAGCCCGCCGCAGCATATTCTATTCTTGCTAGGAAAGTTTGCGATACACCGCCATGTACAAAGAAGTGGGCCCCTCGATAAACCTTAGGAGTATCGGACCTTTATGGAAGGCTTAGCAACCCGAAGGAAACACAAAGCAACAGAAAATGAAAAATCCCGTAGGCGAGACAAGTGGGCGCCCACGCAGCATTTCAGGAGCCGAAAGGGGAGCCGCTTGCCGAAGTTACGAAACGAGGAATGTGGAAAGGGAAAGATCAAAACCTGTGGGAAGCCGAAGAAACATAAGACGCACAGGCCACGCACAAATATGTGCAAAAAGAACCCGAAGGGAGCTGCTTGAATCATTATTTCAACAGCTTTTGGCGACTAACAGGGGCGTTTTGGATAAAGAACGGAGAACCCAAAAACTCTCTGGTTCTATAGACCAGAGCCTTCATCTTAGGGCGAATGGAGTTAGAGCTTTGAAAGTGCAGCCTGTAAAGGCACCCATTATTTTTGGATGGCTTTGCCATGCTGCGCAAATTCTCTTGTGCCCCGTGGAGATCAATAGCTTCCTTGTGAGGCACACTCTGGCAGGCCAGCGCCTGCTTGGATATGAAAAAGTAGCTGAGAAAGTGGATGAATTATTGCCTCGATATCTGCTGCTGTTGGGGGGCTGCCGAATTCCTTGAATGCCTCCGGATCGTTCTCCTTCTGTTCAATAACCTCCGTAATCTGTGCAGCCGTGGCAATAGTGCCATCCTCAAGGAACAGAGACGGAAATCCCAACCTACCAACTCAGAGAAACTCCCTCAATGCCATCCAGTGCTTTGTTTAGAAAAGTCATCGCTGCCTTAGTACGCTGGAAAGCGGAGTGGCAATGAATGAATTTATTTTCCGTTTGAGCTGCGGTGTCCCAATCTTCAATACCCGCCCCGGAAAAGATCTCGTCTGAGATCGAGTATAGCTTATTTAGTAAGTCCCTTGCCTCGGGAACCTTTTCCAGGATGAAGCGCGGGAACTGTTCCATTGTATCATGGGCTTCCTAATTGAGTTTTAATGCCTTGTCGATGAACCGGAGGGTAGGCTGCAAATTTAGGCATAAGGCTTTGATTTTCTCCCAGTGAGAAACGTACAATTGCCTGACCAGTGGGATGATATCAGGTTGGGCAGGGGCTGGTAGCAGAGAGGCCTTAAGCGAAGAAATCTCCGCATCTCTTGAAATGGGGGCCTCGGCGAATTCTGCCTTCTTCCTTTTCTCGGATGCCAACTGCTCTTCATAGCTGTTCATTTCTTTATTCCAAGTTCGTTCAACTCTGGAGTGGTTAGCCGATTGTTCTTCTAATGAAGCTTTTGTCTCTCGGAGCTCGTCTTCTAGCTTGGTCTTCAAACCTTGGAATTCAGCATCTTTTTCCTGTACCTTTTGCTGATACTACTCTTATAGGCGTTCCATCTCCTCACCTTTCTCTGCTAGCTTTTGATTGTACTCAAGGCGGAAACGTTCAAGCTCCTCCTCTATCGACAGTAGGCTCTGTCGCGCTGCTTGGTTTTGATTCTGCAATTCTTTTAATACGACTAGGTCGGCTACTTGGGTCTTTGCAATTTCACCCCGAAGCCTGTTTCTCTCATTTTCTACTGTTAGCGCCCTTTCTGTCATTTGGGCGATATCTGCCTCTAAGGATTTTTCCTTTGCCTCTAAAAAACTCACCCTGTCCTTGGCTGCCTTGAGCTGTTCATCCTTCTTTTTTAACTGGCGACCAGTCTTTAAGAAGTCGGAAGTGACCACCCGTTGTGTCTCCTCCATGATTTTGACTTTATCCTGTGGCCGGGCTACCTTCATGTCCAGTCTGATAGCATAAATTTCATAGTCCTCTGGTTGCATTTCTCCCTGGGGCTTGTTTACCCTTGGGTACATAGTTGCAAACTTTAATTCTTAGCGGGCCTCATCATATGAAGCCTGTACTCTTGGCTCGGCGGGGGCATTGTCATCCTTTGCCCTTCGTCGCCTCATTCTATTTGCACGCGCTTCCTTCCCACAATCTATCTGTGCAATGAACTCAGCTGGTGATGAAACCAGCCCACCTTTGAAAGCAACACCGAAAGGCAGGGCGTAGGGATAGGTAACTTTCATAGGCACGCGCATTTGTTTCTTTTGGAGGGTGATGGTTTGCGGAGAAAAGTGCGGCACGTTCCATAGCTTAGCCTGGGGGTTATCAGCAGGGCTAGACATTTGCAACGGTTGAACCAGAGATTCAGTCGTAAGGCCTGTTGGCCGAGGAAAAAGAGTCGCCGCTTGGGGCTCGGTTTGCTATAGTGGGAAGGGATCTGTAAGCATCTCAGAAAAAGAGTGGGGGCCAATGGGAGGAATATTTTCAGAAAGCGAGGTGAGGAAATTCTGGGTGGCAGCAGTAGGCGTTAGCATGCTCGGAGGGGTAATTATAAATGGTTGGGCTTGCGAATATTGGGCAAACTCCACGGAATAAGCTAGGCCAGAAACAGAGGGTGGAGGGCTCAGACGAATGGCAGGAGTTGCTAATTGAGCAGGGACGGATGTGAAAGAATGAGATGTAAGAGAGGGAGGAGCGAAATGTACCTGCTAACTGGTCGGCGGTGGCATTGGGATCGTTCGAGACTCGCCCGCAACCTCTGGTATTTGACTAGCAGCGGGTGTTTCTTCTTCGGCCGGTTCATGTGAAGCTGTCCCGATAACGTTTTCCGTGCGTTGCCTTTTCGCGGGGGGACACTCACTAACCTCGGTAGTCGGATCCTTTTGCTGAGGCACTAGCCTGACCGGTTTAGCGGCCCATGTGCGTGTAAGCGAGCCCCTTGATATGTTAAAGCGCACATTAGTGCCCACATAGGCGGCATGCCTAGGGGCATCGCCTTCCTACGCTGATATCGCCGTCTCTTCCTCCTGCTCATCGAAGCCTTCTGCTTCGCTTTTTTTAGCACTGGAGATCGGGCTGGGATGGCCTTCATCCCAGTATCTTTCAAATTCCTGGTCGTCCTTCAATTGATTATAAGGAGCTTTCAACTACCCTGTTTCCTGGCGGTATCTCCAGAAAGCTTTTATTTTTTCATCGCTCCATTCCTCGTCCACTTTTAACTTGTTATGCATGCTGCGCTCTATCGGAAGGTTGTCCTTGGCCATGGCCACTGGAAAGTAGAACTTGTGCCATGGGCTCTTGGTATCCGGCGTAGGGATTTGTGCCAATTCAACCAGATCTTCATCTTTATCAGTCCGGTTATTACGCCGCTTCTCCCAGTATGGTCGGGAAACACGCGTAACTCTCATATGCGGCTCAGGTAGGTCATTGAAAGGGTTGTAATCCCACTTATCATTTACTAGTACTAACCCCAGGTGTGCCAACTTGTCCCCTAGCAGCTCATGCGATCATTTTTTAACAAGCGTTATTGACTTGAAACTCTTCGGGCAAGTGAAGAATCCCTTCCTCTTGACACTTTCGCTGCTACAGAACATGAAATCAATGATGCACACCTTCCGGTAAACCTCTAGCATGAGCACTCTATCGGTGATGCAAGCTAGGAGTAGGAAAGGCCTACCAATAAAGCCCCTCATTCGAAGGATCGTGAAATCCTTGCCCAAGAACCAGTCACAAGCGGAGGTGTAGCCTTGCAGAAATCCAGTCTACTCAGTGTTAAGCCGGATGATATCACCCTCTCTGATCAAATCATTCAGGACCGGGGCTATGAAATAGTCCGCGA
>VDFB02000017.1:311558505-311572746 GCA_007258455.2 Sequoia sempervirens | reverse complement strand
TTTTATTTTAACTAGATTTTTTTCCTATTGATTGAGTGAGGTAATTGCAATAACCAACAATCCAATAGGATTCTTGATTATTGATCTACATCAATTGGTATTACAGTAGGTGGTTTGAAGAGAATATGGCACACAAAGGACAAGGTAGAGGAAGAGCCCCATGAGGAGAATAAAATTCAATAGTTATGGAGATGCTGAGAGGAATCACTACAAGACTAGAAGCCATAGAAACATTCCAATGAAAAGGGATTCATGTTGGAGATATTAGTGAAGAGGAAGAGGAAGCTCTAGAAATTGCAAAGGTAGGGAGAGAAGATGCATGAGAAGACAGATTCCTACAAGTTTTATCAAAGCTTGGAAGTGAGCCAAGGATGGATCCACCAAGTTGTAGTGGCATTTTAAATCTAGAGGAACTCATTGATTGGATTGCAAAGATGGATAAATATTTTGATTTAGAGACCATTTAGAAAAAAATGAAGGTAAAATATTCCTACACAAGGTTGAAGGGACAAGCATACCTGTGGTGGGATTGATTGCAGATTGAAAGATGAAGGGAAAGGAAAAATTTAAATCATGGGATAAGATGGTATCAAAGTTGAAGGCCAATTTTTTTCATATGGACTATCACATTAGTTTATTTAAGAGGTTGTAAAATATGAAATAGAAGGATTTGAGTGTCATGGAGTACATGGAATAATTCTACAAACTAGGCATTTGTGTTGGACATGTTGAAGATGATGAAGGAAAATTTTCAATATATGTGAATGGGTTGTGGATTGCTATCCAATATGAACTTAGTATAGTCATGGTAAGAACAGTGGAGGAATCCTACCAGTATGCTCTCAAGGCAGAGGAAAAGTTGGAAAGAAAACAACAAATTAATTCTAGAAGTAGAGAAATTTTAAGAGGTAGAGAACAAACAAATAGTGGACAAGGAAATCCATTAAAGGAAG
The DNA here is from genome assembly GCA_007258455.2 of Sequoia sempervirens. Taxonomy (NCBI): domain Eukaryota; kingdom Viridiplantae; phylum Streptophyta; class Pinopsida; order Cupressales; family Cupressaceae; genus Sequoia; species Sequoia sempervirens. Next base: position 311,571,793 of record VDFB02000017.1, on the reverse strand, counting down.
GAGAAGCGAGTTGGTCTCAAAAAAATTATAGATCAAATGCAAGGAGAAGAGGAGAATATGGAAGAGAAAGGGGATTTTTAGGGAAGTGATTCAATTGTGGAGAGGAAGGAAATAGGGCCTTTGAATGTTTGCATACAACAAGAAGGTGGAAAAAAATGTTGGAAGTAATTTTACTATAGATGTTAAAGAAGAGGAAGAACAAATAGACCTAGAAGATGGATAAATTCTTATCTTATAGAAAGTGCTCCTAAAATCAAATGAGTAGCAGGAATTGGTACAAAGGAGGAGTTTATTCAAGACCATTTGTAGATCCCAAAGAAAGTATTGCTCCATAATTGTGGATAGTCATAGCACAAATAATTTGGTGTCACAAGAGATGATTGAGAAGTTGAAATTGGAGAAAATAAGGAAATTGAATCCATACAAGGTTACTTGGTTGCAAAAGGGACATCAACTCATGGTAAGTGAGCAATGCTTAGTGAGGTTTCAAATCGGTAATTATAGAGATGAAGTAATGTGTGATGTGATGCCCATGAATACTTGTCATATCCTCTTGGGTAGGTCATGGAAATATGATCGAAAGGCTATGCATGATGGTGAAGAAAACACTTACACTATAGTCAAGTACAAGAAAAGGTATGTTATGAATCCATTGAAGGACCAGCAAAACGAAGAGAGCAGTGATACACATGTATGTGTAATCTCAGGGAAGTTATTCTTGAAATAAATACATAAGAAATATGTTATACATTTATTCCTAGTCCCAAGGAAGTTGAGACAGAAAAATAAGAGCAATAAACACCCATGGAGATCAAAGGTATGTTGCAAGAATTTGGTGATATTTGGAAGAATAAAGCACAAAAAGCATTTCTTGGTAAGTTTGCAAGAATTTTAGATGAAATTTTGGACCATTTGAAACAAATGAGAAATATTTTACAAATTTTAAAGAGAAGTTGATGGTTAACCTTGAGAAATCTAGTTTTATGAAGGAGAAGTTAGAAACAAGCACCAAGAGGTACGAAGGGTGCGCTAATTTAAAGGGGAGAAGGGAAAAATTCAATGCTTCATCAATTTTTAATGTGGTTGATTTATAGCATTTTCATGAAGGAGATCCTAGTAGAAAGGAGGATATTTTTATTTATTTTCAACACTCAAAGAAATAGGGGCAACAAATACCAGAAAAGAAGAAAAAATAAATTGATAAAGTGATGGATTCAAGAACAATTAGAAAGACGCCATGAAAATAATACGAGTGTTTAATCAAATGGAAAGGGAAAATATCAAATAGGAAACATGGGTTGCAGCTTCAAAAATTTAGAGGCTTGGAATTCCAAATCTAAATGAATGTTAATGAGCCTTCACTCATGAAAAAATCTTACTTTGGTTGTTTGATGCAAGAGCATCCAATTACATGGGAAATCCTGCACACCAAATTTTTTTCTTTTGTGATTTTTATTTTTTTTGCTTGTTGGTTGTGTCTTGTAGGAAAGAAATTAATTTTATTTAAAACTTCTCAAATTGGAAGTCATATGATTGAATTTAAATTTAATTCAAATTCAAATTGGAGGTGTTGGAAAGAGGAAATTGATAGAATCTTGGGAGTTACAAAAGTCCCACACCCACGCATGAGGAGGCCATTCTTGGGTGGTGTAACTACTCAACATATTTAAAATTTGGCATTGAATTGATAGTGGAAAAATGCAAGCACCTAGGAGAAAGAGGTAGTGGAGTGGAATTGTGTGGGGGAAAATTAGAAAATTGAATTGAATTTTACTAGGAGAAATTGAGGGAGTTGGTTTTTTCAATGCCCAAGAGGGAAAAGAGTGGTGGTTGCAGCCTAGAGGTGAGAAGAAAGGCCACGCCCAATAGAGGTGTGGAGTCTAATAAAAAAAATGAACAAAAACACAAGTTTTTGAAGAGACTTGCCTGTGAAGTCAAGAAAGGGGATGCCCAAGAGTGATGCAGGAGGATTTGAAAGTGATTTTCTACTATTGTAGTGGATTGGAGGTGTCTTGTATATTTATGGTTGTTAAAGGCATCAAACTTTTCTATAGATGATTATTGTTTAATGTTTTGATTGACAAACTAATGTTGTTGTAAGCTCTTGGTGAATTAAACCAATGAAATTAGCATGTTATCTCTAATTTTTTTTGTCATTTCATGTGTTGGAAGGATTGGATTGATCTCTCAATAGTTCATTTTTAGCTTAACCAGCTCATTTTCCTATTGATTAAGTGAGGGAGCTGCAATAACCAACAATCCAATAGGATTATTGGTTATTGATCTAAATTATTATATCTTTGGTTAAATCTAGAGACTATGTTGCCCATGGATAAAGGCACTATTTTATGATTGGATTTCTCTCTTAGCATCCTCAACACACTCCAAACACATCAACTCAAAAACTTCTAACATTTTACTTTTTATGTGTATTACTATCATGTCCAAATGAATACAACAATACAAGGGTGTATCATAAACTCATTCTCTGACACTTATATGTGTAAGAGAGAGCGACCAACCACATCAAGGCTCCAGGTCACAAAGATCCCTACTTACCTCACTCTAAAGGATGTCTTGGAGTGAGGATCGAGAATTAAGAGCACTATGTAGTACTTTTTTCACTCTACAGACTCAAACTTCAGGTTTAGACTATGTGAGCTATTTTTTGGAGTCAATACTACACCTCAGACAGCTCTCTATTTGAGGACAACAGCACAGTTCTGGGATGACAGTGCAGTGCATTGGCATCTCTTTGGCGTACTGGCATCTATACGGCCATAAAACACAAAGTACAATAAAAACTACCTAAAAACTTACTGACAACCTAGCTAGTTGATTTTGATGAGAAAAACAAAATGAGAAAGTATAGAAAATAAAGAGGAAGATGATAAAGCAAGTAGATAAAAGCTAGGGTGACAAATATTATCTCACAAAATCACCTATCTTCCATCTACCTCCACACGCACATCCACCTACACATAAACAAGAAGGGGAAAAGTGTTGGGGTTGTATAGGGCTTGCCTCAATCAAACCCCCATTTTAGTGTTTCCACCTCCACGAATATCCAGAAAGCAACGAAGTAGAATATGTAATAAAGAAAGTAGAAAGAAAGATTGCAATGAACACTACAAAACAATACTATGTTTCTCTATCAAATCACAAAGGAGAGGAGTGAATTGTTACCACCTCCACCCAAAATATCACTAGCCAATGGAGGGAGAATGTAAGGTATGGACTTGGAAAAGCCACCATAGCCATAGCGATGATGAAGGGAGGTCTTGAAAGACTCGAAGCCCACAAATTCTATAGATTCCTTACACTTGCAATGTGGAGTTGATGAAGCGTCAATGCTTCTGCAATGCTCAAAAATGGAGTGCTAGAATGCTTGAGAGTGTGAATGAACTACTAAGAGGGATGAAGTGAATGTGTAGAAGATGGAATGAATGAATGAAGAATTTTTTTGAAGGTGGCATGAGAAGAATCTACCATTTTTAGTTCAATTGGTCAAAGAGGAATGTTACAATTTGACCCCAATCAGGTGTGTAACACCTCTTCCAACTTCAAATTCAAGAATCCATTAGGGATGATAGCACGCCACGCAGAATTTTGTGTACCACACGTTCATCCCCGACAAATATTCTTTTACTAATACATAGGACAAATGCCAAGTGGATGGAAGGCAGGTGGGTGATGTGGAATTTTTTCTTCGGATTTGATTTTCTAAGGTCAGAGTATGTGAAAGAGGAATTTGTACAAGGGGTGAAAATTTTCTCCTATACATTTTTCCCCCACTTTATCAAGCACGAATATTAATGATTGTTTGGTAAAGTAGATTTAAGGGTTAGAAATGTATATTTGAACCATCGAGGAAGTAGATCATGATTTGGTGAACTTGAAAGTGTAGGGTAGGCAAAGGACTCCATAGGTACTCTCCCTAGGGAGTTTCAAACAAAAGGACTCCACAACTCTGCAAAACTATGAAATTGCACAAAATACACTGAAGGCCATCAGACCAATGATGAAAAAATCTTGCAAGATGTAAGCATCTCATAGGACCAAAGACCTAAAAGAAGGAAACCCCTAAGTTCTCTCTCATAAAGGATTCCCAATGTAAGGGGACTCCATAGAGTTAGACTAGAAAGCAGCTTCACAAGCACACCTGCAAAGCAACATGTTAATCCATAGATAGAACATGTCAGAAAACAAAGCAGCCACACAGGAAAACAAGCAAATAGTCAACAAATTGAAAGGCTTTCAAAGGGGTCCCTCAAGAACCATTCAAAGGAAAAGTGGTCCACTTAAGGGACGCATTGTTTGAAAGTAAAAAAGAGACTTTTTTTCTCAAATCAATGCATTATCAAGGAATCCTTTCAAAAGATGTTCATTTCATCAAGGAATTTGAAAGGAAGAAGATTCCCTCTCACAAGGGGAAGGTCAAGGCTTCTCTCATAGGAAAAGGTTGCTCCCACCTCAAAGGAATTTCTCAAGTTCTTTCTTTGCGAACCCATGATGAAGGAAACATGTTCTGCTAGGGGTCCAAGTTGGGAATGTGACTTGAAAAAAAAGGTTAGTAAAAGATTTTTGAGAAAAGATTTGTTGGCAAATCTAATGTTTTCTAAAATTGGAACATTGTGAAAGCCACACATTGTCACACATACAAGGGACAACTCGAGCAAAGAAGAGAGAAAGATAAGAGAGTGAAAGAGAAATAGCAATATAACAAACAAAAGACACAGGGGTGATATGATATTTTGGGGTCATAGGTGCTCATAAATATATATAAGTATAGTAATAGTATATAGATGAATTGTTGATAGAACAAGGGTTGGATTGAATCATTCACTGACTCAATGCTCCGGATCTCACTATAGATAACCCCTGGTGTTGCTTCCTCCACCAAACAACCTGTAGGTCCTGTGCTAACTAGGAACCCCTGGTATATCAGCCAACCTTGCTATCATGTTCTAGAACAATCACTATGCCTTAACTAAAACATTTCTTGGTGTTCTTTCTTTCATGCAATTCCTAGCCTTCAATCCCTTAAAGACTAGTTCATACCCCAACACTACCTAACTCTATTATAGGGGTGTGTGATACCTTTTTAGGCTTCCAAAGTCATCTACCACAGGGATTTGAACAAACAACAGGTTCCATCTCTTCATCATTTTCTTAAAGTCCCTATTCTACGGTTTGGCAGGGTTACAAACCTTGATTTCCTTTCAGCCCTTTCAACACTAATAATAGTTCACAACTACTCACTATCAACAACTTGAGCCAACCTTCTTTCAGACACCTTAGTTCATTTTCCAAGCACAAAAAGATTCTCGGGGTTGGGACTTTGTCAGTCTATACACAAGTGCAAATCTTGTTTTGTCTAGAACTAGAGTTTCCTTTCACCAATTTCTGGTCTGCTCAACATTTCCTAACCTCACATTCACTGTTGAGATTTTTGACTTCTTTTCCTCACCTTTCCAGAATTCCCTGCATTCACCATGCGTCTTGCATGTCAATTTAGACACACCCCTGCCACGTTAGGTTCAAAGATTTGATAGTCTTTCCTTGCCGGGCTTCAAGCTCGCCTAGGAAAGATTACTTGAGCATGCTTCCTCGCCCAACTCAATGCCTATATTTACATTATATACATCTAAGGAGTCTAACCTTGCTTCCAAGAAACCCATACTTCTTGGTACGGCGTGGAAGCAGGCTAAAACCCCATGTTTACCCGAATTACCAGTCAGGCAGCAAACTAAAGAAAAACATAGAAATTTGTCTAAATATAGAAAGCGATGAAAATCACAGACTAAACTAACCAAAATGAATTTCAAAGAACTCAATACATCCTATTCTATCCAAGAAACTATTTTTTTTAGTCCATTTTAATGCTAACACAGGAAAAGAAAATAACACGCAGAAAAATGCACTCTTAATTCGCTATTTTCTAATTTTTTTCATTCAACCACCATTCTCCAAAATTTCTAACCCTGAAAAAGGTTGAGATATTTCTTTTACATCAAGAGAAAACAGTTAGGTTTACTGTTTCGGGCTCTAAAGTGATTAAAAGATGTGTGTTCGAAAACACACTATGTTTTGCACCTTTAACCAAAACCTTAGGAATCAATAACCAACGATTCCCAACTTATTCAAATTTAAACCTGTTTCAAAACTCCTATAAATAAGCTAAATTTTTAAAGTTATTCCAAACAAATGAAAATGGAAATGATCAAGCAAAAAACAGATCAAAAAGAATTTTTAAGTGAGAAAACTCCCAACACCGTCCCCGCCTGCGTTCCACCATGGAAAATGCACAAGAAGAAAATTTAAAAAATAAAAAATTGTCAACATGAAGGAAGCCTAATGTTCTCTAACACCCTTCTTGTAGACTCATCCCTACCCTCTCACAAAAATAAAAGCACATAACAGAGGAAGAATGATGATACAAATAAAAGAAATATTACAACACATAATCACTCTTGTATCCAAGTACCAACAAGGGTGACAAGGGTCATCTAGGAACACATAACACAAGCACGAGGGAACACATCACAACAAACACGCATCTAATCTAAAGGTCAAGAAGAGGCCTCCCCCTAACACTCATCGACCAAGAGGTCATCTGCTTCTCAATCTAGATCATTATAAGTGGAAGGAGGATTAGCCTACAATGATGGAATATTAAGGGGGGGTGCTTTAAACCATCCTATAATAAGGGCTAAGAAAGAAGGCCTCACAAGGTCTTCTCCACCAGGCTCTTGTGGAGCAATGGTCAACGATTTCATGAAGATCGCCGAAAAGGTAGAAACTTCATCCAAAGAGTTAAACATGCACTTTCTAGGAGTGTCATGCCATACCTCAATGGATAGGGAGGATGGCACCCAAGATTCACTACTTGGCTCACTGAGTGACTCAAGAGTGGTCACAAACTCAGGGGAATCCGTAACTTGCTTCGTCACTAATACAAAACAAGCTAGCACAAGACCACCCTTTGGAGAAGTTGAGCTCCTCTTATTCCCTCCATTGTTAGAAGGGAAAACCTCTACTTTCTACTTTTTCATAGGATGTGAACTCCCCACAGATGAGGTAAGAGGTGTGGAAGAGGAGAAAACCATGGTGAACACCACTGAGGTATTTGACATGTCCATGGGTTTAGGGAATGGTGGGATGTCTCAAAGGGACATCAACAAGGGCGAATCAACTGAAGGAGTGATAAACACCTACACCTTTTAGGGTCAGGTGGACTCACACACATAGTAGGAGCTGGAAGCGAGACTAAACTCAATTGAATGAAAGCATAGGGGAGGAGAGAGGAGGACACAGTAGGAGGCCCTGAAGCAGGGGTGGTCATCTCCTCTTCCTTTTTTTGCAACGCGGCCTCCTCAACCGCCAGATCCTTTTTCTAATGCTTGCACTCACGTGCAAGGTGGTTTCTATGACTCTTTAATATAGAGGTCGAGAGTTGCAAAGGAATAGAAGGCTCTTCCTCAGCCATAGGGGTTTCCATCACAGTCATCTCTAGCAGAGGGACAGACTCCTGAACAAGAGCAGGACGAAGAGGTTGAGGAACAATGGGGGGATTCAGCTCTAGCACCTTGGTGGCATGCCTCTTCCCATTCACTACTTTAGGAACAGCAGCAGTGGGAGGCCATAGAGGCTGAGACATAAAGCATTTTCCATGGGGACCCTTCCTTCTACTATATCAAATGGGCCTAGGCTCCATGGAAAAAATAAGAAGTTAAACTATAGGATGCTTAGGCTTTCGCCAAGCGAGCACCATAGGGTTCTCAAGTAAATGTGGAACAGAATTTGATGGTGCCACAGTAGGCCGAGAGGAAGCACCAGGCTAGACAGTGGAAGAGGAAGAAGAGGAGCCTTGAGATTGCTTCTCTTCTTCTCTTCTATGGGCCTTGGCAACATCATTATTATCTTTTAAGCATGCCCTATGTGAAATAGCATAATGTGATGGAGGGTACCTCACTCTAGGCTTTAAGTGCCCTTGTACTTTTCATATGTTTGGTACAAGAGGTCATTTCTAGGAAAAAGTGAACAAACCGGTGCAAGCCAAAAGTGGTCTAAGGAATAACTACCACACGCAACTAGAGGCTTATAGCCAATGTTTTGGATCACATGCACTGAACCCTCATGAATCAATTTCAAACATTTATGCACAACTGAGGGAACTGCATTCATAGCTACCAACCAGGGGATACCTTGCTTCATTTTGAAGAGTTCGAACCTTGAGATTATGTCAAATAGTAGGTTTACAGTCTTAGGTCCGACAAGGACTAACAAAGTGATACTACCAAGAGGAGGTATGGAAAGTCTGTTATGCATACGAATAGTGCTCATAAGTGCATCATACCCATCTTTATGCAAGAATTTAATTAATATAATCTCCTCGGTTATGATAATCACTTGAGATGTCTGATCAACAAGAACACCTACTATAAAGTTTCCATTGATTCATGCAGGGATATAAAGAGATGGTTCTCTATTAAAACCCATCGGTAGGTCTTGTGAGGTGAAGGTTATACTTGGACTACTACTCACAAGCCGCGTAGAGGGGATAGGAAAATGCAGGAAAGAGGCCATCACGCACACTAAATGATACTCTCACAAATCCCCCCAAAGGTTTGAAATAGGACAGTGACCTAGTTAAGTCTTCATTCTACAATACTTACAAAGCCTTTCAATTATACCTACTAGGGGTTGTAGGTTGGGTTGTAAGGAAAAACACCTCACAACACTCACACCTTCAATGCTCCTAGAATACGAGGAAAGGACCCTTCAACACTACTAAATGGAACCAAAATGGTTCATGTCAGGTTCACCAAAATGTAAGAGAGGGGGACCAACTACATCAAAGCTCTAGGTCATGGAGAGTCGAGAGTGGAGGGTTTCCCTAACTTACCTCACTCTAAAAGATGTCTTGGTGTGAGGATAGAGAATTAAGAGCATTATGTAGTACTTATGTCACTCTACAAACCTAAACTTTAGGTTTAGGCTATGTGAGTTGGTTTTTGGAGTTAATCCTACACCTCAGATAGCTCTTTGTCCAAGGACAACAACACAGTTCTGGGATGACAATGTGACGCGCTAGCGTTCGTATAGCCAGAAAACACAAAGTATTGTAATAACTACCTAAAAACTTACTAACATCCTAGTTAGTTGAATTTGATGAGAAAAACATAATGAGAAAGTACAAAAAATAAAGACAAAGATGATAAAGCAAGTAGATAAAAGCTAGGGTGAAAAAGATTATCTCATAAAAGTGTTTGTTTGCTAGCTAGCTCCACACACACAAACAAGAAGGGGAAAATTGTTGGGGCTATATAGGGGCCTGCCTCAGTCAAACCCTCATTTTTGGTGTTTCCACCTCCTTGGACAGCCAAAAAGCAATGGAGTAGAATATGCAATAAATGAAGTAGAAAGAAATATTGCAATGGCCACTAAAAAATAATACTATGCTACTCTATCAAATCACAAAGGAGAAGAGTGAAGCATTACCACCTCCACTCAAAATGTCACTAGCCAATGGAGGGAGAATGCAAGGTATGGACTTGGAAAAGTCACCATAGTCGCAGTAGTGATGAAGGGAGGTCTTACAAGACTCCAAGCCCAAAACTTCTATGGCTGCCTCACACTTGAAATGTGGAGTTAATGGAGTGTTAATGCTGCTATAATACTAAAAAATGAAGTGCTAGAATGCTTGAGAGTGTGAATGAACTGCTAAGAGGGATGAAGTGAATGTGTAGAAGATGGAATGAATGAATGAAGAATGTTTTTGAAGGTGGGATGAGAAGAATCTACCATTTTTGGGTTGGTTGGTCGAAGAAGGACGTTAGAATTCAACCCCAATCAGGTGTGTAATGCCTCTACCAAGTTCAGATGCAAGAATCTATTAGGTATGACATCACACCATGCAAAAGTTCACGTGTTGCACGTTCATCCCTAACAAATATTCCCTCACCAACACAGGAAAAACTCCAAGTGGATGGAAGGAAGGTGGGTGATGTGGAATTTTTCCTTCGGATTTGATTTTCTAAGGTGAGAGTATATGAAAGGGGAATTTCTACAAGGGGTACAAATTCTCTCCTATACAATGTGGTAGAGTATCTATTAGTAATATGCTCAACCTTACATTTCTAAGCTAGCACATAGGTATATTGTGATACCAATATTGGGATACACTACGCAGTGTGTATAGTTTTTTGTAAGGTATTGTTTAGTGCTTTAATCATCAATTCAGCATCTTAGGGAAACCCCCCTTGGTCTTGTAGAGCCAAAAGTGGAGGTCTTACCTACCTCAACCATTGGTCCTTAGCTATCCAATCTGAAGATAGGTTTGTGGTAATTTTCCCAGATTTGAAACCCCTAACACCTGGAAGACTATCAAACCTTAGGGATTTGGGGCCTACATCCCAAGTCACCAACACATAGTATCCCATGCTAAATCAAAATAAGTGATCACTACATGGTAGTCTAATATATAGTACTAAATTGCTCAATTTTGGCTCCCCTCCTACCATCCAACATCCCTATCAACCTATCTTTTTTGTTCATTACCATCATCCCTTTCCTAATCATTGGATTTTTAATGTGCAAATGTTTCTCACTTATACTTGTCATGTTGGGTTTGGCTTATATTTGGTTGATACACTATGATTTCCACCTATTGTTCCCCATCTTTCATCATTTTCATTATCATATCCATTGCATTAAGTTGTTTAGAATTTTTTATTCTAAGCATCTTTTGTTATTTTCATTATCATTTAGATTGCATTAAGTTGTTTAAAATTTGTTATTCTAAGCATCTTTTCTCATTTTCATTATCATTTAGATTGCATTAGGTTGTTTAGGATTCATTATTCTAAACATATTTTCTCATTTAGATTGTGTTATTATGTTTAATAATTTATATGCATCCTATATTATCATTTTATCATTAGGTTCATCCATTAGATTTAGTTGTATCACACATTAATCCATTCATAATCATTGTACATTTATCATAGACATCCATAAATCAAATACATTCATCATCATTACATGTCATCAATAGGTCTAATAAATAATCACAATATCATTAGGATTCACATAAATATATGAGCATCCACCCTTCATTGCACATGTTACTATGTATCACATCTACATAACATACATATAGCCACATCTTACATCACCACCTGTCAATACAATATATCAAATCATAACATCACATGCATCATCTCAAAATATAATCATACATAAATACAATCATATCATATCATATGCATAATTCATCCATAACATAATCCATCATCACATAAATAAATTTTTATCTATTTAATATAAATCAATGTCAACAAATCATATCAATGTCCATAAATCATATCAAAGTCCAATATAAATGCATGTCCATGAATCACATACCATAGTCTATCAAATAAATACATGTCCATCATACATCAAATTTCCATCATAATATAGTACATTTCATATACATCAGGGATCAATTCCATACATAAATACATCATATAACTTCCTATATTAAATGGCTCATCAAAAAAATCATCAAAACCTATGTATCAATCCAAAAATACCACCTGATATCCATATCATCTATCCGCTACTCCCTGCATGAGTGTGTAGGGGAGGGCGGCACTCCTCGATGGTGTTGGCCCTCCTCCACCTCCTCTCGAGGGTCCCATCAACTCGCTATTCCTAGATTCCAAACATAGTGATCAGGGCCTGCTCCTCAAGCTCTTGACCTTTGAGAAGCTCGACCCCCTTTTCATTGTTGGGATGGTGCCAAAATATAAATCTATATAGTATTATGCCTCCTTGCTCACCCACATAAGTTGATCGACCAAATCGTCCATCCCTACTCCCTATTTCATGGTGATGTCCATCTCCTACCTATATTTGTCTCTATCACTCTATAATTGATCCCTCTCCAAGTCCCAAGCATCCTTGGCTAGGTATAGACTATCTCTCTCAACGGTCAAGGTTTGTACTTTTCCCTGCAAGGTTTCCACCCACACCTATAGTCCATCTCCCTCCTCTTGGAGGTTGTCTCACTCTACCATCACAATGGAAAGGTCCTCTTATGCCTATTGTAGTTGTCCCTATAGCACAAACACCCTACTCTTTGTTGCAGTCAATTTGGTATCCAAGCCCCCCCTCCTCCTCCTCACACTGCCAAGGTGGTGTCACATCCTCCAAAGGAGGCATGCTTAGTGATTTCCTTCCATCATCCACATCCACCTTCTCCCCCTAATCCTCTCCTTCTCCTCTCTCATCATCATTCAATGTTGTCACCTCCTCCTAGATGATCTCCTCGATGAAAATTTCATTGCCCTCTTGTTGCTCACTCTAGTTGACCCTCCTTTGCCTACTCCTCTTGGCCTCCCCAATAACCACCTCCATCCTCCCTATAGTTGTCAATCCTTTGGTTGGGACCATCAACATTGTTTGGTGTCTCTCCCACCATGTGATGTATCAATGTGTGGTTCCAAGTTCATTGACACCCCCATGCATGTCCCATACCACCTCCTCCATGTGCCTCCATGAATGAGCCACTACACTTGGGGCTATTTGCAGCCTCCACTCCTTGATCTCTCAAGACAATCATGCATATCTATGTAGACCCTCATGGATGTCCTGCACCACCCTAAACTACTAGGAGACTCTGTGTATCTTGTATCTTTCAATGAGATAAGGATCTCCCTATGATATAAAAAAATATTGAGATCTACCTAGACCACTCCTCATCCTCATGTCATCCCTCATTACCCCTCTATAGCCTCCAAACAATCTCTCCATCCTCTACCTTGTCTAGAACCATCCTCCAATAGGCCATACTTCATACCTCTTGGTATTGTAATCCCCCTCTCCATTTGAACACTATTGGCTCCTCAAGGTCTCTCTCTAACTTGTCACCTATCGAATGTGTCACATTGATGTTCTCCCATGCCCATATCTGAAGAAGAGTAATATGAGTCAAGCATTTCCCTCCCTATAACACATCATGTGCAAATCCCTATATAGTTGTGCCAGGACATAGGGACCCCACACATATCTCCTTTATCACTCTGTCATCCCCACTACCACCTCTACTAGTGTAAGGCTAAAAAATTGTTTGCTCCTATCAAGAAAGAGTACCTCGTTGATCAATATGCACATGTAGAGTGCCACACCAGGCACTCAATCATAGCATCTATCAATTTCAAGTGGCATCCCCCTAGTAGGTATGTTAATCATGTCAAACAGCCTCTCAAGGAAAGTTGGTACCACTGCACTAGACACCAAT
>VDFB02000017.1:311534138-311558405 GCA_007258455.2 Sequoia sempervirens | reverse complement strand
ATACAAAGAGGGAGAAAATCTTTTTGGAGGTCTACTTATCCTTGAAGATCGTCTAACATTCACTGGAGTTTGTGGTATTTGTTGTTGTTGTTGTTGCAAATCATGATGAACCACTGAAACATCGTTGTTTGTTGTATCATCCAACACTACATAATCATTTTCTTTCTTCTCATGTTGCTACAACCAATCTTTGTACAACACTTTCTCATTGAATATGACATCCCTGCTTCTCACAATTTTTTAATTTTCAAAATCCCAAAGCCTATAACCAAATTCATCAATGACATATCCAAAAAATATACATTTCTTTGATTTTGCATCAAGCTTGGTTCTATTTTTAGAATCTACATGTGGAAATGCTTCACAACCGAAGGTCTTGAGAAAAGAGTAACTCACCTTCTTACCTATCCATGCTTCCTTCGGAATACGACAACCCAAAGGATTAGAGGGACCTTTATTGATTAAATAAACAACAATGTTTACAACCTCTTCCCACATGTTTAAAGGTAGCTCGACATGCAATCTCATAGTCTATGCATGCTCCATTATTGTTTTGTTCATGCGCTCAACCACTCCATTTTCCTATGGAGTCCTTAGACCCATTTTCTACCTACGAATACCATTTGAGGAACAATAATATTCAATTTTTTTGCTGTAATACTCACCACCATTATCAGATCTAAGAAATTTTAACTTTTTACTTGTCCAATTCTCAACCAAGCTTCTCTATTTCTTAAAAGTTTCAAATACATCAAATTTTTTCCTAAGGAAATAAATCCATACTTTCCTTGTTGCATCATCAATACAAGTGACATAGTATCAAGAGCCATTGAGAGAAGATACTTGAGCTAGCCCCCATACATCCGTATGCACAAGCTCCAATTTTTCATCTTTCTTTTGCTTCTCATCCTTGAGAAAACCAACTCTCTTTTGTTTGCCATACACACAACTTTCACAGAAATCCATATTAACACATTTTAGACTTGGTAAAACATTCTTTGAATGAAGTAATTTTATACCTTTTTCACTCATATTCCCAAGTCTATTATGCCATAGTGCTGATTTAGAATCCATAGCAATTGTCTAATTTTTTGCCCGCTGAATTGTAGCAATTATTGCTGAACATTGATTTTTATCTACAATAGCTAAAGTAGAAGGAACAGTATGACCTGTACAAAGATATAAGGTGCCTACTGTATACACCTAAAAATGGTCATCATATTCAATTAATTAAATACAACCTATTTGATTAATACTTCAACTACATATAAATAAGGTCTTACTTTATTTATATTGTCCACTTTCCTTCTAATTCTCCTAAATGACATTCTTCTAAATTAAATAAACAAAAAACCCTAAATGTGTTTATTTAATTAATCTTCCCTGATCCTGATTAAGAATTAGAGCACATTTCTACAACTTTTTTTGTGCCACCTCATAAAGGGCACATGAAAATAAATAAGCCTAATTATTAATTAGAATTATCCTCACACACTTTTACCAATAAAAAAAGCACATGGCTTTATTCCCCCACACTTCCAACAAATTTGGAGCACATGGGTCTTTGTTTCACAGACTTGGAATCCCATACATTTGGCATGCTTCCAATTGGTCAAGGGATTCTCTTCACACACATTGCATGTTGTCCTTGGTCAAGGGGACAACATCCCGATTCCTTTCATCTCCACCGTCTATCTTGTCTCGTTTGAATCTGAATCGTTGATAGGTGCCACCTCACAAAATGCTTGAGAAACTCTATAAATACACCCCTTATCCTTTGCATTATCATCCAAATTTTGAGTAATGTTATAATGCTATTTTGAAATACAAATTGGAATAGTGTTATAATGCCATTTTCCATCCACACTTTGAGTATTGTTAACATGCAGGTTTCTCGTAGGAGCTTGGAGCTTTCATGGAGTCTTATACTTAGCTTTCATATCATGTGTTACTTTGCATTCTCATCTTAGATTAATTAATTGCTTCATAGTTACATTTTATCATCTCCATTGCATCATAGTTACATTTTAGGTTAGTTTTCTTTTTTGTTGCATTTGAGCATATGCATAATTATGGGTAGTTCACTATAGTTGCATATCATCTCACTCATCTACACTTGTTCATCTATCATCAACATCATCCTTCGTTTATCATTGCATCCATTATCCTTTCCATTGTTTTGTTTCATTTAGGAGCATGCCACTAATCATTCCATCACACATTTGCATACTACTAATCCTTCCACCACACATTTGCACATAAAAATCATCTTAGCTTGCATATTAAGCATCAAATCTTGTTTTCTAGGTAGTTATTTTAACAACCTTTGTTCCCATAGAAATTTGAGGGCCAAATAGTTTAATAAATCCCTAGAAATAGAGGACAATGATATGTATTTGAAGGGTTTGATAGTATTACGAATATATTAGTTTTACTTGCTTCAAAATTTGAATGTAAACCGTCTCATTAAGGTTTGTGTTGACATTAGAATAACCCACTCTACACATTCAACACACACACACACCTACTTTCACACATTTTTCTACCACTAAGGCACCTTTTGTAACCTTCCAATTTTTATCACTAAGTGTAACAACACAACCTTCATCACCTAGTTGCCTTGCTGGAATTAAATTTCTTTTAACTTTGGAACATGCTTTACCTCATTTAGTAGCCAATGATTCCCATTCTTCAACTTAATCTTGATTTTCCCTTTCCAACAATCTAATAGGGTTTTTTACCTCCCAAATAAACCAACCCAAAATCCCCTTAGACATAATCAAGAAAATAACTTCTATGGGGCGTCACATGAAATAAAGCCCTTGAATCTAACACCCAAGAATCATCAACATTATCAAGGGAAAGAATCAAAGCATCCTCATCAAATTTATTACTTACCACATTTTCCTCTTTATTGCCTTCCTTTTTGTCTTCTTTATTTTTTTGAGACCAATGATCTTTCTTTAAATGACCCGACTTACCACAGTATCGACAATCCCTCTTGTCTCTAGACTGGGACCTTTTGTCCTTTGATTTTTCTCGTGAGTTCCCACGACTTCTAGAATTGTTTCCTCTCTCCTTTGTTTTTCCCTTGCTTTTTGCATTCAAAAAACTACCTAATGTGGATGTTCCACCTGAAATTTTACTACGAATTTCCTCGCTCAAAATAACACCAACAACATCATCAAATTTTGATGTATTCGAACCATAAACAAAATTGCTAACAACCATTACCAAACTATTCCAGCTTTCTAGCAAAGAACAAATAATCAAAAGAGCCCTAACTTCTTCATAAAATTTTACATTTACATAGATTAATTGACTGGTAATCGTATTAAACTCATTTAAATGATCAACAATTGACCCACCTTCTACCATTTTCATATTAAATAAATGCTTCATAAGAAATACCTTATTCGAAGCGGAAGGATTTTCATATAACTTCGCCAGGGTTTCCATCAACTCTTGAGGTTCCTTTGTTGTTGTCATATTGAAAGTCACTGATTGTGCCAGGCATAAATGAATGGCTCGTAGTGCCTTTCTATCTAGAAGATTCCATTCCTCATCACTCATTGTTGTTGGTTTCTTGGCTATTCCTTCCAATGGCCTCCATAAATCATTCTAATATAGATAATCCTCCATTTACATCTTCCATAATTGATAGTTCTTCCCATTGAATTTATCTACCTTCAATTTACCCTCGTTCGCCATTGCTCCCACTTAATCGTGAGACTCCCACTCAACTGTGAGACCTTGCAGAGGATAAATGAAAAGAAACCCACTCTGATACCAATTGTTAGGGTTAGAAAGTAGATATCTAACAGTTGAATGCAGATTTGATCAATAAAACAATGAAATAAAACATAAAAAAATTATAGCAAAAACAAGACAACATAAAGAATTTAATGTGGTTCACCCAATCCGGGCTACATCCACAATACCATAGCCATCCAATCATTTTATTATATAGTGTAAAACATATTACAATCTCACTAATAATGCCCTACTACAACCCCCATCCAAACCACTTATAACAAGCTTTTAGAAGCTTCCAGAATTAGAGTTTTACAAATTTAATTTTTTTCTTTTTCGGTGACGATGTGAAAAAAATGGCAATTTTTTTTCTCAGGGGTTGCTCCCCTGCTTTTCGGGGGCTATTGCCCCCAAACCCTAGCCTAGGGCTTGACCTGGCCTCGGATCCCAACGAGGTTACATGAAGAGTGTACAATATAGCATGATTAGTCGCCACATACCAACAATGTCGTTCTAACCTAACAAGTTTGAAGGTATGTGAAGGATAAATAAGTGTTATAGTCTTATGTGGGATCTATTATAGGTCCATGACGACCTAGTTTAAGTTATTTTGAAGATTGAATCTTAGCGCGAGATTTAAATGAAATTTTTGGAGCCGACAAGCTATATTTTGAGTGTTACATCTAATTAGGCCAACCTAATTGATGTTAGAGTTGAAGTAGATATATATGTTAGATCCTTTTGGTGTTTTGATGTATGGAATGAACATATGATGTGTGCTGTGAAAATTTTACATGCGAATATTATCAGAGCAGTGCAAATTTAAGTTGTGAATGTTGAGTTAAAGATCAAAATTGTATGAATGCAAAACAAAGTAGTGTGTTAGATTTGATTCAGATAAGTGTGTAAAATCAGTTTATTGAGCTTCATTGGAATTGTATTTCATGCATATGAAAGATGCAATTGTAATAGTTAAAAATAGGCTGTGAGCCACCATATCTCTTCTATCTTTTTCTCTATGGATAGTGAGTCCACTTGTAATGAACAATTTTGTAAATATACTATAACTAGTTATAATATATTATGAGCTAACCCTCATCGTGGTTTTTCCCATTTTGGGTTTTCCACATAGAAATCTTGGTGTTCATATGTTATGTGTGTTGTGAATATTTAATGATTTATTTCTTTATTACAATTGAATATGCATTGGCAATTGGATGTTTAATGTTTGAATGGTTTAAGAGAATGTTGATTCACCCCCTCTTAGTATTATGGGTGTCCAAAACCCCTAAAATAGCACGACATTTCCTCTCTATGTGAATGTGTGAATCTCAGGTCGAAGAAGATTGAAGGAAGTGTGAAGACAAATTTTACATTGTTGCAATTGAAACCCTACATCTTGTCAAGCCATGATAACTCAATTATAGATTTATTGAACATCATTTCAACAATTTTTCAACGGAAAATCAGAAGCTTAGATTTATCATCAAAGGACCCCAAAAATAGAGCAAAAGTGTCATACAAAGACCCATTCACCCTTGGGAAACCCTATTTTGCTTCAACACTTAGATCCAACTTTTGGTAATAGGTACACAGTCCTCTACACTCCCTAGATTTTCCTACAAGTTGTTTCAATCTGTGCATTTCCAGAATATTGAATTTTATGAATTAGGGTATATAGTTCAATTAGGTTAATCATAGTAGATTATTCTCAATCCAGTTTGAAGGCCATAAAGATGTAGATCCAGGTATGATTGACTCACCTTCATGGTTAAAAGTCAATCTATTAACCTTGATGATCTACATTCTTAATGTAACTTTGAAAAAGGGAGACATCCATCCTAAGGTTTACACATTTAACTTTAGGGTCACCTAAATTTCCCATGTTACAATACTCTCTCTCTATCTCTTCTTAAATACTTCTCTCTTTCTCTCTCATTTTAAGTTATTATTATCTTTTACATTAAGAAATTAGAATTATGAGTTGGTTTCATCTCTCCCTCTCTCCTTCTATCATACATGTGTAGTGCTACCTTCTCTTTCTCTTCTTATATACCTACTCTCTCTATCTCTGCTTAGATACTCTCTCTCTTTCATTTTATTAGTATTATATATTGTACATTAAGAAATTATCTAACTAAATGAGTTGGTTTCATCTCTCCCTCTCTTCTTCTACCATAGCACAAGCTAAGAGCTTTGTATCATTAGGTCTAAGTTCTCTCTATATCTCTCCTTAGATACTTATCTCTTTCACTTTCATTTTATTATTATTATCTTATACATTACAAAAAATTATCTAGTTCTATGAGTTGGTTTCATCTCTCCCTTTCTCATATCATAGCACACTACTCTCTCTCTCTCTCTCTCTCTCTCTCTCTCTCTCTCTCTCTCTCTCTCTCTCTCTCTCTTTCCTTATATACCCCTCTCATCTCTCCCTCTCTCTTTCCATCATACATATAGTGCTACCATATCTCTCGCTCTCTTTAGATACTTTCTCTCTCTCTCTCTCTCTCATTTTATTAAAGTCTTATCTTGTACATTAAGAAATTAGAACTATGAGTTGGTTTCATCTCTCCCTCTCTCCTATCATAGTGAGCTACATTTTCTCCCTCTCTCTCCTTAGATACAATCTACCTTCTCTCTCTCTCTCCCTAGATACCTAGATCTCTCTTAGGTTCTATCTTGGGGAATTACCATAGTGCTACCCTCTCTCTCTCTCTCTCCTTATATCATTCATGTAGTGTTAGATTGTGTATCTCTCTCTCTCTCTCTCTCTCTCTCTCTCTCTTCATCTCCTTTTCTCTCCATAGTTGTTTTCTAAAGAATGGTTTTTTGAATCTAGATATCTCTATATATCAAAAATAGAATTGAGGTTAAAGTATATGTATGTGTACATTTGTATGCAAGTGAATTCAAACTTGAGTAATTTGTGATGGAGAATAAAAGACTAGATCAAGGTTGTATGATAAAAAAAGATAGATCAAAAAAATGGATGAAGGAATATCTACTCAAGAACAACCCATTGAAATTATTGACAACCAAGTTAATGTAGGGATACAAGAACAAATTGAAGGAAGTGATAAAAATATTTTCTATGGTATGGAAAATTTGGTGGAGATGGATGAGGAATCTTTTTTCAATCATATTTCACTTGAAGATATGTTATCTAGAAACATAATAAAATTACACTCTAAAAGAATATGGGATGATTTTTTTTGAAGAAAAATATCTAATTGGAAGAGTACAATTATGTGCAAAGTTTTTTAGGAAACAAGACCCCTTTTTTGGAGTTGTTAGGGTTTGATACTAGGAAAAAGTCATTAGATTCATTAAAAAAAAAATTGTTGAAAACCTGCAAGAAGCATTGAATTATATTGAAAGCAATATTTGAGCTACTGATTTAAGTGAACTGCATGTAGAACATTGATGACTATAATTTCGAGGAAGAAATTATCAAATAGAAGACAATTTCAAGAAAATTTTAGTTACTAAATGTATCTAGGAGAATTGTTCAAAGATACATTATGAAGAGAAATAGATTAGATGAAAGTATTGAGAATCAGTGGGCAAATATTTGGAAGGGTTCCCCAAAAAGATAGAATTTTAGAAGATGTAAAGAAATGTGTGATTGAATATTGGATGCTTGAGAGATCATGACCGTATCTTGTATGTATAAATAAACTACATGAAATTATTTGTTGTTGAAATCATGTTGAATTTTATCTACACCTACAATCATATAAAAAAGCTATGACAGTTGTAGAGTCCCTACTAATGTCTAGTAAACTTGGTGGAAATCACACAATTCAGAGGGAAAACCTAACTGAACAGTCCACTTGAACCTTTGGAAAGACCATTGAATTATCAACCAAGGCTAGTAAACTCGTGATGGTATTGAGACTGTATGTGCTTTCAAAGACTTAAGACTACCTAAATCATCCTCTAGTATAGGTGTTACACTTGTTGAGAATTCATAAAAATGCATAACAATAAAGGAAGTAAGGCTGGCACTATTGCTATGAGTACCTACAATATAAGACTAACTAATTTATTGTCAAGAAATGAATGGTGGAATTTAATTGATACTAATGACTAAACCTACACTCTAGAGTACAACAAGCTTAAGTAAACTAAGGAAAAAATACACAACAAAAATTGTTCATGAAAACTCAAGGAATCTAATTAACATGCATTCATGAAATAATTGCTACAACAATAGTAACTCTACATAAAATGAAGTGAGGGACAATTACCTTGAGTGGCCCTTTCTCAAGTGATTGAATTCACTGATCTAACTCAAATCTAGTTTCTTAGATTAATGCAATCATAATAAATCAAAACCACTCATTGCACAACTGCAAAATATCACATAAGACTCTACTAGAATATCTTATTCATGAAATCATGATTGAACAATAAACATTGTCTGCATAAGAACAACAACTAACTAAAAATATCTAGTAACGATATCTTCTACTGAACAATTAACTAACACCTAATACCTCAACCACCCAGCAACCATATTTGTGAATACTATCTAATATTTAGAAAATACACAATTTATGTTAAGAAAGTGTATGGTTTCTAACGTCCATTTTTTAAAAGTAAGGTAGAATATCATAAGTATGAAATAGAAGAATTTTTTTATTAAGTATATCCTTGATTCATGTGGGTAAATATAGTTAATAGTTATTATGGTTTTAAGGGCATTAAAATTTAGGATTTTGAGTTGGCATTGCAATTTAGGGGTTTGAGGGCTTAAATTCTATGATAGCTGTTGCAGGTAAAATAAATTTAGAGAGATAAAATAAGCAAGAAACCAAAAGAAGCCTACTTGTAGGTCATTTAGGCAAACAATGAGGAGGATTGGTCAGTCGAACACACCCAACTCCGATAGAAATGGTTGCGTCCAATTTTTTAAAATTTTGTATTTACCAATTTTGATTGAACCATATTCAATCGTATAGATTTTAGTTGAAACCTTTTTGACGGATAACCTTATGCCATGTCAGTATCATTTCATCACCACCTAGTTTCAACCAGATTTGTTCTAGTTGAAAATAGTTTAATATGAACAATCTAGTTGGCCGAAAGTGTGACACAAGTTTGTACTGTTACCCTATCTTCATCATATATTCTATCTATTACATATCCTTATGTGGTACATATATTCTTATCCTTACATATGTGGAGGCATCCTTATTCACATTCCTTCATAGGCATGTCTCTTTGTACTTACCACAAGTCATATGTAGGTGTCACATTGCTATTCCATTAGCTTGTGGTGACTTTGATTGATTTTGTATTGTTTGGAGATGTGTTATCTTATTGCCAATATTCAACACCTTTGTGAGTTTTCACCATTGGCCTCCATTAGGCCGCCCTTTTATATTTTCAATCTAATGGGAGTGGTGTAGCTTTGGCTTGCTAACACTCTAGATGGTTGTCCAATACTATATTTTATCACAGTGTAGGAATAATAAAATATTATTTTCAAGCTCATTTGTATCTAGTATGCACATATTCAAAATTTCTATAAATTATTTTTTATTACAATGTTTTTTCAATTTATTGTATTTCCCTAATTCAATATTTTAAAATTATGTATAATCCCAAGTCTCCACTTTAGAAAATTGGAAGCCTTGTCTCACTTGAACTACCACCCATGCTTCTAGAAGTCTTGGTTCAAATTTTATAATAAGATACATTAAAACAAAGCCCAATTACTTCTCTCCCTCAAGCCAAATAGACATTTCAAAATGTCTAAAATACTCTCAATTCAAAAACAATTAAAAAATATGATTTTATATAGAGGTTCATACCTACAAACAAAGATTGTAGAAGAACATGATATAACTTGAACAAAAGAATGTGAATGTCTAAATAATATGACTTTGGTTGTCATAAATTTTTTTTTTAAAAATGACAGCCAAAAATTATTATTATATAAAACAAAATATTCTTCGAAAATTACAATGTAAAATATTATATTTATAATTTTATAAAATAACTCTTAAAATATAAATATCAAATATTTAATTAACGATATAATTGGCTCCCAAACCCATTACGTCCCGTCAAGTGAAAAGGCAGCCGATTTATTTATTTTAAAATACACCACACTCTCTCAAGTACCCCACATTAATGCTTTCTCTATTAGACTTTCCCTTAAATGGAATAAAACGGGCTTCTAGAGAAAGAGATGAAAACTGGTGGATGGAAACAAAGTGACGTGGCATACAATTCTCTGGAAATTAAGTAATCTGGAATCACCATTGTTCGAAGGAAACAAACAAAGAGGGAAAATGGCTGCTGCCGGCCATGCCCGTCCCTACCAGTAAACGTATCTCTTTCCAATACCCCGTATTCTCCCTTTACCACTTTTCACCAACCCACCTTCCATACGCCGTTAGATAGAGAAAGATCCAACGCCGACAAATCACTCACTGGAACGTTCTGCTCGCTCTCTACAATACTTCAGCTCAGCAAGAACATCTGTGATTTCTCATTTTCTCAAAACTGATCTTGCTAAATTTGTGATCCTGCGGTTCTGTGTTCGAAACCCGACGCCATGACGAAGAAGTACCCTCCTGTAAGTGAAGAATACGAGAAAGCCATCGACAAATGTAAGCGAAAGCTCCGCGGACTCATCGCAGAGAAGAACTGTGCTCCGATTATGCTCCGCCTCGCGTTAGTAGATTCAATTTTTTGTTATTCTTTATTTTCGTCGATCTGATCGATCTTAATGTGATAAAGAAAAATGAGAGCAAATTCAATTCTTTATTCTCTCCTTTTGTCGATGTCATTAATAATGAGGGGCTGTGCGCAGATGGCACTCGGCCGGAACTTTTGACGTCAAGACTAAAACTGGCGGGCCGTTCGGAACAATCAGACACCCGGATGAGCTCTCGCACGGAGCTAACAAAGGCCTCAACATCGCCATCGAGCTGCTCGAGCCCATCAAAGAGAAATTTCCACAGATTTCTTATGCTGATTTCTACCAGGTGCGGTTTTGCCTTCATGAGACGCTTCTTACTATTTAGGGTTTCAAGTATTTTGAAGGATTTTTTTTTAGCGGAACATAGAAAATTCTCCTTATGTGTGTAGCTTGCTGGTGTTGTTGCCGTTGAAATCACTGGAGGACCGACCATTCCATTCCATCCTGGAAGACAGGTGAAAATTTATATTTCAAACCGCTAAAAGAACAGTTATTTTTTCTTTTTGGTAAAATTGCAGGAAAATATGCATCGATTTAACTACGATCTAACAAAACATATCTAATTTTTCTAAGATTTAAAGCGTTTCACTATTTTTTACTCTTTCGCTTCTCATCCTTAACAATCAGGTTGCTCGCGTCACTGTGTTTTTTCATTTTCACTTATGCTATTGATTGGTAGCTTAATTAACTATTCATATCTAGAAAAATGCAAAACATTCAGAACTGCGACCTCTATATAATTTGTGATTTTTTTGAGAAAATAGTGAATTTATTATAAATAAAGTATAAAATTGTTTAATCGAATAATAATAAAGAAAATTTTGTGCTCGAACAGTGATAGTGCAATTCTATACGCCATTGTTAACGCACCAGTGGTTTCTATTTGCAGCAAGCCTTTAAGGACTATTAGTTCTTAGTGTAAGGAACCTCTCAGTTTTCCATTTTGCTCAACCAATTTAAGCTGGATTGGTATTGTCCACTCTTTAGTCAAAATAAAGTAATATTTCATACCATCTGTTCTTGTTTAGATGTCCGGATAATAAGCTGGATTGAAATCTGATTAGCCTTGTCTTATATGACATCATATTTTGTCGGTGGGTTGCCTGCTTTCTCCTCCCCTCCCCTTCACCCACACTTGATGACGAGGATTTTGTGTTGCAGGACAAGTCTGAGCCGCCAGAGGAAGGCCGTTTGCCTGATGCTACTCAAGGTAAGACCAAAAGCAAAACAAACAAACAAATTGATTTTTGAATGGATTAGGAAAATCCTAGTTAAGAGGGGTAAAGATGGGGAAGGAGATCTAATTTCCCCTTATCTTTGGCAGGGGTTAACCATTTGAGGGAAGTGTTTGGTCACATGGGGCTGAGTGACAAGGATATTGTGGCTCTTTCAGGAGGCCACACCTTGGTGGGTATTTCAAAGTTTCAACGCAAATTATTATTCCAATTCACTTTCATTTGTCTCTTGCGCATTTAATTCTCATGCTGGATGAGTTTGGGTCACAACTTGTTTCAGGGTCGATGCCATAAGGAACGCTCTGGCTTTGAGGGCCCCTGGACTCCTAATCCCCTCGAGTTTGACAATTCCTATTTTAAGTAAGCTGTTTCAGTGATATATATACTAATGATATCCCACCTCAATTATGCTCAAAGCTTTAATACATTTAGAATTGAAGTTATTAAGCTGTTTCAGTGATATATATACTAATGATATCCCACCTCAATTATGCTCAAAGCTTTAATACATTTAGAATTGAAGTTGAATAATTATCTTTAATCATTCACAGGGAGCTTCTCACAGGGGAGAAAGAAGGGCTGGTTCAGCTGCCTTCTGATGAGGCACTGTTGGAGGATCCTAGTTTCCGTTCTTTTGTTGAGAAGTATGCAGAGGTATGTCCTAGCACACCCATAATAAACTAAGCAAAAATAAAACTAAAAAATAAAATCTTGGACCTTGTGATTTTGGTATTTGGAGTTTAGCACAATGTCATTATATTTAAAGGAAAAAAATTAGTTACCTATGATGGGAAAGCGCTAAATAAATCTTCTGTGCATTTCAAGTTGTTTGTCAATGATGGCGATCATATGCTTTTACAAGTGCTTGTCATTGTAATCATCTGCTTTAATAAGTGCCTATCCTTGAAGTTCTGATTGAAATGAGCTGTATCGTCTGTATCAGGATGAAGATGCTTTCTTTCATGATTATGCAGAAGCTCACTTAAAGCTATCTGAGCTTGGGTAAGCATTGGACATTTTCATTGTATCATGACTTTGTGAAGACACGGATTCGTTGCTCCAATGTTAATTTCTACATTATGTGTTCCTTGTTCTCAGGTTTGCCGAGGAGGAGTAATGTGATTGGAGGTGGTTGAATTCAAATCCCATGCATGCATTCTTGAAAAATTTATAGGATATTGCTTGTATATGAATGTCACTTATAAAAGTTAGTAATCTGTAGATAGAAAGAAAGGTTAATTCTAGTGGCAATATACACAAGCCACATTAGCCTGATGTGTGGAATCGCATGAAATCACTTTGTTTTAGATTTGTAAGATAAATATTTTACTATAAACCAATTATTACATTATCTTTTACTAGTAAGTGAATTGCCGCCAACAATTCAGAAACAAAGATGCACATAATTCGTGACGCAATGTAACCAGACAGTGGGATGCATTCTAGTTTTATTGCTCTGTAGCCTTGTTAATGATGAGGGGATTTATATTTTTATTGAATGAATTTAATTAGAAGAATACAGGATATTCATTGCATGAAGTCAACCATACTTAATGTGTTCTAGTTAATCAACTTATAATTTGACTTATTTGGGAAAAAAGTTTAACACAAAAACATCCTTTATTATATATGAATCAGCCTTTACATTGCTCGTATAATCACTCATAAATACTGGAAGGTAATAAAGTATATGAATTAAAGATGTTACTATTTATTTTTTCTCTTTGATCTATGATATATTTCTAATTATGATTGATTATTCTTTTATATATTATATTGTTGTCATTAAGGTTGATGATTACTATTTAATTGTTCTTGTCGATATTGATCTTAAATATTATCTAATTGTGATGTTTAATTTAAACTATTATTTTACAATTTATGTTGCAACTAATTTTTTATTTTCATATACTCTACTTTAAATCAATATAAAAGATGTTAAATAAGAATGCAAAAAAATCATTAATTTAAAAAAAATAGTAATGTAAAAGGGTAAAAATTTATTCAATCGAAGAAAATCCAAGATAAGAAGCAACAAGAATACAAACAGCTAGAGCCAAAAAGGCATATCCAGCCACCAAGAACCTAAGGACACCAAGCCACCTAAACAAGAAGGTCGAAACCCATTTATGGACCATGCGTATCCTCATGAATTAGCATTTTTTAGTTTATGAGCACAGTCATTGGGAAATTGCTCCCAATCATCTATCTTCCAATCACACCTAAACTCTGAAGCCCATTTAGAAAGATAATCCAGCACATTATTCCACTTAATAGGGATATGAACAAAGGACACCATCTCAAGCAAATTGCATGATTGATGAATCTGTCACATAGTCGTAGACAGTTGCTAATTCACCCCATCAATACTCTGCTTATTTATCAAATTAGTCATGATCTATGAAGCCGATTTACTAAAAAAATTGTGCCATCCAAGAGCACACGCCTTTTCTAGGGCATCAAGAATAGCCAAAGCCTCTATAAGATTATTAGTCTAGATGCCATGATACTTGGAGAAGAAAAGGGCAACCCCATGGCTATCTCTCCCTACACCTTCCACACCAACGTAACTCAAATTTCCCCTAGAAGAGCTATCAGTATTAATTTTTAAAATCCCAACAGGAGGCAGGAAGCATCTACCTTCTCTGAACTTTCCTACTAGGACGTCTCCTCCCTTTGGAACAAGCCCTCCTTGAGCTGGGACCATTTAGACCTAAACCTAAAAGCACCACAGCCTCATCAACATTCAGAGAAGCTCTAGCCTCACATTTAGCTGAAATTGTCTCATGAAGTATAGCAAGAATCTATTGCCAAACTTGTGCAACCACCAACTTTTTATCTTGAAAAATCCTACGATTCCGCTCCAACCCAAATTGCCAAAAAATGCATGAAGGCCCAACAGTTGATGCCATCTAGAGAGGGAAAGAGAGAGTAGGGGGTCTCCCCAAAGTCCTTCAAAACTTAGTAAGGGAAAGGGCATGCACACAAAAGTGTCTCCACACCACCCACCATAAGTGCTAGATATATTTGGAAAAGGTGCATTGGAAGAAAAGATGTGAAGAAGACTCCTCACTACTACCATATAGGAAACATATGGAGGGCCCCTAAAAGCCTCTTTTTTAGTAGATTATCCCAAATAAGACACCTGTTACAAGCCACTAACCAAAGGAAGAAGTTGCACTTAGGCCATGCAAACTTATTCCACACATATTTCCACCAAGGGGCTTCATCCCCCCCTTACTTCCTTCTATCCAATTCATGATGCCCAACAACCATCAAGTACACCCCTTTAGGATTTGGAGCCCAAGCCAAGACATTCCTCTGCTACAAAGAGCTGCAGACTCTCTTTGCCAAAATCTTAGTCATCTTAGCACGATCCACATTTGAACCCCCAGGGGGCCACAAGTGACACCCTTTCCACCTAAGCACCTCTACTTGACCCAATCACTCCTCAAATTTGAAATCACTTACCCTTGACCACCCAACTAATTGAAAGCACAAGCCCAAATTCTATAGATGAGGATCAGTGGTAAAAATTGGAGGATGACCATCCCAATAATCAAGCCAAAAAAGAGCATCCTCGCCCTTGTGACAAATCTAGAATAGGGTGATCCCATAATAGTGGTTTACAATTTTTGGCCAAACTGGACACTGAAATTATTATTTTTAACTAAATCTTCACATTCGGGCACCTATAGCGGCAAAACTATGAGGAATTTGAAGATGGTGCAAACTAGAGTCTCATCAATTTTTTTTTGTAGATTCTAAAAATATTTTTTTCAAAATTTTTGGAATCAAATTACACTTCTTTTTCCATCTCCCACAAAAATAGATTTTTTCATAAAACAACATTTTTAAAAAGTGACGCACACCGTATAACACAACTTTTTTTCATGAAGGATAAAATTCTAATTCTTTCAAATTTATATTTGTAACTCTGATATCTAGTGCTTCCACTTAGTTAGATAGTTTTTTATTGAATATTTTTTCCTTAATCAAGTTTCAAAGTTAAACGAATTACAATTCAGACACAACGCGACTGTATAACGCGTAACTTTTTTTTTATATGTCAAAATTTTATTTTATTTTTTTTGTTGGATCAAGGACTTCAATATCTGGTGCACTCATATTTTTCAATTTTTTTGATAATCTTCTATTTTTCCACATGTGAAGAACAAAGAAATTTATTTTCGATGAAAAACCTATGTTTAATAAAACTTAAAAAAAAAATACATAACAAAACCAAAACATATTAAAATTATATTCATTGGATAGCTTGTTTTGAGGAATACCATAATCATTTGAAATAAATTTTAAATGAATTCAATTGATCCCCCAAAATCTAAATCAAAAGTTATTTTTTATCAGCATTTTGATAGGTGTAAAGGAGACGCATTTATAGGTATGGTTTAAAACTAGCGAGGTTCTATCCAAGGGGGTTTGATCTAAGGTGATTTGATCAAACTGTCTTCAATTGGAATCCTTAAAATGGAACTTTTAAAGGCTTAAATCATTATATTTTCTAAAAATATGTGATTTCAACTAAAATTTGTTCATCTCAGGAATTGTAAACCACTATTATGACAACACCCAATAGGCACTACTTGATCAAGCCTGCTCCTCTTTTGAGTGTATCCCAAATCATAGACCCCTTACCATTCAAAGAGCATCTAGGAATATCCTTATCTGCAACATTTCTCAAATATTTATCCTTTAGGATTTTGGCCTAACATTGATCTTGATTAGTACACCATCGCTAGTAAAGCTTGGTAGCCAAAGCCTGGCTAGTAATAGTCACCTATCGAAGACCCAATCCACCTTGATGAATAGGCCTACAGATAGAGTCACACTTAATCAAACTCCACTTCTTGGTATCCAATTTGCCAGACCATAAGAACTGGGCCTAGAGAGTGCATCAAGCTCTCTAATGAATCCAACAAGAGCAACTTGAACCATACACCTATAGATAGGAAGTGCCTGAACCACAACCTTTAGAGATATGATCCTCCCAGCAAAGGACAACCACCAACAAGTCCAGTGATTGACATAACCCCTAAACTTATCCAAAACATTCTGCTAGGTTCCTCTTGGAAAAGGGGACATGGATAGGGGAACACCCAAATACGCAAAAGGAAGATTACCAATCTAAAATCTAAGAATGCAAGAAATCCTAGATTGAATAAGTAGAGGAGTGTTAAAGAAAAATATAGAATATTTCCCTTCATTAATCCTCTGTCTCGAAGCAATAAGATAAATGTCAAGAGCATGCTTGAAGTTGCTCAACTCCCCGATTCTAGCAATGCCCAAGAGCGCAATATCATCCACAAACTAAAGAAGGGTTTGAAGAGGCAAGCCTTCACCTCAAGGCCACCCGTGAATAATCCCTCGACTCAAATGGGCTTTAAGACATCTTCCCAAACCTTTAGCCATAATAATGAAGAGATAAGGAGACAAGGGATCACCCTGCTTAAGGCCCCTAGAAGCACCAAATAAAGAAGAAGGCACACCATTAATCAACATAGAATACAACATCGACATGATACTGCAACTCATCACCCGATTAATCCACTTCTCATCAAACCCAAAGACACAATGAACCTTACAAAGAAAGAACCATTTGACCCAAACATAAGCCTTAGCCATGTCCAATTTGAGAAGAATGACCTTCTCTTTGAATTAATTTTAAAAATTATTCTATATACTGCAAAATATAATATGTTTATAAAACTTTTAATTTGATAAAATATATTACATACTATTATATAATAATATTATTTAATTTTTTAAAGATATAAAAATCATTTCAAATCTAAACATTATTTTTTATAAATACGAAGAGAATAACTTATCTTAAACATGGAGGAATATTAAAGTAACAATTCTATAACTAATCTTTAACTTTTATAAATATGAAGAGATATACTAGGTTTTGCTCTAGAATTTCTTGTAATTCTAACTATTTCAATGAATGATGTTTGACTCTTAAAATGGTTAACGATTCCTTTGGCGGAGGGAGAGATCTATATATGTTCCATGTCACTTGGAGAGCGTGCACATTGCCGATCCTTATAAAGTCCTTCCATTTTTATAATGTATTGAGGTCATGTTCTTAAAATCTTTCAATGTTTAAGGTTCCTATTGCACTCTTTGTGTTATAGACTTATTTACATGAATTTAGTTGAATGGTTACTATTATGTAAAATTATATCAAACATTGTAATGTTAGAAAGATGGGAATTTTCTAATGATTCTAGAGATAGAATACATTATAAATATATTAGTCTAGATTTAATTCAATGTGGAATTTAAATAATATATTTAATATTAAGATATATTAGCCAAGATTAAATTCAATTCTTAAAGTTTTTAATGCTCTTTGTGTTATAAGATCTTTTGTGAATAATATTATTACGTATAATTAAATCAAACATTGTTATGTAGGAAAGATGAAAATTTTCAACTATTTTTAGATTATGTTTATAAATAAATTTTAGTGGAGATGAAATTTATTATAAATCTTTTATGGTTAGGTGAAATAAAGGTCATATAATGAGTTGAGAATTAGTGAAAAAATTATCTTAAAATATGCTTATTTTTATTTTACATGTAATACAAAGTATAATTATTTTGTATTTAATGATTCTTTAATAAGGTTTGTGTTAACATATTACAATATACACAAAGTTAGTGAAATCTACAATAAATTGGAATGCGTTATAAGACTAATAATATTGAAGAATCTATTTTGAATAAATAACATATATTTATTGACAGTACAATGTTTAAATTATATTTGATACAAGATGTATGATATCCCTACATTGAAATCTAGATCTTGATACTATAATGAGTAGCTTAGTATTGTCTACAAAGTGTGTGATATTAATCACTATTAAAGAATAGAAAACAATGTCAAAAGGATTGATAAAACCTATTAAATGGATAAATCTATAATTTTGAGCATTGACTAATATATGGTTATAATTGAATTTCATATAGCTAATAGGATTATGGTGAATTGATTGCTAAAGATCTTACTAGATGAATACCTTTGAATTAAATAAAAACTTTAGAAAGAGAGAATACTTGATCAGAATGCTTGGGTAATTAATGATCGAAAGGAAAACTACACAAGAGGGTTGAATAGTGCAATGGTAAATTATTATTCTCCTTCTAGTTCCCATTTAGTTTTTGTTCATTTTGATGTGAATGTATTAATGCAATAGCATATTAACAAGTGACATACTCTTATGTAGGACTTGTCTCACAACCTAATTCCTATACAACCTATTTTCCCCCTTATACACTAACTTCAATACATTCATTCTTAACTTCAAGACCATCAATTAATCCCTTAAGAATGTTTTGTGGGTAGTGGAATTGATCTATATAAACCCTAAGGAATGTGAAAATGACACTTGAAATTTATCATCAAAATTAAATTCTAACCTTCACTCTCCCTTCTACTAGCCAATATGAGTTAAAGTAACACATATTCCATAAGAAATATTGCTATGTAATGAAATTTAAAGATATTTATTGTGCTCTTTAATGCATGACAATTATGGAGGAATGATATGATGCAATTGGATAATTAATAAATATTTTCCTTGAAACTCAAGGGAAGAACAAAAAGCTAGGGGAAAACTAAAGGAAAAGAATGTATGATGAATATTTTCATAAAATGAGTATTTGATTTGGAGAAAATGGACATCTTCTAAGGTTCAAAAAATTGATCCTAAATAGATAGTTATTTTTGGAAAAATGATATCCATTTTTTGTAAAAGAAGGATATCTATTATACATAAAAATATATGTCTATTTTATAAAAGGACCTTTAAAAAAATTCTTATAATGATATCCATTTTAAATAGATATTTATTTCAAATCCAAATGAATATCCATTTCAATTAGATGTACCTTGCATTTGAATTTTATATTAAATATAGTATAAGAAACATTTACATAGTTCGCTAGTAATAGGTTACCCAACAAAACATAGGGTTCTTTACATTTGTTTATATTTCATGGGATGTATACAATATTCAACATTATAGCAAAAAATTAAACTAGATCAACTATTTTATGAGTTTATCATTAGGAGCAGTGAAACTAATCATCCTCCACATCCTAGGCATGTATATTGGAAAGTATCTCATTAGTAAAGTGTTATGCCTTGCATACACGCCCCGACTTTTGCTTGGAAAAGTTGGAGACCCCTTTTTCTTTTTCTTCTTTTCGTTTTCTTTGTCTTTGTTAGATCCGGAATCGGAACAAAAACTTTTCCAAGGTTCCTGTTCTTAGTTTGGTCCCAATCCCCATTCCCTGCTTTGTTTGGGTGTTGTCCCGTCTTGTTCTTTGTCCCATTCTTTTCGTTTCGTCTTGTCTTTCATCGTTGCGATGTTCGTTCGTTTTGCTTTGTTCGTTCGTTTTGGTCTTCGTCTTTTCGTTGTTGTCTGTCCGTCTTTGTCCTCGTGTTGCTTGTTTCTGATTTTGTGTTGTTCGCTTCATTTTTTTTCACTTCGTCATTTTTGGTTTTAGTCAAGAAAATACAAAAAAAAAAATAATAAAAATGTAAAATATTAGAAAATACAAAAATTGTAAACAATTAGAAAATATAAAAATTGTAAAATGTTAGAAAATACAAAAATTTAAAAAATGAGAAAACAAAATAAAAAATATCAAAATAAAAAAATTAATAAAGTAAAAATTACAATGTGAGGGATGGGAACCAGAAAGAAAATAAAACATGGAACAAACCAAAAGTTAAAAATGCCCAGTTCTAATTTCATTCCGAACCTACACATAACAAGCTATCCGAACTGGACTCGGGGAGAACCCTGAAACGGGTAGAAAGAAAGTTTCTTGTCCGGACTCTGTTCCGCTTCTTCAAGTTCCTGTCCTGATCCTGCTCAGCTCCGACCTCGCTCAAGTTTAGTTCTGATTCCGCATTGGACTCAGCTCCGACTCTGCCAGGTAATAAAAAAATAATATATGTGTGTGTTGAGCGGAGCGGGAATGGATCACAGACTTGGCACATTGTTTTTTTTTTGTGTTTGGTTCCGATCTGGCTCCGACCCTGCTTTGTGCCTATTTTTGTTTTGCCCCCCGCAGCTTCATCTGAACCAGATCCGGATCCGAGGAGGATCCTGAACCAGACATAGGAGGTGTCTACGTTCTGATTTTGTTTCGCTTCCGCCAAGCGATGGTCCCAACTCCGTACCTGACCTGCTCTTGATCTAGCTCCCGATAGCCATAGTGAAGATGTAAAGGTACACGAAGGATTCCGTTCCACACTTGGCTTGTTTTCGTTCCGACTCCGTTGGGAGATAGCTTGGAACCTGCCATTTGTGAAGTAGGGAAAATGAAAATAAATGGTAAGAGTTGGGTCTATCTTCAGTTCTGCACGAGGAAAATGAACTATTTGATAGAATGCATCAAAGAAAACCACCATTTCACGCGATGTCATGGGGCGCCATTGAAGGGCAATGGACGAACTTAATTGAGCAAAGGCTTTGAAACTTTCTAGCAACCATAATTGACAGTTAAAAGCCAAAGTTCGCGGCCCGTGATAATATTACCCCTGCTTATATTGAAATGGGGACTGAGAAATTAAGTTTGGCGTTGATCGAATCATAAGGACAAAGATTCTCAAAGAATGTTATAGCCACAATCTACCTTGGTGGGCGCTATGCAGCAAAATGTGAAAGCATCGACATGGCAACTGAATTTTTTTAAGCGTGGTTTTAGAGGCGTCCTCATGAAATGGAATGATTGCAGAATACGCCAGAAATGGATTTTATTGAGAAGGTCTCAGATACCCTTCAAGCAACGGCTCTTGTAAACGTTCATGCGATGTGAGAATGGCAGAGCATGGATGAAGCATGTAAACTGTTTGACATGCCGCCACAAGGATCTGGTGATCTCCTGTTGTGCCATGATTACAACATATATACAAATGAAGATTTGTTGAAAAGGCTTTGGAGCTTTCAAAGCAAATACAACCGGCCTGTGTAAAGGCCAAAGCAGATTCCAAAACCTTTGCCAGCGCCCTCTTTGCAATTAGATGCATGCAAAATGTGCCAGCATAGACAAGACAGTAAACCGTTTGACAGAAGCTTCAAATAGATTTCACCCATGAATGTGTGATTACAGAATATGAAAGCAGAGACAGAGCGCATGAAGTATTTGATAGAATACTCAAGGAGATCTTAGCACATGGAAGTGAAATGATCTATATATTGCAAGCTTTCTAACTTTTTTGAGATCTTGTGAAATTTGCCCTGATAAACAATGTGGAAGCATGGGCGCGCGGGCTGCTATTCAATGGAATGCCTCTGAAAATAAATATCACCTCATGGAGTGACTTTGGAATTACATAGAAATATGGAGGAGGAGAATTAAAAGTCTTTCGTAGGAAATTCAAACAAATGAGATACAAAGCAAGTACCATCCTATCTACAAGCACTGGCCCGAATTGGCTGCAAATATAGTCCGTTCTGGATGGTGAAATGTTGAATATTTGGACGGAGCATGCCAAAGATATCACATAGCATGGATGGTTCCAGGAATATAGTCTGTAGGGGTTGACCATTGAGACTGTCACCATTTCACAAGATAGTAGGAAAGCTATAGTAGAGGCAACACTGTAGGAGGCTACTCGTTTAATTGATACCACTCATCCAGAGAATAATGATTCATATCACAGTACCTCTGGAAACAAATGGCATGGAGATTATGAAGCACAAAATATTGTTTGATGTTGTTTTGTTCAAAATAATATTAGTTTAAAACATTATTATTTCAATTTAAAGTTCATTGTATTTTATATTCAATTGAAATAATATGGAATTATTGAATCAATTACTGTTAAATGGATTAATTTTTCCAATTAATTAATGTGTGTTCCTATTCTCTAGGTGTCTTTTCAAGGATATTGGATCAAGAAGAATAAAGTCTTTAGCTGGTTTACAGCTCACGTGCAAATGAAGAAGATTTTGAAAAGATCAATAAACTGAAAGTAAGCTGAGCATTATGTGGAGTTATCTCAGGGAAGGATATTGCAAATTATTATGCAAAAGGGGAACTCAAAATCAGATCAGAAATTGACTTGTAACTGAAGGTTGCAATTGTTAACTAAAGATAGATTGGAGAGTGGAGTTTGAAATTGAAATCAGTTGAAGCCAAACTGAGAGTTGAAACTGAAAGTTCTCTTTCTGATTTAATTGTATGCACAAATTCTATAGCTTTTTGATGTCTCTATTTATGGAGGAAATTATGGAATTTTGAGCTACAAATTGTCAAATGAAGCTCATTTTAAAGGGTTGGTTAGACATTTAGGAAAATAAGTTAGAAGTTTTACAACTTAGCAGATTAGAGTTTAATTGTAGGATAGTTAGGGTGATCCCACAATAGTGGTTTACACTTTTTGGCCTAACTGGACACTGATATTTTTTTTTAACACAATCTCCACATTCAGGCACCTATAGCGATTAAACCGTAAGGAATTTGAAGATGATGTAAACTAGAGTCTTGTCATATTTTGTCTGTAGATTCTAAAAATATTTTTTTCAATTTTTTTGGAAGCAGATTGCACTTCTTTTTCCATCTCCCACAAAAATTGGTTTTTTTCAAAAAACAACATTTTTAAAAAGTGACGCACACCGTATAACACATAGCTTTTTTTCCATGAAGGATAAAATTCAAATTCTTTCAAATTTAGATTTCTAACTCCGATATCTAGTGCTTCCACTTGGTTAGATAGTTTTTTATTGAATATTTTTTCTTTAATCAAGTTTCGAAGTCAATCAAATGACAATTCAGACATAGTAGCGGTAGTATAGCATATAACTTTCTTGTATGTATTGAAATTCTTTCTTTTTTTTGTTGGATCAAGGGACTCAATATCTGGTGCACTCATATTTTTAATTTTTTTTTTTTTTGATAATCTTCTATTTTTCCACTTGTGCAGAATAGAGAGTTTTGTTTACAGTGAAAAACCTATATTTAATAAAACTTAAAAAACAGATAGATAATATAATCAAAACATACTAAAATTATATTCGTTGGATAGCTCATTTTGAGGGGAACTCGATACTAGTTGGATTTTTGAGATCTTCTCCATTTTCATTCTGAAATCGAGCTTCAAAACGCAAAATTTTCAACAATCCTGGTGCCTTAGGAAGCAAGGGTGAAAAAAGAGGGGTTCGACCGAATATGTGTTCGATCGAACATCTTGGAAAGGTTCGGTCGAACTAGGGTTCGGTCGAACCCTAGTTTGACCGAACCATAGTTTGACCGAACCACCATTACATGCAATTAAAAAAACTCTATTAAATGGGTTCGACCCAACATTCCAAGAATGTTCGGTCGAACACCCTATTTTTAAATGAGAACTTAAATTTGATGGCCATATGACCGTATTTAAATATTTTTTCCATAAAATACAATCAAAATTTTAAGAAGATTGTAAAAGGAGATATTTTGGATAAACTGTGAAAATTTATATAGAATTATAATTATATATATGTTTGATTTATATATAATTTTACATACACTAAG
>VDFB02000017.1:311480068-311534038 GCA_007258455.2 Sequoia sempervirens | reverse complement strand
AAAATACTTGATATTCCCACCAAGTTATTAAGGGTGCAAATCAACTATTGACATGGACTAAACTATTGCAAACAAGGTAAATATATAGTAGGAGAATCAACTAATGGTGAGGCACTTTAAGTCTAATCAAACATACAATATACCAAATAATATTAATGAAATAGTGGAGAAAATAAATAAATATTCAAACCTCATGAACACTAGAATTATAATATGGAGAAACCCTTTCAAAAAATCCCACTACTAAAGAGATATGAAACTTTTTATTAATATTCATAAGAAGATTATAACAATCCAATCCACTCAATCTTCTTTAGTCTAATGTTTTGGCTATTTCTACATAACACTATTTAAACCTTATGTCATACATTAAATTATATATAGAGCAAGGGAAACAAGAAATGATCAATTAATTTATGTAATGAGTGGAGAAAAATCATGGTCCACAAGAAAAGAACCCATGCCCCACTATGCATTGGAACATGTACACAAAATATAAACGAACTAATGATATAGGACCTTAAATCCCATAACCTTGATAATAACCACTCCCAATACTAGTGCTTTATGATGAAGATGTCAACTACAATAAGTCTCATCTATTATGAAAAGATGCTCCACTCTTCCCAATGTAACTCCTAGTACAATAATCATCACGATCTCCTTATTTAATTTTATTATAATAATATCTTGAGCCCATTGCTTACCTTTTCATTTTTTCTCACATATCACACTATAAAATTTTGGAGCTCATTTTCACTTTGTGAGAGTCTCTCGAGGGTTTTAATGGTGTCCAAATTGATATTTTTTAGCTTAATGCATCAAACTCATTAATATTTTTAATTTTAAGAAAATATTAAAATCAAAGCTCTAGACTGTAATTTATGCCCTTTAGAAAGAATTTAGAAA
Source organism: Sequoia sempervirens (assembly GCA_007258455.2). Lineage (NCBI taxonomy): Eukaryota > Viridiplantae > Streptophyta > Pinopsida > Cupressales > Cupressaceae > Sequoia > Sequoia sempervirens. Next base: position 311,533,129 of record VDFB02000017.1, on the reverse strand, counting down.
AAAACAACATTAAAGATAAGATTTTAAGTGAATGGAACACTAATCCCAACTTACACCAACCAAGTACAAATGGGTATTTAGCTTCATGGAGATTCATTCATGGTTGGTGATGGTGCATGAGTAGGCTAATAGAGGAAGAAAGACCATATGTTCATTAAGAAGAAATTGGGAGAAAAAATAAGCTAAGTTTAAATTTGTAATGATAAGAGGATCTTGATTGAATTATATATATATAGTTCATATGAGAACCAAGGATAACATACTAGAGTAAATAAGCTTTGATAATAAAGGAATCTTGTAAGTATGGGGAAGAAAAATATATCAAACTAAATGTACTACCAAAAGATAGATCAATTGGGATTTTTTTATAGGAAAGTGTGATATTTAATTGAAATCCTAATGTATTAATGTTGTATCTTCAACAATCTTGGAATGAGTACTTGGACGCCTATGTTGTCAAAAGATATTATTATTTTACTATTAGTTCTCCTCATGTTGAAATTTCCATGAACTAGTTAGGATGCAAATCTCCACCACTAAGCTACCCACCCACTTTATGACAAGTCAATTTACGATTTAGGTATGCTAATTTTTTTGACAGCTTCTTCACATTGTGAGATGTTACCAAATAATTATAATGGTCATTTGGTTTTATTATTGGATCATAAAGAACCATGTAAGGGTGTGTTTATTGATCTTTTCACCAATAAAATGTATGCATTGAATAATTTTTGTTTTATCATCATTTTATCAACAAGCATATGCATATTTGAGGGTTTATTTAAAGATTGACTAATGATATGTTTGATTGAAACTAGGATACATTATTTTTGTAGGTACTTTGGTCTAAAAGATGAGGGAAGTTCTTATTCTATGTCATATTCTTTCTTCTTTAGATGTATCTCATATTTTATTTGGGTATCCATGGATAAAAGCAATATCAAGCAACATCATCTATGTCATGCCATTAAGGTATCAAATATGTTTGAACACTAGTAAAGAGGTTACAATTGCAAGAGATCCGTATATGCCTTTATTTTAGATTAAGTCATTTAACCTTAAATAATTTTAAGAACATACATAAGGATCCTCTATATAAGTGCAAGGATTCTTTGCCTAATTTGTAAAATTTTCAAAAGGAATAACAATGGTGGGAAAATCAAGACAAGATGCAACAATTTAGAATTCCTAAAGGGTTTACAATTATTAGAGCCAAAGTAGGTTATATTTTGGTTTTATATTATAAAATGATTCAAGAATCTATAAGGCCAAAAGAACCATAAGCATTGCAAACTTTAGTTTAGAAGCATAAGGGATTGGATATTTTCATTCCTAAACATGGTTTTCATTAAAAAAATTACTCATGTACTATACATACATATTCATGTATATGTGAATATATCTACATATGTATACATACACATGCACATATCTAAATATGTATATATGTATATATGTATATATGTATATGTAGATATGTAGACACATTCATGTATACATACATATGTATATATGCATGTATATATGTATATACATACATTTATTTTCTATATGTATATATATATATGTATACATATATACGTATACATAAATACACACACATATGTATGTATGTATGTATGTATGTGTGTATGTATATTTATGTATACGTATATACATGTATGTATATGTATATGTGTATGCATACATGTATATATATGTATATATGGATACACACACATTTTGGTTTTGTTTTGTAAGCATCCTCTTTTGAGGACAACCCTTTGTTGATGATGTTGAGTATTAGTTTGTTGTAAGTGTGTTTATTATTTTAATATCATTTTAAAACAATATTTTGTTTATTTATAAATTTTGGTATAATCTCTAATTTTATAATATGTTTGTGTGTGTAGGTTGAGTTGCATAATTGTTAGGGGCACACACAATCAACACAATGCAAGATAATAACTAATTCAAGGGATCGAAGTTCAGTTTCTAGTCAAGCAAAGAGAGGCATAATGTTTCATTAATAGCATTTGCTACACATACATAAACACTTTTATATCTTTATGACACATTCATAACTATTTTCATGAATATATATTGGTGATATTTTGTAGTCTAAGAGACAATGTTGGCCTCATGTCACTGTATATGATATTTTCATGATGTATTATGTATGTCTTCATGACCTTATCAAGATCAATATATAAATATTTTGTGCATATTCATAGCAAATGGTTTGTGCTTATTCTATCTATCTATATTACCCTTTATCTCTATCTCTCTTTATCACTATCTCTCTCACATATATATGATGTGCATGAATGTTGAATGGCATACATGTAATGAACCCATACTAGTTCTAACTCTATTTAGCCTATCAACAAATAAAGATTCAACATTGGTCTTCTAGATTTACATACATCTTAAGAATTTACTACCATAATCCATAAGACAAAGCAACAATAACCCATATGGGTGTTTAGACTCACAAGTGAAAGTCAAAATGTTATAGCTAGCTATCCCTTCACTAAAAAATAGTAGGGTTTTTAGTTCAAACAAGGAATTACCCCATTTTATTGTATGGTTCTATATACTAAAACCCTATCTCCAATAACACACATAAAGTAAAAAAAATATCTACTATGTTTGGCTTCATGAATGCAACACAAGCTTCTAAATGTCCTAGGTAGAGCAATAGATTTCCATTCACATAGTAGAAATTACAAGCTAATGCTTTTTAACATGATTTCTAGAATTTCATACAAGAATAGATTTTTCTCTTACATTACATATAAAAATACTAAAAAGAACCTTCATAAAAAATTATACCTCATTACCACCAAGTAAAAACTATTAGGTTTACATACTCGAATTTCACAAGCTTCAAAAATGTATAATTTGCACTACCTTCTTCCTCCTTTTGCCTCTATCCTCCCCTTTTCCCTCTCTCTTTTCCTTTTAATCCTTCCTTGATTTCCACCATTTTTGCCATATTCTCTACATGTTTCCCATTTCCACTTCCTTTGCCTTTATTTCTTCCCACTTTGTGAACAATAAAGTCCCACTCTCTCTTCACTTACTCATCATTCAAGTTTCCTCGAATAGCGTACCTCAACATTAATGCTTGATACTTAATATGATGGGGCCAAAAGGTGGGGTGGCCACTTTTTGGCCCCACATCTTTTTGCACTCGCTCTAATAAGGTTTGTCCTTTTGATAATAGTAATGTCCAAAGGTGGCTCTTGTTTGCATGTGGATACATTTATACCAAACATCAACTTTTAGTGATATGTGTGAAGATTTTGTAGTGGTTCTATATATTGTTCTTATTCTCTAAATATAAAGGAGGATGAATAATCAAGTCATGATGGACTAATGAAAGAAGATGAATTGAATAGTGATAGAAACTAGTCTACTATAGTTAGTGATGATGAAAATACATTATATAAAATTATGCAGGCATTCTCATATTACTTAGAATCTCTAGTGTTACAATATGAATAGTATTTTAAACACATGATAGACCTTTTTCTAGAGTGTCTCTACAAACTTGTGACCATTGAATTTGCTTGGGAGTATAGAAAATTGCATTATAATACATCAAATAATAGGGTAGAGAATGTAATTGTTAATTTTATGGTTTCCAAGACCAAACTTTGTAAATGATATTAATTGAGGGCATGAAGACACAATCAAGTCTTTGTTCTTGATGGTTTGATTTATATTTTCAATCAATGGTTCCATTTATACACACTACATGAGGAAATTGTTCAATAAGAGTAACTTATAGTTTTAGTCAATTATATTTCAATTTGTACACACTACATGAAGACAATGTTCAATAAGTGTAACATATATTTTTAGTTAGTAATGGTTCCATTTTTACACAATCCACAAAGACAATGATAAGGCAAACAACTTTGCCACTAAAAAAAAGAAACTAAAGTTAATAGAATGTATAGTTTTAGTTGTAAATTAGTCTATCTTATGTAAAAAATATGCATGCTCTATTTTGAAAAAATATCTCATTAAATATTTTTATTATATGATATGTTTTAGATTGTAATATTTAATATAAGACAAATGAAATGTGCACCTATCTATTTTATGTGAGATATATATTACTTAATTTAAAATAAGTAAAGCTCAATATACATACTTATAATAGGATAAAAATGACAATTTATAAAATAATGTATATTGATCCTATAATAAAAATACAAGAGAATAAAATTAGACATGAATAGACTAAAAAAAAAAGAAAAATTTGTATGTAAAGAAACTCTAGCATATTGATAATTGTGTATATTTTATCATTAAGCATTCTTTATATTATGAACAAGCAAACACACTATATAATTCACAAAGAAGATTAGGGTTTTTAGCTTCATTTGTTATATGGAGATATTTTATTGTAGTGTACGTAATCAATGATATGATTCTTGATTTTTTATAAGATTTAATATTATAACACCTTAACAAATCAAGCTATGACTTTCACGGTTCACTCCTACATGTATGAAATTTGCATTTTCATCTACAAGTTTGACCCTAAATTTGTAGTTTTAAAATTATTTTGTGAGCTTAACCCTACATTTCTAGTCTTTAGGAATGTATTTATCTCCATTTTTTAGACTATGTTGAGAGCTATTATAATGTTTTTTTGCACTAACTTTCGGAGGAAACTCGTTTTTCCTTACTCAAACCCTTGGATTATGCAAAACGGGGAAGCAAAATACTATATTAAAAATGCTTTAAAAACTTTCAAACAAGTGCAATTTGAATTCAACAAATTTTAAAAAATTTGCATATAGGGTTTTGAAATTAAACAAATACATGCATTTTGAACTAAAAAAAAAAGGAATTTTAAATACCTCGTGCTCAATAGTGGTTGATATGCGAATTGGAATGATGAAGTTTGAAGAAAGGACCCGAAATTTGCTTTCTTCGGTGAGAAATTTTGTTGGGTCGCCGTTCGGATTATGTTCGCTATGCGCAGGGACAGTGACTGACTGGTAATTCACAGTGAAAGTGTGAAAGTGAAAGCACTTTTTTTGGTTTTGTCATATTCAAAGGGTTCGGCCAAACCCAGGTTCGACCGAACCACCTTAAATATGATTTTTTATTAGGCTCGGTTTAGGGTTCGACCGAACCCGTTTGCTATGAAGAGTGGGGAAATTTTGAAATTTCCTTCCTCTTCAAAAGTGTAAACCACTTATGTCGCTTCACCCGTTAATGGATTTTTTTGCAATTTTCTAATTTTTGTAGTTTCGATGGAGGTAATTTGGAGATATGGGTTTTTGTACACTGGTGATCTTGCCAGATTTGTAAATGTTGCTTATCTGTTTCATTGATAGTAGAAGTAGCAAGACTTAAACCTGCTTTAGGTTATGCTCTGGAATGATGTTTGTTTTATTAATCATTTGATTTGGAAAGCTTTCAAGGAATGGAGTTCTATCTTTTGTTTTATTTGAATTATGATTTGTAATCTTCCATTAATATTTGCACTGTGAATGAATAACTGTGTATGGATTAGTTGATTTGTTTTGCAGTTCTAATTTATGGATTCCTTGGAAAGCAACAGGTCTGATTAGTTGAATGAATCAACATTCTTCTTTCTTTTGTGTCCTTGATCTATCTTTTTCCTTTTCTTTATACCCCCCTATTAGAGTAGGTTTAAATAAGAATTTGACCTCACAACAATCAAGATGCTCAATAACCAGCAGGCCCCTTGAATATTACAATTACATTGACCATTGAGCAATATCAGCACAGTTGAGAACCAACTACCAGGACCTTGGGAGTTAGATTACTATATGTTGTCTTTCTTTTTTAGGAGAAATAGAATAGAGATATTCTGTTTAAATGTTGCTGTGCTAAATTGACCACCAACACAAAGGTCTCGGTTAGGGCATCATTTTGTGGGGCAATATGATCAGTAGTGTCTTGATTGAGTTAAATTGTTGGTTTCTCTCCCGGCTGCTCCATTTTTGTAGCTCTATCTTGGCTAATTACTTCATTGACCTCCCTCTATAGCTCATCCAGTGCTCTACAAAATATTTTTGATTCTTCTTTATTCAGGTGGAGTGGCTATCCACATCTCACTTCTTCTTTGTTAACAATTGTTGTTCCTTCCCTTATGAGGTGCAAAAATTTTACTAGTGAGATCTCTATTTGAACCAATATCTGCATAGCAACATTGAGGAACACGATTTTTTTTATGAAACTCAGTAAGTTCCCTCTTCATACCCATGAACTTATTTTCATTTCTCACTTTCCAAATATGCCACATAATTTCATTGGTTAGCCAAAACTAGAGTAATTTACAATCTTTATTGATCTTAAAATTAGGAAACATAATTTTTGTCCAAAGAATTTTACCATTATTATTCCAAACATTTATATTGTGAAAAAATAACCACCAAATTTCTTGAGCGTAAAAGCATTAAAAAAGGATATGTTTACAAGATTTTGGAACCCTATAGATGCTGCAAACTTCAATATCACTAGAGTTAGATTTAATATGAATTTTCTGCAAAAGAACAAGCTCCCTGAATGATGCCTTTTTAGGCTCCATGGAGTTATGCCAAACCAGAGCTAAATGTTTTTCCCAATATTTAATATCCAGGGTTAGACCCCAGCAAAAATTCACATGGTTAACAATAGAGTTGTCAAGAAGTTCATTATAAATTGTCTTAGCTTTCACATTTCCAACTTTGGAGCTGTTGGCCTCCTACAATGATTTTAATAACTAAGCCTTTATAGCCATGACTCAGAGATTGGACATCTAACCTAAATAGCTATCTCAATCATCATGAAGGTGCATTTAAATTGTTAACCTAGGGATGCGAACTTGAAATGGGCCAGCACAATATGTGCACTAGGTACTCAAAGTAGCCATTGCATTCTACAAATAAGAAACACAATACTGAAAGTAAATTGCTTGAAAAGGAATGAAACAAATGCTAAACATCAATCAATGACTATGATAAGCTGAAATGCATAACATGAATAAAGATCTAAGCAACAAATAGGAAACTACTATGTCTGATTTGGCTACAAGAACAAACATAGAATGGACTTCTAGTGGCTATAGGAACAGTCAATGCCATATTTCTAACTAAGTACTAAACAAAAAGTAATACTAAACTAATGCTAAACTAAGAAGACAGATTACTCACCAAGTGGGCCCCCTTGGATAATTATCCTCTAAACTAATGAGAAATCAAATGCTCAAACTCAAAACTTTATTTTTTTAGTTGTAAATCATGAATACAAAAGAGTAATGTATCTGTATTACTAAATCTGGAGAATGAGAGTACACAATCAAATCGCGCAACCTCCTTAAGAAGGAGCATCAAATCATTATTTATACTATAGCTAAACAAGGTAGTCAACTCCATAATTGGGAGGATGCCATTTAGGGAAAATAGGGGAAAGTGGAGTGATGGTGGTTACGTATGCATGGAAACTGGTCAGACATGCAAGTCAAGCGAAAATCGAACACAATAGTAACACCCATGCATACTCGATCATTAAGGTCCACTACAAGGCAATTACATTTAGTTGCATGAAGAATCTTTGCTTCCGGTTGCCTTTGACTTAGAGCGATTCCTCAGCTGGACGTTATGGTGCATGCCCAGCTGGCGGTGTCTTCCTCAACTTAGCACATTAAATCTGCATGGAAAGGTCAGTACACATAATAACTGCACATCTATAACCACTCTAAGAAACATTCATTAATCACATGCAAAATCAATATAGATAACCCACATATTATGCCAAATATCATTAAAGCTTGTAGAGATAGGATAATGTCAAATGTCAATGGTTTGAGGGAAATATTATGCTAATACCAACACTTAAGCATTAAATTCCATGCCATCTATGAGAAAATAGACTATAGATTCTACCCAAAATTAGACCAAAATCTAGGCTCATCAGGAGCCATCACACCAAACAATGTCCTTGGCAAGGTCAATAACATTCTCACCATCAATTGGGAAGGTCACACCATTACAAGCCTCCTGAATCATAGAGTAAGTCCTAAAGTTGGAAGTGAGGAGGTCAAAATCTGTTCTTAAGACATTCCAGGTTTTCAAGCACCCATTGGAAAGAATATGACCAAAGGTCTTGATACTTTTTTTGTTCCAACTTTTTTCCGAGCACCATTGAAGGAGGGCGAGGGGTTTGCTATTGTGTTTCAGATTGCACCATAAGGAGCTGAAGGGTTGACAAGATTGATTATTTTTTAGCCTTATATTACTAGTTTTTAGCTGGGCTTTGTTCTTTATTAGCTCCCAAGCCTTCCAAATACTCCTAAAAATTGAAGACCCCGCTGGAACCATGGAGTGTTTACAGAGGAGGATATCACTTAGGGGTAACAACTTCCAAGCTTTGGCTTGCTTGGGAACTACCTCCTAAATATTTTTTATGACCAGGACCTTCCACGACTCATTGCCACTCAAAGATTTAAGCACCCATTTAGCTACTAAGATAACTATTTGGAGCTTTAGATCTTTTAGTCCAATGCCCCCTTGGAGCTTCCCAAGGCAACACCAATCCCAATTTACCGAGTGCCTCTTCCTTCTACCTTTTCCATCTGACTAGGGAAATTCCCTTATTCTTTTTTGAATTTCATTTATTTGATGACTGCAGAAAAACCATGCTGATGCAAAGTAAACACTGTATGATGAGAGAAATTTTTGGAACACTTGTATTCTGCCAACAAGCAAAAGGTAGTGTCTTTTCCAACTTCCTACTTTTTCTATCAATTTTATCTCTAACCCAATTCCACATTTATTTGAGGTTAAGTTTGACTGCAAAGGGAATTCCTAGATATCTGACTAGTTTGTTTGGGCTACCCCATTGGAATCCAGACCTAGTTAGCCAGTCAAGGGGATTGTCTTTCCACCCCAGGAATGTAGATTTTTCCTTAGAGAGTTTTGCTCCAAAAGCTTTACAGAACAAATCTAATTTTTGCATTAGTGATTCCAGATTAGATTGTTCCATCTCAACAAAAAAAGAGGTGTCATTTGCAAATTGTACATTTGTAAGCTCACTATGGTTAGGGAGTCTGATTCCCTTGATTTTAGGAGAGAATTTATCCTTTAACAAGTAGAAAAGAGCATCAGATGCAATTACAAAGAGGGTCAGGGCAAGAGGAAAGCCTTGTCTAATTGATCTCTCTAGGGTATTCTCCTCTAAAAGGTTTCCATTGACCTCAATCTATGTTGAGGCATCATTTAGTAGGGTGTTCACCATATTGCAAAAATTTTCGGGGAAGCCAAATGCTTGGAGGACAGTCCTTAGAAAGGTCCACTCCACTTGATCATATTCTTTTTCAAAATCTAGAAGAAGCATAGCCGCCTCTTGACCAAAATTCTTGGCCCACTCAAGAGCTTCCCAGCTTGTAATCATATTTTCCAGAATATACCACCCTTTTATGAAGCCTGTTTGAGTGTTGGTTATGAATTTTGGTAGGATGCTAACCATTCTTAATGCAATAACTTTAGTCAAGATCTTATAAAATACATTTAGTAATGTGATTGGTCTCCAGTTCTTGGCTAGAGATTTTTCTCCCCCTTTTGGAATCAATTTGATACTCCTCTATTTATCTACTTTCCAAGGGATCCTCTATTAGGGCCTCTTTATAAACTTCCAAGAAGTTCTCACAGATCCAATCTTTAAAGGTTTTATAGAATTCTATGGGAAAACCATCACAACTTGGTGACTTGTCATTGCTCATGGAGAGCAAGGCATTTCCGATCTCATCTTTTGAAATTTTTGCGTCTAGCATAGCTAGGTCCTCATTTGCTATCTTTTTTGGAATGTGATTTTTGACGAGGCCCTTTTCATTGAACAAGTCCCTCCTCCATCCTCAGAGGTGAATAGCTCTTTGAAAAAGGTTCAAAATTACTCCATAATATCATCCTATGAGGAGACCATTTGAGAGCCATCCCAAATCTATTCAATCTGCTCTTTTAAGTTTTTCTCCCTTAGAAAGTTAAAGAAGAATTTGGACCCTTTGTCCCCACATTTGAGCCAGTTTAGCTTGGCTCTAATTTTCTGACCTTGAATTTTTTGAGCTTGGAGATTCCTTAGCTTTTTTTTGGCTAGGATCAATCCATCACAAAGCATCATATTTTTTGGATCCTTTTGAAGATTGGATTCAGCCTCAAAAGCACTATCCTAGAGGGAACTTTCCTCTTTCCTTTTGCCTAGGGCCCTTTTCTTTAGAATTTTTTGGAAGAGTTTCCTCTAACCTTCCATATTTTTATTCCACCTCTCGAGGTATGAGCAATCTTTTAACATCAATTTGTTTATCTCTCTGAGAGATACAATGGCATCATGGCAATCGTAATCCTTTAAAATGCAAGTGTTGAGAATAAAAGTATCTTTCCTCTTTGTTCTATTCAGTCCACCATTGGAGGATAATAAGTTAGCTTTAATTGGGTGGTGATCTGAGAGGGTGTATGGAGAAACTTGCACCATAACACCGTCACTATTTGGCCTGGAAGTAAAGAATTCTTTATTGGCACAGAGTCTATCTAGCCTACAATAAATCCTATTGTTGTCTTTTTGAGCATTACACCATGTGTACCAGATCCCTTTTGACTCTTTTTTGTTCCGTTCCAAAGGGTCAAGTAGCCCAAGCTTATTTTTAGCCCTTAGCCAAAAATGTTTTTCATTTCCTTTCCAGGACATGTCTACTCCTCCCCATTTATCCTCCAGTTGTTCAATCATGTTGAAGTCTCCCCCCATAATCCAGGGGATCTCTTGAAGATTGGCCATCCACTGCCACAACTTGATCCTTTCTCTATAGTCATTGGGAGCATAGATCAAGCACACCCCAAAGGTCTCACCTTCTTTATCAAAGGTGACCCAAATTATTCTATTGCAAGGGGAGGAGCCATGCCCAAAAACCCATTGATCCCAATAATTGGAGATCAGGACGACTTCCCCCCAAGCCTTTCTCATGAGTAGTGGAGAAGAAAATAGAGTCTTTCTAGAAAAAATTTAAATTTGTTTCCAAGGTGAATCTAGTAGCCTTGGTTTCTTGAAGCAAAACAAAATCCTTTTCCTTTTCCTAGTTTAGGAATCTCCTTAGAATGTATTTTTTGTATAGGGATTCCAGCTCCATGATGTTCCAAGATATGCAATTAATCTTCATTTTCAGTTAGCATTGGAGAATCATCTTGCCTGCTTTTGAAATGTTCAAAAAAATTTGGGAAGTTTTTCCTCCACCTCTGCTTTGTTGGAGCTGGGGACCGAATCACAATACTTGTTTTTTTCCTTTTACTTTTTGACAACACAACTTTTTTCCCCCCAATTGGGGTGATGCTATATTTCCTTGGCCTTCTAAGGCCATTTCTTGGTTTTGGGGTAGTAGTCTCTTTCCCCACAACAATTTCCTCCTCTTTGTTACAGTCCATGGTTTTTGTAGGATCTCCATTTTTTAGGTTTTTATGAGTCTTTTTTTGAGGCTTGGCACTAGTTTTAGTTTTAGAGTTTAGAGCCTTTTTGTCCTCCTCAGGGAAGGCCACGTTAATAATATCATTTTATTGGCTTAAGGTATTAATAGGAGCAATTAACTTAGGGTGCAGATCCTTAGAAATAGCCTTTGCGGAGGGGGTGGAGGCATGTCTAGTAGTCTGGATGGGGCACCAAAGGATACCCCCCCATCTAGTTTGAAAATGACATAGCTCAGGGAGAGAGAAGTATTAAGGGCTTGGTCCTTTACTGGCCCAACTGCCAAAGTTATGTAGTTACCAGAGTGTCGTGAAGCATTCTTGTTGCTCCCACCCAAATTGCTACCCAAGCCTTCATCTCCCTCACAAGAAAAGTTCCCAGGGTTGGTGGCATCAAATGACCTATTTAATTGATATTAAAAAACCAGGAGAATTGTTACTGCTGTACCTTTTAGCCAGATTTTCTTGAATTTTCAGTCTAGTTTTTTTAATTACTAATTGTTGAGCATTTAGCTTTTCCACAACGGTTGGATTGTTAGTTAAGGATTGGTCAAAAGAGCAATTTTTTGAGCTCTTATCACCCTCTGTGATAGACATGAAGGGCCTAGGTTCTGCCAAAGGTTCACCATCCCTGTCCTAATTAAGGATGTCAAAGGGGCTTTGCAAAATTAACTTGGATGGGCTGAGATAAAGATCAAATATGAATTGTTCATCCTTCAACTCCACGGGCATATTGTCCTTGTGGGAATTTGGATTCAGACTAGGGTGTGAGTCTGAGGGTTGGCTTTAGAATCATTTTCCCCAACACTAGCGGATAGTGACTCTCCACGAATACCATTAGGGTTGGATTTTTGATTTTGAGGGTTTCCTTTTTCTAAATTTTGCATCTCATTGGAAGAGCCAATATTAGGTTTTTTTCTTAATTATAGGATTTTTTTTTCTTATATACCCTTCCCTATGGCACAAGTAGCATGCATTGATGCTGCGAAGAATTTCCAAAGAGAAAACAATTTGATTGAAATCTTCTTTAATGATGATGTTCTCAGAAAACTCAATGTCGAGACTCAAGGAAATTAAAGCCTCCACATCCAGATTGGGTAAGTTTGATTTAGTCTCATCAATTTTAACGACAACCCCAATCAAAGCCAAAGTTTGGGGAATCAAATGCCAGAACTATGGTGGAAGGTTCTTAATTGTGACCCACCTTGGGGAGGATAAAGCAATGACCTCAGTGATGACCACTAGAGACCATGATAGGGCATGAAAGGTGCACCCGCCCACATTCTAGTAGGGCTTCTCTAGAGTTTTCTCTTACATAAATTGGTTTTCCAATATGATGATGAAGAGCCCACGTAAGATCATTTGATAGAACTTGACATGGATACCAAATTTACCCCCCAAACTTTGGTGATCCAAGAGTCTAAAAATTTCCTAGCCAGTAATTTTTCAGCATCAAGGGTGTGAGCACTAACCCTGCAAATTCTTAAACTTTGACAAATATTAGCATTAGTCAATTTAAAGCAAGCAAATAAAGTTCTCCTATGAGATATTTACTCATGCTACCTATGCAAACAAGATAAATAGAACCAAAGAAACTAAAAGTAAGCATATGAAAGCAAGATCAAACTCTATCCCATAGTGGGAGTGGTGCTCCTTTGATGTGGAAAGGATGCCCTTTCCCACCCCCTTGATAAGCTTCCAATGATGAAGATGCAAAGATGAATGCCTATAGTGGAAATGCTTGAGATTGTGGATGGATTTCAAGTAGGAGTGGCTTCTATTTATAGGTTAAAGGATTGAAGAATAGAGAGATGGGAGGAATGTGGGACTAAAAGAGAGCCGAATGAGATTGGGACACTTGTCTCAATGCTAATGGGTGAGGATTGAGAACATTTTGCATGTGGTTGAGATGTAAGAGGCACTAAATGCATGTGGTTGAGATGTTTTGGAGGGAAATTGCTTGGGTAATAAAGTCAAATAAAGGGAGTCAATGAAGGAATATTCCCTAGAATATGCTTTTGAGAGGATAAATGAGGTAATTAGTTAATTAAAAGAAACTATTTTCATGTGCAAGTGGGTTAGTTAATTAGGGGTTGATTTAACTCTTGGGAGTTAAAAGCTAGAGAATTTATTAATGATGATTATAAGGTGATTAAAGATAATTAATTTATAATTTAATTAACTTTGAGTGGGTTAGTGACTTTATGATATTTGATTTAAATCATCTAATTTATTTAATCAAATAAGAGGACTTTGGGGATTTAATTAAACAAATTGATTTATTTAATTAAACATGATGGATATTAATGAATTAATCTAATAAACTACTTTATTTGATTAATAGAAGAATTTGATGATAATTGATCAGAATTAGATGCACTATGTTAGTTAGGATTATTTTCATGTCTATATTTTTCCCCTCTTTGATGTAGTGTACTAGTTGCATTGGTTCAAAGAATAACATTGCTGAGATCAAAATTCAAAAAATTCCTAATTTTTTCGGATGCCCTAGTGGAAAGTACACTAGTACACTGCCCCCTTGAGAGATCAGGTGAAAATTTCAATTTTAGGGTCGATCTTGCCACAAAGAGTTTCAAAATGGATGTATGGATGGTTAGACTAACATATCTATATGATAATGATGATGTAAATAAGATGAATTAAGGTACTGAGAATAACAAATATATATTATCCTAAACATCTTAAATGATAATGCGATGCATGCGAGATGAATGATGTGTCCTATTATGATGATATGTATGAGTATGGAGGATGTGTATGCTGATGTGTTATGAATGCAAGATGGATGCATGTCATGATAGAATGTTAGCGTGAAAGAGGATAGAAGAATGAGAGGGGTCAACCCTTGATTTTGAGAAGATGCAAAAGTCCAACAAGTCTATGAGTTGTCGAGACTTTATTAGATATGATGATGAATGATGATGATGTATTGCTTATATAGGGATTGGGGATGTAAAGAGCATAGCTTTCCTTATGTTTGATAACGCACATATATACGATGCATCAAGGTACAAACAACTGGGATGGCTAGGTATCTAGTGCGACGGAATTTGACTTGAATAATATATAGTAGTATTCTTGTTCACACCTAACGTATGAAACCTTGTTAGGATGTACTTTAGACATCTCAAACACCTTGGACCAAAACATAGAAGGAAAATCCTAACCATATAAAAGTCAACAAGAATCCAAAATTAGTATGACCAAGGTTATATTACAAGAATATCCAACAAGCACGGAAAACAAAAGATAATGATCAATGCCCCATTCCTTTCTCTCTAAATCATTTTGATTAGACATTATTGATAGGTCTTTGGAATGAGCGCAATAAGATAAATCAAAAGAAAAGATCAAGTACACAAACAAGTCAATGTTCTTCATACCTCTAGCCAAAGGGATGTGTTTTGCTTAGGATGAGTATCCAAAGTGATTTCCAAAAGATAATGCCCATTGTAGGAAGGATTCATCCTAGGAAATGTTAGTGGATGGTGGTAAGTTGACAGGTTGTTTGAAAAGGCCGCTGATATAAGGTTCGATTGACATGTTTGAGAATGATCAAGAGTTTGATTTTGCATTTAAAATTTTGTTGTTTCAATTTTGATTTTGCATTTGAAGTTTTCTTTTGCTGATTGTTGTGGTTGTTTCTGTTTGTATTGCCAAAGGATGAAGGTGATGATTGATTTATTATGTATGATTGATTATTGTGGGTGAAGCGAAATGAGATAGATGGATTTTTCAAATATTTGGATGTTTTTGAAATGTTATGAGGCTATTTTTTGGATTTTTGGGTTATTTAAATGTTTTTGTGTTTTTGCGTCTAAGGGGCTCATCAATGATGGCCTTTCCTATGTTTAAGCTTAAAGACGACTTAGTTCAAATACCATGTTTTTGACTTTTTCTGACTTTTTGACCTATTTTGGGATTTTGATATGTTTTGGATGTTTTTAGATTTTCACATGATTTTTACGATTTGGATATGGATATGTGTGATGATATCAGTGATCTGTTTTGGGATTTCGTTGACAACCAAGCTAAGGTTGATTGATCTGATTGATGGATTGATGATGATAACATTATTGAGGATACACAACAATGTAAGGATAGTGTTAAGCAACATGAGGATTGTGAAGGCTATCCTGAGATGATGATGGATTGATTGGATTGGATTGATCAAGATGGTGAAGCTCGATTTGGAGCAATTTTTTTTTGGATGATTTGATGTGACATTGAGGGATAAATTAGATGCAACTGATATTGATTGTTTGGATTGATGTTCAATGAAAGATATAGCTTGATAAGGAACATCTTCTCATCAAAATGTGTCATGGGCTAGTGATTTGGATTTTTGGCTCACAAATGCTTTGACCAATTTGATTTCATGTTTTCCAATGTTTAGATCACCACATAAGTTGGAAGATATAGATCAAGATTTATTCTCGAAGCAAGATGTAAATAACTGCCCCCAGTGTCTAGCAATGTATGGAATGCCATGGATGGATGCTTGGATAGGCATATGGATGGATGGATATGGATTATCTTGCGATAAGATAAGGTGTTAAAATAAAGAATGCTCATTTGGATAATGCCCCATGGTTCCGATAACATTGGATATGATAGGATTAATTAAAATGACCCATGTCAAGATGTTTACCATAAGCAAGTGTAAAGTGTACACCAAACTTTTGTCAAGATCAATATAATGTAGATAGATGACAATGGGTTGGATAAATGGTTCATGGATGAATGGGTTTATTATGGATAAGATGGATGTAATGTTGGATTTATTATGGATGAGATAAGATGCTTTCACCTAAACTAGCATAGGTAGATGCTCAATTCTACACATGATACCTATTTTCTAGGTTTTCATCATGGTACATACCCAAAGCGCCACCATAGTGGTTTTCATTGGAGAATGATTATTTTATCTTTACTATTTTCATGATTTTTTGAATTTTTTGGTTTTTTGTGAAATATTTTAAGTTCATGTTGAACCACCTAGTGGTGTTGACGTAGAGACTTTTTTCATAATGTGCCATCGATATTTTGCTTGAAGAAGTTGTTTCACTAAGATATGTGCACTTGAATGCAACTTTTGAGAATCTTGATCTACTTTGTTGTTATCAGAGTACTTAACTCTATCTTTATGCACACATCGCAATAGAGTGCCTTCTGAATCCTTATGATGAAGGGTGGCTGCCAATACATGGTTAATTTGAGAATTGGATATCATGTGTGGAGGCATGGATGGAGTTTGTTTAGGAATAAAAGATGGATTGGTTGATAGTTTGGAACCTTTGACTCTCCAAACTTGGGAAGATGAGCAATGATGGATAAAAAAGTGTGCATGGAATTAGGACCAACTACTTGATATACTTTGTACATCACTTGGGAAGCTTGCCTTTTCCTTTGTGGACATCTTTGATGGATACTTTTCCCTTTTTTATTTTTCCCCATAGTTTCTTTGACTGATGGAGTTTGATAGGGATAATATTTCTTTGTATATTTTGGTATACATGTGTATTTTATTTTTCCATTATGCTTCTTAGCTTCTTTTTCTTTGATAATGTTCTTTGTGCTTTGATTCAAATCTTTCTTTTGATGTTCGTCCCAATTCGTGACATGGCTAGTTGTAGTATTGGCATTGGTTTCATCATAAGGATTCTTCATGCTCCTTATGTTGACATTTTCTTGAGATAAAGTTGCCCCTAGTACTATGGAAGTAGTACTTTCATGCTTTGATTCTACCTATTTTGAGATGTCCTTTAGCAAGCATTCTCTGATAACTGACCGTGCTGTAGATGATGTTATTTCAATTTGCTGCTATGCTGACTCTACAATATCTTGTTCTATCTGACCTATTTCCTTGAGTGGATAATGTTAGATATCTTCATTCATGATGTCCTCAATCTAAATTTGGGATATATTTGGTCATGATGTTGACAACTCAGCCTAACTATAGGAATCAATAACCTCCTATTCTCGTGTAATGATGTTAAGAGTAAAGGGATCTTGTTCTGAATGAAGATCATCTACGTGTCCATCCAAGAAAGCATCTCATGGGTAGATGGAGGAGTATGTGTTATATGGATATGATCATCATTTATGAAATCTTGTATAGATTGGAGAGTGTCCATTAGATCATTGTACTTGTAGACACGTAAAATATACTGATCGACATTGCACATCTGATCTCGACCACTAACACTGTTTCATCCTAAATCATCCCTCCATCTAACCATTTAATTGAATACCTTTATTTGATTAAATTCATCAATCTCCCTCTCTTAATTAAATAAACCATTTATCTAGGTAAGTCATCCTTTCTTGTTAATTAAATCAATCAGTCTGATCTAATTATCCCTATTTAGTAAAATAATCAATTTTATTTGATTAAATCTTTAAAGTCCATCCATTAAATAAAATAAATTAAAACCTTATTTAGTTTAATCTAACATCATCTCCTTGGTTAAATAAAACAAAAATCTTTATTTAATTAATCTTGAAACCATATTCTTCTCATGTTTGATTTAAATCAATCCATAAATCTTAATCAATATGTCACATCATTTTGATCTCTCATTAAATTAATTAAACTTGATTAATTTAATCTCTTCTCATGTTCCATCCTCTAGCTTTTGCAACTTGCACAAGAAAATATATTTAATTCATTTATTAAATCTCTATTTTCTCTCAAAAGGCATAATAAAGGAATATTCCTCAAATTTGAATTCAAAAATCCAAGTGGACTTTGTCCTTCCAACAAGGCATTTACTCCACCTAGAAATTCCTTTTTCCTTGAGCCAAGTGGCATTCAATGCATGTTATTTCCCTCTTACATGTCATTTCAACAATTTCAAAATTCAAATATATCCATTTATTGACATATTCTTCAAAACTTGCACATCCTTCATCTATTCACATGTTGACAAGTGGCATATTTCCATTAGTTGATTCTTGGTCCCACATTGCTCCATTTTGGACATCTCCTTAACTTGAATTTATATAAATAAGAGGCTTCATTACTCATTTGATCATCCACAACTTGAGTAAACTTACTATACTCAAATTCATAGCAATCTTCATCCATCTTATTGAGTTTTATAGCTAGGTTATGCAGATTTTGTCTTGGAGCATTCATCAATCTTCAAAAAAGTGGATCAAAATCTTCATCAAATCATCTTCATCACATCATTGGAGTTGGGAAAGGGCCAATTTTCAGATCAAATTGGCACCAACTCCCTCAAGAGATTAAGAGTTTTCTTTGTTTAAGAATAGGATTTGATATCTTTGTTTCAAGTTTGTTGTGTTCTTCACCTCATTCCTTTTCTTTTGCATTCAAATGGATTTCTTGAGGAATCATGGTTCTAACATTGCATTTGATCTAGTATATTGATTGTTTGTTGTGTTCTTGTAGGTAGATGATCTAGGTTCACATGGGCGCTAGGAGAGCAGACCAAAAGATCAAATCTTATTTTTTGAGAAAATTTTGTGCTTTTTGTGTGTTTACAGAAAACTCCATCACTGGAAGCTTAGCATCGCTATTTAGCACCGTTGAGAACCTAGCGTTGCCATATCGCACTACTATAAATTTTAAACTGCGATGCTCCATACTTCCCACCCAGAATTTAAATTTTCAAATAGCACCGTTGAATCTTTCTGGCTTGCTGGAATCTTTTCAAAATCCAAACTGCACTATTGATCAAAATAGCGATGCCTTCATGCTCACTAGTTTGGCTGCAGAGCGATGTTGACTGGTAAGTGACGCTATACAACACCGCTAGTTATTTCAAACTGCGACGCCTTCGTGGATTGCACCGCTGGAGGGAAGTAAAAAGTTGGATCAATCAAAAGGTGAAGAGGAAAGGAAGCATGATGACCTCATCTCGTGCTACCAAGTGTTTTTAAACACTCTAGTGTTTGTTCAACACTCTTAGAGGATTCACTATTCCTCTTAAGGAAAAAATTTCTATCTTTCACATTTAGGACTTAATAGTTTCATTTTGGGCTCTAAAAAGAACTTTTTAAATTCTTGTTACAAAAGGAGCTTAAAATGAACTTTAGGACAAAAACTCACTAGATTTTGTTTGGGGCTAATAATTGAACAAGGAAAATTCTCACACTTCATTTGGTGCTATAAAAATAAATCATTATTTCTTTTGTTGGATTAAAAAGAACATATGCAACTTTGTTTTGTGATTACTTAAACTAACGCCATCGAAAAGACATATGCGCTTCTCTTGTGCCTCACGACGATCTTGAGAATCAAAAGGATTTTTGATGGTCTTAGGGTGGGATAAAGTGATCACCTCCACATTTCATTTTGGGATTAAAATTGAACAAAACATTGTGCGAGTGTGAGTAAACCTATTGCATGTGTTCTCCATTTGTTTCTAAGTGAAGGTTGATCGAACTATGAATATGTTTACTCGCTATTGTTTATCTTAGAGGGCCTGTCTTGTGGGGAAAAGTACTCACCCAAGGGAATGACTCAATCGGTAAAACTCTAAACCCAAGAGTATTTCTAGCCGGGATATAAATGTTGGTATTGGAATAAATGCCAGTATCACGCAGTTGGCTCCAACGAGAATGGAAACAATGGTCTCTCGCCATGTTGGGCCAACTCCTATGAATGAAAAGTTTGAATTAAAACCCTTGTAGAAAAGAAAAAATCTCTATCTTTTTGTTGGTGCAAGAATGGTTGTTCTGAAGCTGCCCCACACTTTTATGGTCTTTAGTAAAAATGGAAAGCATGCCATGGGAGTTTCATGGGTGTTGATGCTTGGCTACCCCATATAAGTGAGTGCCATGGAGGGGAGTCTGTGGGGCAAGCATCTAACCATTCACTAAAGATAAGCGTAGCTAGACTTGTCCAAGTGGGGACTCAACAAATAGAGTCTTTCATATCCATAAGGTTGTGCTTGTTCTTGGTTACAAAATGCTTTGCTTGTTCGAAAACATTTGGAAACAAACATTTAACATCATCATCAAAATTTCAAACCCTTTAGGAGGAAAATACAATTCACCAAATTTATGTTTTATTGCTTGCCCTTGGGATTTTATCCTTAGAGGTTTCTAAACACTTGGGTTTACATCTCAATTTTCCTACTAAAGTTAAACAATAGGTAACCCTTGCCTTGATTTCATCAAAATTCCACATAACACACTTTACGGGATTCAAAGAAATTTGGACATTGGACATCTAGTTTGAAAACCTAATCAAAGAAGTTTTTGTGGTAAAACAAAATCACTAAGAAAAGATAACAAAATTGGCTCCAACACATGTGTTAGTTCCTCATGATTTCCAAGAAAGTCAAAATCCCAAAACAAAAGTCCTTGAGAAAAAGTTCAAAATTTAGAAGTCACACTCAAAAGGTCATCAAGAAATACATTAGGAAGTGCAATCAAAAGCAACATATCAAAATAAGCAAAAAATTCACAAGGTTCTATAGACTCATTCCTTTGAACAATCTAGAAATGTATGCTCAGTTTGAACCACTTCTTAGTTATAGAGGTCCTTAGAAGTATCGTATGTTCTTCAATACTGACGTCTAGTAAACAAGTGTCTTTTTAGGTACATCCTTGGATCAAAATAAAAACTTTTCATCCATCCTAGAACATCAAACCAAAATCACTTCACCATCATCTTTTGAAAAATCTTGAAATTATCCTCCATGCTAGGATTTTTGGAAAAAAAAAAAATCATCAAGCAAAATCCTTGAAATCTTTGAATCAAAACATCAAATCATCTTTGGCTAGGTATGTGTAGATACATCCTTTTGCATATACTTAGTCAAATTATCAAAACATCTTGTTTAGCTAGGTATATGTAGATGCATCATTCTTCATAAGCTTGGTTAAATTATCATATTGTTTGAATAGGTGTGGGTAGATGCATCCTTCTCCCTACACATATTCAAATTATCATCCTTTTAGTAAATCTACCCCTTAGACAATCATCCAACATCTTAGGGTCTATTTTTTCATAAATCCAAAAGAAAAGAAAAACAAAAAATCAAATCAAGGTCAATCCAAAATCCAAAACAAATCCAAGAAACAAATCCAAAAAGTCTAGCATCCCCTCAAGATTTCTCAAAAGTTTAAACATCCACATCATCCATGTTTTACATCATCCTCATCATATCACCTTTGATCCTCAAAAACATCCTAAATTTTCTCTTTTTGTGCCTAAGATTAGATCAATCCAAAGAATTAGAGATTCATCTCCCATATTCTTGAAAATTGATCCCTATTTTATGGTGAAAACTAGATCTCAACACAAGAGGAACATGGAAGCCAACAAAAAAACATCCACTACAAGTGACCTAAGTCAAACAAATTCTGAAAAATCCCGTTGAATCAAGTAATCCTCTAATCAACTTTCCTTCATCATCACAAAACCCTCAAGAGGAAGTAGAGGATCTTACCAATAATCCCTTTGGAAAGTCACATGAAGAAATCACTGAAATGATTCAAAATCCGGAGAACCATAATATTATTAATATGATGATGAGATTCAACCATTCACTATACATGCTCAAATTAGCAAAGCAAGGGGCTAAACTACCTTCTAATTTTGATGTGAGCTCTATAGTGGAACCATCCTTAGAGGTCATGCCTCCAATTTCATCCACACTAGCCATCTCATCTACACACCCATCCCAAAGTATCACTCAAAACATCCCGCAAATCACATCATCCATTGCTCCAACTCAACCTAGTGTTAACAAGGGAAGTGCATTTCTCAATACCATTAAAATACATCCCCTTGTGAACAATTAGGATTTGGATGCAAACACCATTTTGGGGCAAAAATTACCCAAAAATCTTTTACATACATATGTCCCTCTCACTTTCCATGATCCCAATGATCCATCATCATCATCATTTCGTGCAACACCCAAAATCTCTCTCCCCATAACTTCGCAAGGAGAAGGTGAAATGTTCGGACCAAGGGGAATTTTTGACACTACACCATTTCCTCAAGAGATTAGATCCCTCATATTTTCACCACTTCCACAATTTCCATCATCATCCACACCACTTCTTG
Source organism: Sequoia sempervirens (assembly GCA_007258455.2). Classification (NCBI taxonomy): domain Eukaryota; kingdom Viridiplantae; phylum Streptophyta; class Pinopsida; order Cupressales; family Cupressaceae; genus Sequoia; species Sequoia sempervirens. Next base: position 311,510,602 of record VDFB02000017.1, on the reverse strand, counting down.
GCTTAGGGATTCCCCCTTTACCAAATATCAATCAAAATCAAACCAACATTCCAAACATCAATCAAAGCATTATTCCAAATTCTCAAAACTTGTCATTGACATCGCAACAACAAATGAAAACTACCCCAATAACACATACCACCACCCTCACATCATCAACCACCCCCCAACATCTCAAAACATGGTCTTTCAAGGACTAACCACATCGATCGCACCATCTACCACTCAAACCCCAATCATCAACACAACAATGCCTCTCACCACCACAACAAGAACCATTACGAATCAACCACCACCAAGCTCCAACACATCAAGCCAATACAATATTGCATTGCAATCAGCTCAGTAAGTTGCTTATCAAAAGGAATTCCTACAAGTACAAAAATAACAAGCCGCACAACTAGTTGCTCAACAAGCCACACAACTAGCTGCTCAACAAGCCGCTCAAGCTGTGCATGTTGCTCAAGTTTCCCAAGCCACATTACAAGCACAACAGGTTGCCCAAGCCCAAATATTATTGCGACAAGAACAACAACAAGCTCAAGTACAAGCTCAAGCTCAGGCACAAGCTCAAGCACATGCTCAAGCTCAAGCCCAATATCAAGCGCAACAAGCACAAGAACAAGCATAGTATCTTGCACAACAAAAAGTGACACAATATCAAGTAGATCAGCAAGTGTTGAAACAATATCAAGAACAACAAGAAGCAACCCAATTAGTGGCTCAACAAGTGTTGTTGGCACAACAACAACAATAAGCTCAACAACAGGCAATCCTATCACAACAACAACAAGACCAACAAAAAGCATTGTTGATACAACAAAAAGTACAAGCATAAATGGCTTAATAGAATGTGCAAATACCACCAATCAACACACCAACCAATCCACCCATCCCATCAACAAGTGAACCACCTCAGAACACTTTCATCCCACACCTTGATTCGCAAAATGATGTTCCAACATAAATCAAATTACTCTCACAACAAGTGCTCGATCTTCAATCAGGGTGAACCATGAAAACATCTAGCATCTTGTGTCCTTACCCGTTCGACAAGAGCCTTGTGATGAAACTAGTACCAAAGGGATTTGAGATCCCCAAGTTTGATAAGTACCATGGGATGGGAAACCCTGAAGATCACAATAGGGAATTCCAGGTTCATTGCATGGAATTCGTGTATAATGATACCTATCTAATGTGGCTATTTCCTAGGAGATTGAATGGTCATGCCATAGAATGGTTCTCTCACTTACCTATAGGCATCAAGACATTCCGAGAAATCATAGACTCATTCATCAAAAACTAAACATGTAATATCACCATAGATGTCAGCCTAGAGGAACTATCACCTTTGAAACAAGGTAAGAATGAATCATTTGCTTCATTCCTACAATGATGGTGATCCAAGGCCAATAAGAGAAAATGGGTCATGCCCAAGGAACAAAAAGTGTGCACTATCATATCCAACCTTGACGACCTCTTGGCATTCCACCTTAAGGTCCAAGTGATCACCACGTACGACTAGTTGATTTCCAAGGCACTCAACATCGAACGAGCCCTTATGACACAACTTGGAGGATCAACTTCATATCTCGCACAACAGAACAATCTCCCATCTACAAGCTATAATGAAAAACCTCGCACATGGGATAAAAACAAAAATGTTACCAATGATGGTGTCGTTGATGCCAAAGTTGTCATCAATGCCCCTTGGCAAAACACCAAGAACCAGATGTAAAACCTCCTTGGTACAAGGAAAATCAGCTCCGCGACTTCCATAAAATCAAAGGGCACACCACTAACAGTTGCATGAGGTTAAAGAACCTAGTCCAAATTCTCATTGATCAAAGAATCATAAATGTGGAACAACCAATAGGAAATCAAACTCTCAAAATATACACGAATCTGATGCCTAACTATAACAATAAAGGGAACAATAACACTGGTAAAGGGAAAGGAACCTTCAAGAATGTGAATCATTTGTATGACCATTTCATCACATCCCTGAATGACTACTATGCTACCATCACCATCAAGGGAGCTCATACTGATTGTAGAGTCATTACAAGAGACGACAAAATTACCATCGCAGGATCATCCCAGCCAAATAGGGTACCTACACCCAGATCTGTTCCCAATGGTTACAATGTCCTTGATCAGCTAAAAAGAACCCCAACACAAATCTCCATCATGGATTTATTAAAAATATCATCCGCCCACAAGAAAATCCTTGAGGAATCATTGGCTTCATCCACTCTTCCCGTAGATCTTGAGGCAGAACAGTTCCAAGCTATGATCAGAAACATCATCACTCCAAACCTCCTTACATTTTTCAACCAAGATTTTCCCACTCAACCATGTCATTACTGTGCACTCCATTTAGAGGTCCTAGTATAGAAAAATAAAGTCAAGCGAGTCTTGGTGGATGGAGGTGAAGGCTTGAATATTTGTTCCTTCAAGCTCATTAAGAACCTAAAAATATTAGAGGACTCCATCGACAAAGGAAAGGTATTAAAATCAGAGCATATGATGATCAAGAAAGAGTGTCCCAAGGCACAATACAAATCCCTATTCAAGTAGGGCCAACTATCAGGGAAACCACCTATTAGGTCTTAGATCTCAACTTGCCTTATAACATTCTCCTAGGACGTCCATGGATCCATGCAATGCAAGCAGTAGCATCAAACTTCCATTAATGTGTCAAATTCGCATATGAAGGACAAGAGGTCACCATACATGGAGATCCTGAACCATTTTCCTATTGCAAAAGACTTGAGGAAAAATACTACAAAATACCTCAAGTACCTAAAAATGATGAAGGCCCATCAACACCATACATTGATCCAACCACTCTCGCATCCACTTCTGCGATAGAGACACCTGCCATTCCTGCCATCCCCACCATCTCTGATATCAAAGTCATCATCCTAGACAATGGTTGTAAAAACTATATGATTCCTAAAAATTCTTTTGTAGTAGGAGAATTACCACAATCTCCTAGATTACGAGGACGTCCACAATCAAATTAAGGCTCCACTTCCCAAACATCCCCTAAATATCCCAACTTCAGAAGTTGGGGGGATCTCAGCTGAGAAGTCATATAGGAGGACCCATCTCATCTCCTATATAAAGATGATAGACCAACAACTAATCTACCAATGGATGAAAGAAGTAAAGGTTTGTAAATGATGCTCACAATGGGCTATGACAAAAACCAAAAATTGGGGCAAAATGACAATGGACTTATAATACCCCTCATTCTTGAGATGTGAATGAGAAATCTTGGCCTCGGATGTACCCCTATGAGTATAACCATACGTGGATGAGGTCCCCTAGTTAAATCAGTCGGGACTCCCCATGAACTAACACCAGTTGAACTTTGCTTACTTGTATCCATTGGCCGCATCCTAGATGATTTCACTTTTGACATAACTGATGCCTGTAGTAGCAGTGATGATGAGGATCCCATAACCAACCTACCCATGCTCTTTGAGGATACTACCCTTCTCATGATTAGCACATGATCCTTTGATTCAGACAATCAAAATCATGAAATCCACCTAGTCTACCCCCAACTCATCGATTATGACCAACAAGGACCACCAATTCTTGACACATTCAAAAATGATGAGGCACTCTCATAATTCATGGGAATACAAGATAATATTTCATGTGGGGATCACAAAGAAATATTCATCATTGAGCTAGATACACAGGCCTATTATGGGGAAATGATTGAATCCCTCAGTCACAAAAGTGAGAATAATATCTAAGTCCTTGAGTGAAAACCACATTGTGGTACTCTTTGACATGAAAAAAGTAAAAAGAAAGGATGCATCCAATGGTGAAAACCTCTTTGAGGCACCTAAGGATGGGGGATTCAATCTTCCTTTTATAACTCTTCATCAGAAAAAATCAGCAGTCCTAGCAGAAAAATGCAATCTAGTTAATCTAGGAACAAAGAAGAACCCACACATCACATTCTATGCGGAGTCATTACTATAAGAGGAACAAGAGCTCCTAGCAGCCTTCTTAAGAGAAAGACAAGTTAATTTTTCATGGAGCTATGTTGACATGCTAGGGCTTGATCCAAAAATTATAGTTCATCACCTAACAGTATATCCTGAAGTAAAGCCTGTTAGATAAAAACTCAGAAAAATACACCCTCAGATCACCTTGCTAGTCAAAATGGAACTAAATAAGCTATTAGATGCAAGATTCATTCAACCAATAGACTATCTAGAATGGGTATCAAACCTGATTCCTATCTCAAAACCTGATGGGGGCATCAGAATTTGCACAGATTTCAGGGACTTGAACAAAACATGTCCAAAAGACAATTTCCCGTTCCCCAACATTGACGTGATTGTAGATATGATGATGAGACATGAAATGCTTTCCGTGATGGATGGTTTCTCAGGATACAACCAGATAATGATTGCTAAATAAGACCAACACAAAACAACCTTCACTTGTCCATGGGGGACTTACTACTATAATATGATGCCATTCCGGTTGAAGAATGCAGGAGCAACATACCAAAGAGCCATGACATTAATATTCCATGACATGATCCATAAAACTGTTGAAGATTATGTCGATGACATACTAGCCAAATCTAGAAAGAGGAAGGATCATATAGCAACCTTGAGTACTATTTTCGATAGGATGGAGGAATACAAGGTCCAATTAAATCCAAAGAAGTGAATCTTTAGTGTACAATTGAGAAAGTTACTAGGATACATAGTGTCAATGAGAGGTATCGAGGTAGACCCTGCTAAGGTAAAAGTAATACTTGAGATGGAGGCACCAAAAACGTTGAAACAATTGAGGGGTCTCTAAGGCAAGCTTCAGTCCATCCAAAGGTTCATAACACAACTGGAAGATAAACATAATCCATATTCTCACCTACTTCACAAGGGAGTAGCGTACAAGTGGGATAACAAGTGTGAAGAAACCTTCAATAAGATCAAACAATATCTACTTACACCACTAGTCCTCATGTCACCGATCCCAAGAAAGCCATTAAGTCTTTATGTGTCAGCAACAACAGTAGTCCTTGGTGCTCTTCTAGCTAGACACAATGAAAATGGGATAGAAAGGGCCATATATTATATCAGCAGAACAATGGTGGGGCATGAGTTAAACTACTCATTCATTGAAAAAGCATGTCTAGTAGTAGTGTTTTCTTCATAGAAATTCAGACATTACATGTTGGCACACAAAATAAAACTCATCACCAAGATTAATCTCCTCAAGTACTTATTGTCAAAGGCAATATTCATTGGAAGAATGGCCAAATGGGTCATGATACTATTAGAGTATGACATTGAATATGTGGAGTGGAAAGCAATTAAAGGCCAAGTCATCATAGATCAGCTTGCAAAAGCACCAATGTATTCAGAGAATTCACTTATATTAGAGTTTCTAGATGAATCCATCTTCAACCTCAACATAGCCTACCACTGGAAACTTTACTTTGATGGCTCATACACGCAACATGGATCAGGAGCCGGTGTCTTCTTTATCACCCCACAAGGGAACTACATACCTAGATCATATAAATTGGCATTCCCCTACACCAACAATATTGTAGAATATGAGGTTTTAACCATAGGTCTCAAAATAGTAGTACAGTGGCACATCATGGCCCTCAGAGTATATAGAGACTCCCAATTGATAATAAATCAAGTGAATGATGAATACCAAAATAAGGATGATAAGATCACCCTGTACAAGAAACTGGTGGAGACTCTCAAAGAATCCTTCATCAAGATCATATTTGAGCAAATTCCTAGAGCAAAGAACAGAGCTGCAGATGCCATGGCAACAATTGGATCCTTACTAGAAATCCCTCGCAATGTCCTAAAACATGAATTCTTGATAGAGTAGCTTCTCATGTTTGCATTCAAGGCAGCAAAGTTAGAATTTGTGTGCGAAATCATTGGTCCTAGAGATCCCTGGTACCATGACATTTATACCTACCTATGAATAGGTGTCTTACCAGTTGACTTACCCTCAAGTTTGAAAATAACTTTTATTAAAAAATCCTCTAGGTTTGTCATCCTAGGAAATACCTTATACTATAGAAGCATAGAGGGAACCTTATTATGCTGCCTTAATACTGACGAAGCCTTGACTGCTTTAACTGAGGTGCATAATGGGATTTTTGGTTCGCACTCGAGTGGAATGACCCTAGCCAAGAAATTGCTGAGGATGGGGTATTATTGACCTACAATGGAAAGGGAAGCACATGTCTATGTTAAAAGGTGCCTAGAATGTCAGCAACATGGGGACCTCATCCATGCTCCAGCTCAAGAACTTCATCCCATCATCACACCATGGCCCTTTTTGCAGTGGGGCTCGATCTTATCGAAAAAATCATGCCCACTTCATCTAATGGCCATAAGTTCATCATAACAGCCATCGAGTACTTTACCAAGTGGGTCAAAGCCATACCAATGACCTATATAACAAGGAATCAGATATCAAAGTTCATCTTGAACTATCTCATATGTCGATATAGTGTTTCCCAAGCTATTATCTTAGATAATGAACACCATTCAAGAATTAGGATGTCCGTGACTTGTGTGAAAAATTCAAAATCCAACAGCGCTTCTCCACCCCATATTATCCCCAAGGCAATGGCCAAGCAGAAGCCATAAATAAAACCATTTTAAAGATCCTCAAGAAAACAACCAATGACGTAGGTCATGACTAGCATCTACAGCTCAATCCTACCCTCTAGGCCTATCGAACTAGCATCCACACACCCACTGGTGCCATCCCATTCTTCCTGGTCTATAGATCAAAAGCCATACTGCCCATTGTGATTGAGCTCTCATCACTAAGAATATCAATGCAAAACCTCATCATAGATGAAGAATACCGAGTATCAAGACTGAATGAGCTAGAGCTACTGGATGAGCGGCATATAGATGCTTTAAATCATTTTCAAGTCTATCAAAACAAACTCAAGAGGAGTTATAACAAGAAAATCAGAAGTAGGACTTTCCAAGTTGGATAACTGGTACTAAAGGAGAATCAGAAGAACGTCCTAAACCCAAATACCAAAGGAAAATTTGAACCCAACTAGTTAGGACCATTTATTATCACAACAAGCTATAATTCAGGGGAATATCAGTTATCAACACCTGAAGGGGAACCTTTGTAGGAGCCCATGAATAACTCCCATCTCAAAAAGTTTTATTCCTAAATCTTTCAAGGTATAGAACCAAAAAAATCAAAAAATTAGAAAACGTCTTGAAAAAATAGTTACCTTGGCAAAAACCTGGCAAATAGGCGTCTTGGTGACAACAAAAAAATAAAAAAAGAAAAAAAATCCAAAAAAATTAGAAAATGGATTAAAAAAATAGTAAAGAGAAAAAATCATCCTCTAGTGAAAACCACTTCGGTGGCACTTTGGGAAAGCACCTAGGTGAAAGCTTGGCAAACAAGCACCTTGTGTAATAGGTACTTTCCAACCACCAAGATCTTCACGACTTGTTTTGCATCATCCACCTTCCATCACATTCCATATCTCCATCCATCATTCACCTGCATCCACACCATAGCTTGGTCCTATGTTTGTATCATGATCCCTCTTAGTACTACTTGGCCCATTCTCAAGGATAGTTTGTCCTACCTTTATCCGAGTAGTCTATTGCATCATGTTGGGGGCATGTTCTCATCAGATCAGATTCATGTATATTCTTGAAGTCCTAAAATCCAAAAAAATTTGAAAACATCAGAAAACTAGAAAATCCAAAAACATTCAAAACATATCAAAATCCCAAAACAGGTCAAAAAGTCAAAAAATAAAGTCGTCTCATCAAACTATGGGTCTCTAAGCCTTGAATGTAGGCAAGGTTGATCTTTGATCATCCCCCAAGACACTTAGGTCAGTCCTTTAGGAGTCCTTCATAATAAACTAACATTTCATCATGTATATCTTCATTTGTAAATCAGTCAAGTCGTCAGTTGAACTACGTGGTCTTTGCGTGTATAACGTAGGCAAGGATAATCTGATTGATACCCCAAGGCCCCTAGGATAGTTCCTTTGGTTAGTCTCTTGGTCAAAATATCAGAAAACCACAAAACATTGGAAAATCGAAAATCAAAACATTCATAAATCTTGAAAAAATACCAAAAATAACCTCAGAACATTTCAAAACTCCAAAAACATCCAAATATTTGAAAAAATCCATCTGTCCCATTTTTATTACACCCGCAATAAACATCACTCATAATAAATCAATCATCATCCCCAACCTTTGGTGAAACAATCAGAAACAAGTCTAGCAGGTTAAAAAGTGAAAACTCAAAACATCAAATCTCAAAATCTAGGTTAGTACATAAGAAAATTGGTCAACTCTTTGTGTCAATAGCCTATCATCCAATCGGTCCCATATCAAATCATCTGATATCGTCATGTCCTAGTATGCATGCTTCCTACAATGGACATCAACATCAAACATCACCATATTTTAGTCTTGGCTAGCGGTATTGAAAAACATTAGCTTGTTTGTTTGTTGTATCTTTGTCTTTTGATTTATCTTATTGTGCTCATTCCAAGGGCCTCTAAATGATGTCCCTAATGAAGGGATTTAGAGAGATAGGAATGGGGCAATGATCATTATATTTTTATCTGTTGTGCTTGTTGGAATTTCTTGTAATATAACTTGGCACATACTTGCTTTATTTAGGTATGTACGAAGGGTGTTCTAGATATCTTGTTGACCACATAGGAAGGATTGCTTTTCTATGTTTTGGTCTGAGATGTTTGAAATATCTAAAGTGCATCCTAGTAAGGTTTCTATATGTCAGGTGTGAACAAGGATAGTCCTATCTGATTGTCAAGTAAAATTCCATCACACTAAATACAACGTCATCCTGGTTCTATATACTTTGATGCATCGTATTTACGTGTGTTATCAAACATAAGATAATTGGCCCTTTGATGCATCATATTTATGTGTGTTATCAAACATAAGATAATTGGCCCTTTGAAAATCCCAACTCCACGGCATATATTCATCATCATCATCATCTTTTATCTTGTTGAAATCTCTTCTTTCTTCCATTTCTTCTTACTTTTCACACTAACAAAGTACTATGACAGTTAATCACCACCATCATTAAATCCAAGATCCACAAATCTTCAGCACAATGCATATCATATAGAAAAATTGATCATCTCATACACATAGATTGTTTATTCTAAGCATCTCATAATCATAACATTACATACACATACACATATAATTATCTCTTACGTAATTACAAAAAACATAAATAATACATCCATGGCATAATCATATAACCACCACCACGTCACATAAATATATTAGGAATTTGCATCCATTTGCATAAAGCATAAATCATCATAAACATGCATATCATCCATCATCCATCCATATCATATAGAACATCTCATAAATCATAAACATTTCATTTCACAAAGCATTCCATATCATTATAAGCATCTAGTGCATAATTAAACAAAGCATAATAGGTACATAAGCATTATAAACAATCCATTGCATTAAGTACATCCATTCATAATCACATAAAACATGTCATAAAAGTATTCATTATGCCATCACATATACATCATAAGGTCATTATTCACATATCATTTTGCATATACACCATGAACCATCATCTCCATACCATTTGGAATAACATATCATTTCATCACATCACATCATTACATAACATCATCATAAGTAAATATCATACATACATTCATCATTGCATAGCTATATATCATGATCACTGCATTCACATCATTATCACCATCATAACAAAAAAAAATATCAAAAAAAGAAATCATTTCATAAATCATCAATTTGCATCAACATACATAAAATCATCATATAGATTGCACCATCATAAAAGCATACATAAAAAGGTACTACAAAAGAAATGTACCATCATAAAAAAACCATCCATATCACGTATCCATTATACATCCATAATCATCACAAATGCACATCACATGAGGCATAATATAGATCTGTTAGTCGCATAACCATCACATAACACATATATATCATCAGAAAGAAATTCATCCACATATAGTATATCCATTACATAACACCATAACATTATTGCATCACATATAGAAATAGATCCATCCATAAATGCATAAATAAATAAATGTTACACAACACATCACATCAACATCATCATCTCATATATATCATCAAGTAACTGTCATAGTACAAAATATTAATTAGATCACTATACATGTGTGTATGTCAATGAGTACAAAAAGGCCCAAAAGGCTATAAAAAATAAACCCATATGGCATGAAAGAATAATATCTCGATAAAAAATGAGCTCTAACCCTCCTGCTTGCTACCCTCGCCTCTGTCACCATGACCCTCTATTGGTCTGTGGCCGGCCCGCTATGAATAATCCGGGGCTCAGGCTACTCTAGGTACGACCTAATGGTAAAGCAATTGATAATAATTTTCCTCCTAGATGGCCTCCCTTTATGAGTGAAGAGGCATTGTGCTGTGAGAGGAGGAGGCTGCCATACTCTCTAGCTCCTGTCTACGACCCATCTCTGCAACCGCTTGTAACTTTGTGGCCTACCTTTGTAGAATCACCTGATCTCTCTCTGCACGAGCCTAGTCTTTTTCTGCTATCAAGGACTGGACTTGGGCCTGCAACTGTACTATCAACCCATCCCCCAGATCCAGATGACCCGCTGGCTATCCTGGTGGAGGCTGTACGTGAGGCTGGTCCTCACCCCTGACTCATGGTGGTGTGGTAGCCCACTCTTGGTGCCCATCATGTCCACCCTCTGGCCCCTAATATCGGTCCTACATATGTACATTAGCACGAGGCTGATCCATCTGAACCTATGCTGACTGAGCTTGTGTCAGTTGGACTTGTGTTGGCTGGTCCTGTGCTGGCCATCTTGCTAGAGGACCGCCACTTCCTCATCCTCAACCTAACCCCCTCCCCCTAGCTCTTCATCGAACAAAGAGTGCACCTGGAATTATCAAATGTAAAGGTAGTCAAAACCAATCTCTATATGCTTGAGTCACTCCTGGATTTGTGACCCCTTGATCATACGCCCATTGCTGGGCCACCAACTGCTTAAAACTGTCCACTGCCTCAGAGGCAGGAATATATCGCCCCCAAGAACCCTATGATATTGTGTGAGCAAAGATGGCCACATAGTCATCATCTGGCCTATCCTGTACCTCACCAAATTGGCACTGAACTTGTCCCAATAGGTACCTCTCGATCATAGTATGCTCCCACCCCTGCATAAACCGATCCTGATGGGCAATGAATAGCTATTGTACATCATTGGCCCATCTGAGCCGACCAAGGTAGGGATGCCATGTAAACACTATCATCTCATCAATGAACCTCCTCCAATGAGGGATCCCATGCTCGTCTATGTGTGTGAAAGACACACCACCCCTGTAGTGCCAAACCACTGGATCATCGAGCTTGACTAACACTAGAACAATCCGTAACTAAAGAATGGAGATATGCTTCCACACCCACACATGAAGGAGCGTGACACTTGCACCAAGTGTCTTGCCATCCAAATATGCATACTTGTATAAATCCCTATAAAGGGAGGCAAGAAGTATGGGACCCCATGAAAAATGGACTGGCCTGTCATGAACCATCTGCTCCCAGCAAAGCCCCCAGCTAGGATTGAAGTACCGGCCTCATCGATCTGGAGCAACAAGACCTGAAATGATGGTAACAGTCACTAGATGAAATGGTGACATGAGCAACTGGTGACGCTTTAGCTCTATTTGACCCTCGCAAACCATGATCTCATATGTGGCCAGGACTACATGGCAAGCATCCCGTTTGGAATCCATATCATAAATAACTCGTCGACCATGTATCGACAATCTAAGGATGCACCACACGTCCTCCAAGGTAACGATGGCCTTGCTAGTGGGAAGATGAAAGGATGACGTCTCACTATGCCATCTCTCGGCAAGTGCAGACATCATGCCAAGATGGGTCCGCACAGGTGTTGTGTAAGCAATGTACCATAGTCCCATCACTCAAAGTTGGTCCTGCTCCCTGTTAGTCAGATCTCACAAATAATTGAATATCTCCCATGATCTGTGCTCATGAGAATAAAGCTCCCTCATCGCCTCCTGCTTCAGGAAAGGTCACCGTGTTAAAATCATCAGGAAAATTTATCCCGAGTGTTCAAAAAACTATCCCAACATTGCAAACTATGAATGTGTCACAATTTGAAATTTGCAAATAGTGATGCTGGCATCTTCAAATCCCAAATTGTACTGCAGTGGTACACTTTGCTTAAGCATCTCGAACCCTAATTCTAAATTCTGTCACGACATCAGAGTTTGCAAATCCAGTGCTCCATTTCATGAAGGCATCGATGTTTGAGGTCTTTTCTCAAACTCCAAATTCCACCATGGCGGTCCATCTTGTGATGGCGATCCAGTTTAAAAGATTAAGAGGTCTAGTTTGAAATTTGAGTGGCGCTATATAGCACCGCTATGAGAGACCTAGTTCTAAATGCAATAAATGAACACATAAAATAAAAAATGAAGCTCAAGTAAGGATCACATATCAGTGCCCCAATGCTGGGAGGTCGCTGGTACATCCATACTCGGTCAAAGATATGCAACGGGAGCTGTCATTGTGCCATCTCATCAAGGTATCAAGGCTCAAAATCATGAAATCTCTGAAGGCTGTGTCCAAATGAATTGAAAGTGACCTCCTAAGGCCTATTTAAGCCTATTTTTGACCCTGTTTAGCCATCCAGAAGAGGTCTACATCCCCCAAACTCGTTTTTGTCCATCTGAAGGTCATTTCACACCATTTTTTGGCATTTTACCTCATTTTTTGACCTCTTGGAGCCTTTTTGGACCTGTTAGGCACCTTGGTCTCTTTTTTTCGTGAGATCACCCAAAAATCAGAATTTTTGTTTGATCTCTCAAGGGGGCAGTATATTACCATAGTTTCCTTTGCTAGGGCAGCATTGAGACATTTTTTTAAAGATTTTTTTTGGCTTTTGATCGAGACCGTTTATTCTTTAAACCAATGCAATGAGTGCACTGCTTCAAAGAGGGGAAAAATGTAGACACATAAAATATACTAATTGACATTGCACATATGATCCTGACCACTAACACCATTTAATCCTAAATCATCCCTTAGTCTAACCATTGATTCAAATACCTTTATTTGATTAAATTCATCAATCTCCCTCTCTTAATTAAATAAACCATTTATCTAGGTAAGTCATCCTTTCTTGTTAATTAAATCAATCAGTCTGATCTAATTATCCCTATTTAATTAAACAATCAATTTTATTTGATTAAATCTTTAAAGTCCATCCATTAAATAAAATAAATTAAAACCTTATTTAGTTTAATCTAACATCATCTCCTTGGTTAAATAAAACAAAAATCTTTATTTAATTAATCTTGAAACCATATTCTTCTCATGTTTGATTTAAATCAATCCACAAATCTAAATCAATATGTCACATCATTTTGATCTCTCATTAAATTAATTAACCTTGATTAATTTAATCTCTTCTCATGTTCCATCCTCTAGCTTTTGCAACTTGAACAAGAAAATAAATTTAATTCATTTATTAAATCTCTATTTTTTCTCAAAAGGCATAATAAAGGAATATTCCTCAAATTTGAATTCAAAAATCCAAGTGGACTTTGTCCTTCCAACAAGGCATTTACTCCACCTAGAAAGTCCTTTTGCCTTGAGCCAAGTGGCATTCAATGCATGTTCTTTCCCTCTTACATGTCATTTCAACAATTTCAAAATTCAAATATATGCATTTATTGACACATTCTTCAAAACTTGCACATCCTTCATCTATTCACATGTTGACAAGTGGCATCTTTCCATTAGTTGATTGTTAGTCCCACATTGCTCCATTTTGGACATCTCCTTAACTTGACTTTATATAAATAAGAGGCTTCATTACTCATTTGATCATCCACAACTTGAGTAAACTTACTATACTCAAATTCATAGCAATCTTCATCCATCTTATTGAGTTTTATAGCTAGGTTATGTAGATTTTGTCTTGGAGCATTCATAAATCTTCAACAAAGTGGATCACAATCTTCATCAAATCATCTTCATCACATCATTGGATTTGGGAAAGGGCCAATTTTCACATCAAAATGGCACCAACTCCCTCAAGAGATTAAGAGTTTGCTTTGTTTAAGAATAGGATTTGATTTCTTTGTTTCAAGTTTGTTGTGTTCTTCATCTCATTCCTTTTCTTTTGCATTCAAATGGATTTTTTGAGGAATCATGGTTCTAACCTTGCATTTGATCTTATATATTGATTATTTTTTGTGTTCTTGTAGGTAGAGGATCTAAGTTCACAGTTGTATCTTGGAGATACAAATTATTGATCTTGAATGATTTCAGAATTGCTTTCGACATGCTTTGGATCAAGTTCTTGACATGGGTGAATTTCAAAGGATGGATTTCTTACAAAGGGTTCTTGGATTTCTTCATTAGGCATAGGAAGTGGCTCAATATCCTCTTTATCTTTGAGTGGATTTGGATCAAGTGTTGAGTTGAGGATTCCTTCAATATCTGCAACCATGAGGTCAAAGGATATCGATATGTCTTGGAAAGGACCATTGCTGGACTTTGGTGAAAGATGTTGATCATGCTTTGGAATAAATTTTTGAGATATGTCCTTTAACTCAATAGGTGATGTAGAGACATTTTCAACATGATCATTGGTGGATGGATCTTGGATTATGTCAATAGGATCAAATAATGTTAACACTCCTTGAAATAGATAATTGGTGGATGAATCTTGATCATCATCCTAAAAAATTGTGGTGGAGATATTGTAAATGTTTTTAACCATAAGATAAAATGATAACATTTCTTGAATTGGATCATTGTTGGATATTGTTGGTGGATTTTGATCATGATTGAAAAGCGACTCTTGATTTATGTTGATTTGATTGTTGGATGAGGTAGAAACATCTTCAAGGTGCTCATTGATGGATAGATCTTGATCATTGTTTTCAACAATTGTGGTGGAGATATTGTTACTACTATCACTATTGGTGGAATCTTGATCATTTTCCTCAATAGTTATTATTTCTTGATCAAGAAGGTCTTGGATGAAATTTTTGAGTAGAATACAATTTTATGTTTTATGACGATTGTCTCTATGGTATTCACAATAAGATCCACTTTTATTCCAATGGAAGTTTATGATAGAGTTGAAAGAACTTACTTTTGGAAGAGTGATGAATTTTGCATTAACTAGCTTGTGTAATGCGGATCAATTGGCTCCCCCAAAGGAGTGTATTCGGATTTGTTATCTTGTGAGATTAGTACTTTAAATTGACCTTGTGGTGATTGATTTTGGAGATGTGGTGATTGGGCTTGTTGTTGATGTTGTTGATCTTGATATCCAACCTCTTGAAATTCAGGATATTCTTGTTGATGAGGTTGTGGAGACAAATCAATGTTTTGATGACATGGTTTAACCAATGGGAGAGTGTGTAGATTTTGGGGTGGAGATGTCTCTTGGTGATATGAATCAAATTTTTTTCTAAGTATAGCAATTTGAAATCTTGACACCCTTGATATAGTTGATTTGGTTGTTGGTCAAGCATATTTGGAATATACACTAGTGGTATTTGTATGGGATCATGCACAAATTGATTTTGGACAATGTTATGATTTGAGATGATGTTTAGATTTTTCATTATATATTGACATGGAAAATTGTTGTGGTTGGGAAACATATTGCTTTGATTTGGGTAGCTTTGATTTTTCATGAGGTTACCTTGACTTGGATCAATACATTGAGTTGTCAATATATTGCTTGGATTTTGAACATTGGTTTGATTTGCAAATGTATCTATCCCATAGTTTACCAAGTTTGGATTTGATATGTTCATGTTTGGTAAGTTTTCACTTGGTATATTCACATTTGACATGTATTGATTTGGTGTGAAAATGTTGTTTTGTTGAAGACTCATGCATTGATTGTTTGGTTGATTGATTTGTAGGTTTTGACTTTGGTTTAAATATACCATAGGGATGTTGGAAGACTAAAATCACTGAGAGGGGGGGATGAATTAGTGATTTATTAAAGTCACAATATTTTTCAAAAACCAACAATTTATGTTTTCTTTTGAACCAAGAAGACAAATGATAGTTTGTGAAGCAAACTTGACTATTAAACACAAATTAGGTATATGAATAAAACATTGAGACATAGACTGAACCAAATGAACACTTTTATACTTTCTCTTGTATCAAAGTTCGTAACAATAACATCACATTTGTGCATGACATGTTGATATAAACATTTGCAGAAGCAAAGAAATGCCAAAAGACCAAATGACTATTTATAGAGCAGATTTTACTAGTGCTAGACAACATTGCATTTGCACTAACCATGAATCAAATAGACATATCATCAATAAATATTGAATTCAAGATGTTTACACATTCAAATGTATTAGATCCCACAATAGAACCTTCTATGCATGATGTGTTGACTTAAACATCGATAGAGATGCAAGACTGAAACTTAACAATATTTAATGCAACTGATGACATATTGAGATCAAACAAATAAGAACAATCACCCACAAGACCATCATATAACACATTGTTTTGTCTTGAGTGGAAAACCCTCTTGAGGAATAAAAAACACTTGAAAAATCTATCTCTTTATTCACTTAGAGCACCAACTCTTTACAATTTAGGAGCACCAACTCCTTTACTTTTTAGGAGCACCAACTCTTACAAGATTACAGGAGAACCAACTCCTTTTAATGCATATCATAGCATTCTATTAAAACCCTAGAAGTGCAGTTTGCATTCCTAGAATTTCAATAGAAGACTATAAAATTTTCAATAAGCACATTGAACAATGTTGTATGAGAATAACATCCAAAAATGTAATAATCTTAGAATCACAACAAAGGTTTTCAATGTAATATATCTTTTGTATCAAATGTATAGTAACATCATATTCCTCTTTTTTTGTCACACATGAAAATTCCTGAAGATCATCTTTTTAAAGACCCTTCAAATAATAATCTCTAGATGTAGTTTATGTAACTATCAAAGCAACTCGGGTTAGGGTTCGAATGAGAAACCCTACATAATCTGTCTTAACAAAACTTTATTAAACCCTTGACAACAACTATATATTTTTTTACCTTTTAAGATGAGATTCCAAAAAACCTAATGGGTTTTTAAACCACAAACAATAATACATAACTTCTTAAGATGCCTAAACAAAATAATCCAACATCTTTTAATCCAAACCATAAAATCACACAGAGTTTTCAATACTTGATCATGGTGGAAATAACTGAATGAAAAAACATGATGACCTATCAAGGAGTTCATAATGATCTAGCTGGAAAGATGCCATCGAATCTCCTTTGACTAACTTCCA
The DNA here is from genome assembly GCA_007258455.2 of Sequoia sempervirens. Lineage (NCBI taxonomy): Eukaryota > Viridiplantae > Streptophyta > Pinopsida > Cupressales > Cupressaceae > Sequoia > Sequoia sempervirens. Next base: position 311,493,150 of record VDFB02000017.1, on the reverse strand, counting down.
CATTCGAGCTCTTAACCATTGATAGTTATCAAACCAGAAAACTGTTCTTACTGCCATTTAATCAAACCAAATTATAGTAAAACTATCCATGTTCTCTACCATATTCTCTTAGTGTCGGCTGTGAAAGATTCAAGAGCTACATTGTAGCTGTGCAAATCATTCATGGTAACTAGGCTTCCAAACCTTTCAAAATAATATTGCCCTAAATTCTTTCTTTCAAGTCTGTAGAAGAATTTATCAAACATAATGATGTTTTGAAGTCCAAAACAAATCAAAGACACAATAATTAATAAACCATTATTATGTTTTTAAATCCAATAACAAGTCTTCAATGCCAAAAAAATCATTCCACATCATAACCAACAGCTCACTGCCAATGCCAAGTCACTAATAAATGAAGTGAAGTCACATGAATACTAAGTACCCATGCAACCCGATATAAACATTATGGAAATATCGATACCTTATTACCAAAAAAAACCTTTAAGATACTGACAATCAAAGCTTCTTATTCAAAACAAAAACTTCTCTAATGCCGATGTCACATACAATGTGACTATTCAAGTTGCTCAAAACATTGTAAACCATGAAGCATTTGCACACTAAATATCAATGAAGAGAATATATATATACAATTTTAAAACTTGTAATCTACATTCCTATGCCTTTTACAAGAGATGCCAACCATGTAAAACATGGTATAAATACCTTCCCAAATTCATATGCCGAATATTGACAATACCACAATATTAAGCAAAACAATATTGTTTCCATAAAGTCAAATGCTATGAATTGTGATCAAGCAAAAAGGCTAACCATATAGACCTTCCCAATACTTCATGTATTCTCCAACCATCACATGATTGATGTGATTTATTTAAGGCCCAAAACCTTATTAAAGTCACTGCCATATGACTTTTAATAAAGTCATCTTCCTTTAATAATGTGAAACGTAATTAAACTAATCCATTGCCAAGTTCACAATATAAACCATTGACACAATTATATTTTCAAAGCCACATGCCATGATGATATGTAATAACAATTCCATGAAGAAAATGTGAATAATTAATCATATTAAAATGTAGCAAGGAAGACTAAGATCACCTCAGAGTATACAAACAATTTGAGCCTTCATATAACCAAACTTAAAATACGTCAAGCACAACCTAATAATCTAAAAGTGATCAAGTTGAATATACTAGAGACTTGTAATGAATCATATATTCTTGAATAACCATACCATATACCTAAAATTTGAAAATGCATACCATGCATGCCATGAACATTGTAAATCACTATGTGAACCAACTTGAATAGTAAAATGTGTCACCAAAACTAGTTTTGTCATCAAGGACAAAAAATCACAATAAACAATTGAAAACCAACAAACTCCCCCTTTGTCCTTGATGGAAAAACACATCATCTTTCCCCCTTTTTTCCTCAATGACAAAGAAGAACAAAGGAGAATGTGAAATGCCATGCATATAAACAACTAAAACCAACCAACTTATCATTAATTTAGTCAAAACCAAATAATTATTTGTCATATACCTCCTTGTGTTAAGCACAAGATCTATTATAATAACTTTGCATCCATAGCAATCAAAGAACCTGTTTGCACCAAATACCGACTGCATAAACAATGTTACCAACATGAATGACCATGTACCAAGGCATCAATGATACTCTTTTCAATAGGTTCTGTTACTTGCAAGGTAGCCTCTACATCATCAAAAGTATTATGAGTTTCTCCCCCTATTGAAAATCTCTTTCACACAGAGTATTATCATAAAATATGATACTATTCAACATCTATCATAGTCTTACAAGAATCTACACAAGCTTAATGCATAGTATGAGAAAATAAAATTTCAAGATACTCTTACCAATTAGCCTTGCTCCCCATTCGTTACTTGGCATAGATATCATAAGCATAAAAAAGATCATATCATTTTCAAAGTCTTAGAAAGAGATACAAAAACATAAACAAGTTGATCATTATCTTTTCATGATCACTGTATTAGGGTCTTCAACTATTGTTGTCCTCTATATGATGAAACATATAATTCATGTTGTTGTTGTCCCTTGCAAGAGTTCCAAGAACATTATCCTCTGCCTCCACTGTACATTATATTATCTACATTTTGAAATGATATATATGATCACAAAATTGCACGTCAACATCATGAAATCATGACAACTCAAGTTTTTGATGTACACAACTCAAAGAAACACAACTATTCAAGTAGTTCTAGATGAAGCCCTGTTTAAACAACACCACACTATGCACATTATAAGCATAAATTTAACTATCATGAAGGATATGAAAATTGTCAACTGAATTTCATAAGATGACAAACATCAAATTTCTTTAGACATCATATCATGCCAGAACCAACTTCCTTTTGCATAGCAACAAATCACTATCAAAGAACCAATGTCTCAAGCAAGAGTTGAGATATCAACCAACTTAGTATCAAGCATGAATCAAGGAAGCATAAAGATATTGTCAATAAATATTACTACACTATCACCTATCTTACCAATTGTGTTGAACCATGTCAACAAAATAATGACCAACTGTGTGAACCAACAAAGTACTATCACTTGCAAGCTAAAACTTTGAACTACCAAGTAACATCAAAACACTGTTAGACCAAAGAAACTATTCCATTGTCAAAGTATTGTTTTTTGTGAAAGTTGTGCAAGGGATAAAAAAAATAACTGTCATCATGTATACCATACTATCAGCATACTAGAAGAACTATCATAGATAGGAAATATACAAATCACTATCACTATGTTTCTGCAACAAGCATCAATGCTTATGTTTCTGCAACAATCATCAATGCTTGTGTTTCTAAAAAAACAATCATCATTGTGTTATTCCATACTATCACTTTATCATCTACATATTTACTGTCAGAACACTAGTATTGCTACCATACCCTTGCAAGTACCCTATATATGTCTTCATGATTACATCAATTCCATGAAGTAACCAAAGCCACCATGAAATGATTCTGATACATGAAGTAACCAAAGCATCAACATGAACAACTGATTCTGATGCATGATATGAACAAAAAAAATAAGAAACAGGATGATATGAATGATCAAGTATCAAAACAACATTTTGTAACATACACCATAAGACCATGAACTCTGACACCAACATTAGCTAACATTTCATCAAGATGTAAATAGCCAAAGTTATACTCACTACCTCTCGTGAAAAACAGTTCCATTAAATTTCCAGTGACAAACCTTTAGTTTGAAACAATATTAGCCAAAAATACTATTTGGTACTACATATGTTAAATCACAAACACCATTATGATGACCAAGTGATAAGCAACAACAGTCATGCGAAACAAGACTATCATATACAAAAGCTATCATCATCAAACAATGAAAAAGAATAGAGAGAATGCCCTAACGAAAAACCTGCAAATTCATTCTATCATACACACAGCTAGCCCTGTCAAAGACTCAACAGATATTCCACAACGATTAGTAACAATATCATTGTTGATGATTATAAGTCTGAGACAAAGATCCTTTGCAAAAAGTCTGCTCCTTACTGCTTGACTTCAATTCCCTTGATAATACCCTTGACACTCTACAAGTGCACCAATACCCTTCACTTTGAATATAGTTGAAAAATGTATAGCAGTTTAACCCTTGAATCAATTTAAAAACCAACTACATAGTACACAGTCTTACACATAGCTTCCTTGTCTTAGGAGCTGTAGGGTAAAACATTAACCTGCTTCCCCTTACCTCATGCTGGCTTTTCAAAAACTTTGTGAAGTCTCTTGTTTTATTTTCCAAATCATCATAGGCTCCTTCTTTTTCTTGTTTAAAGTACCTATTCTTTTGTTATCCTTGCACTATTGTACTTTATTGCCAATATGATGAACAATAGGGTAACCATGATTACTTCTTTACAAACCACAATCTCTTTAGCAACCAACAATCTCTTTTTAGCAACCAACAATCTCTTTTCATGTGTCCAAGCTTCTTGCAATTAAAACATACGACTTTGTAGTTCTTATTTGACAATCTATAACCACATTCATTAGCTCTATGACCATATTTGTGACAAACATAGCAATAACCTTGAAACTTAGAATAGTTATACCTCATTGAAAAATGTTGTCTAGTAGATGAAATTCCTATGGACTAGTTGTTTCTTCTTCCAACTTTGTTGGTGTCTCTGTGTTGTCTTCTACTAGTTTCTATTTCAAAAATAATAGTATGATAGTTCAAGTCTATCTTATTTCTTGGAGTTTTCCTTACTTTGAAACTCTTTCCATATTTTGTTACAAACACTATTTCATGTTTTAATTCATCTTGAACTCCAGAATTTTATGCTATTTCATACCCTAAACCATGAATGTCTTTGTGATTTTTTGCTTATCCAGTATCTCATTTAGCTTGTTGGTACTTTGACCAAAATTTTGATTTTTCTATAACTACATCTTTACACTTTCAAGATCTTTCCTTAGAACAACTATTTCACTTTCTAACTTTTGGCACTCAACTGTTCTGGCTTCTAAATTGGACCTAGTCACTTGAGCTATTCTTTCACTCTCTTCATTTTCAACTCTCAGACAAATAACTGACTCATTTGATTTTTCAAGTTTTTCTTTCAAAGAGATAATTTCAGTTTCTAACTTTTTGCAATCTTCTTCCTTTTTCTCTAACTAAGATGTTACTTCCTTGTTCACTTTTCTAAGACTCTTAATCTCATCAAGTGCAGAAATAAGTTCTTCCTCAAAATCAATTTCTCCTTCAATATCTGAATCATTCATGTCCATCAGAAATTCATCAAGTTCCATATTAGACATATTTTCTTCTACAAGATTTTCTTTATTAACACTTATAGAGTCAACTAGAAAAGACTTGTCTTCAAACAATATTTCAGTAGAATTGATATTAGTGTTTTTCTTTTGACTCTTGTTTCTTTTTCACTTACCCATAGTACTTGACTTACCAGAAATCCCTTAAGTTGATTAGGCTTATGTAGGGGGCTAGCTCTTTACATAAACATCAATTGAAACTAGATATGTTTCCATAAAACACATAGTTTGTACCATCAAACAATGGAGCTTTAGACATAGAAGTACCTTGTGACATGATTGACAGGCTTCCAAAAGCCAAAATCTATCCTAGGTGAATTAGACCTATGAAAGGACCCTATGCTCTGACACCATTTGTTGGAAGACTGAAATCACTGAGAGGGGGGGTGAATCAGTGATTTATAAAAGTCACAATATTTCTCAAAAACCAAGAATTTATGTTTTCTTTTGAACCAAGAAGACAAATGACAGTTTGTAAAGCAAACTTGACTATTAAACATGAATTAGGTTTATGAATAAAACATTGAGACATAGACTGAACCAAATGAACACTTTTATACTTTCTCTTTTATCATAGTTCATAACAATAACAATACATTTTTGCATGACATGTTGATATAAACATTTGTAGAAGCAAAGAAAATCCAAAAGACCAAATGACCATTTATAGAGCAGATTTTACTACTGCTAAACAGTATTGCATTTGCACTAACCATGAATCAAATAGACATATCATCAATAAGGACTGAAGTCAAGATGTTTACACATTCACATGTATTAGAGCCCATAATAGAACCTTCTATGCATGATATGTTGACTTAAACATCGATAGAGATGCAAGACTGAAACTTAACAATATTTAATGCAGCTGATGACATATTGAGATCAAACAAATAAGAACAATCACCCACAAAATCATCATATAAACCATCATTTTTTCTTGAGTGGAAAAACCTCTTGAGGAATAAAAACCACTCAAAAAATCTCTCTTTATTCAATTAGAGCACCAAATCTTTACAATTCAGGAGCACCAACTCCTTTACTTTTTAGGAGCACCAACTCTTGCAAGATTATAGGAGCACCAACTCCTCTTAATGCATAAAAATCATAGCATTCTATTAGAACCCTAGAAGTGCAGTTTGCATTCCTAGAATTTCAATGGAAGACTATAAAATTTTCAATAAACACATTGAAGAATGTTGTATGAGAATAACATCTTCTAGAAATGTAATAATCTTAGAATCATAACAAAGGTTTTCAATGTAATATATCTTCTGTATCAAATTTCTGATAACATCATATTCCTCTTTTTTTGTCACACATGAAAATGCATGAAGACCATCCTTTTAAAGACCCTTCAAATAATAGTCTCTGGATGCAGTTTATGTAATTGTCAAAGCAACTTAGGTTAGGGTTCGAATGAGAAACCCTACATAATCTCTCTTAACAAAAATTTATTAAACCCTTAACAAAAACTATATATTTTGTTGCCTTTCAAGATGAGATTCCAGAATCCCTAATGGGTTTTTAAACCACAAACAATATTACTTAACTTCTTAAGATTCCCAAAAAAATAATCCAACATATTTTAATCCAAACCACAAAATCATACAGAGTTTTCAATACCTGATCATGGTGGAAATAACTTAATGAAAAAACATGATGACCTGTCTAGGAGTTCATAATGACCTAGCTAGAAAGATGCCATCGAATCTCCTTTGACTAACTTCCACATTTGAGCTCTTAACCATTGATAGTTATCAAACCAAAAAACTATTCTTACTTCCATTTAATTCAACCAAAATTATAGTAAAACTATCCATGCTCTCTGCCATATTCTCTTAGTGTTGGCTGTGAAAGCTTCAAGAGTTACATTGCAACTGATAAAATCATCCATGGTGGCTAGGGTTCCAAACCCTTCAAAATAATATTGCCCTAAATTCTTTCTTTCAAGTCTGTCGAAGAATTTATCAAACATAATGATGTTTTAAAGTACGAAAAGAATCAAAGACACAATAATTAATAAACCATTATTATGTTTTTAAATCCCATAACAAGTGTTCAATGCTAACAAAATCATTCCACATCATAACCAACAACTCACAACCAATGCCAAGTAAATAATAAGTGAAGTGAAGTCACATGAATATTGAGTCCCCATGCAACCTGATATAAACATTATGGAAATATCGATACCTTACTACCAAACAAAACCTTTAAGCTACCAAAAAATCAAAGCTTCTTATTTGAAACAAAAACTTCTCTAATGCCAATGTCACATATAATGTGACTATTCAAGTTGCTCAAAACATTGTAAACCATGAAGCATTTGCACAGTAAATATCAATGAAGAGAATATATATATACAAGTTTAAAACTTGTAATCTGCATTCCTATGCCTTTTACAAGAGATGCCAACCATGTAAAACATGGTATAAATACCTTCCCAAATTCATATGCCGAATATTGACAATACCACAATATTAAGCAAAACAATATTATTGCCATAAAGTCAAATGCTATGAATTATGATCAAGCAAAAAGGCTAACCATATAGACCTGCCAGATACTTCATGTATTCTACAACCATCACATGATTGATGTGATTTATTTAAATCCCAAAACCTTATTAAAGTCACTGCCATATGAATTTTAATAAAGTCATCTTCCTTTAATAATATGAAATGCAATGGGATTGATCCATATGCCAAGTTCGCAATATAAACCATTGACACAATTATATTTCCAAAGCCATATGCCATGATGACATGTAATAGCAATTCCAGAAAGAAAATGTGAATAATCAATCGCATTAAAATGTAGCAAGGAAGACTAAGATCACCTTAGAGTATACAAACAATATGGGCCTTCATATAACCAAACTAAAAATACATCAAGCACAACCTAATAATCTGAAAGTGAGAAAGTTGAATATACCAAAGACTTGTAATGAATCATATATACCTAAATAACCATGCCATATACCTAAAATTTGAAAATCCATACCATGCATGCCATGAACATTGTAAATCACCATGTGAACCAACCTGAATAGTAAAATGTGTCACCAAAACTAGTTTTGTCATCAAGGAAAAATAATCACAATAAACAACTAAAAACCAACAAGGGAAAGGTGGTCCAAAATTTAGATTGGGAATACTCACATTTGTTGTATCATTGTGGTTTGTAGGAGATAATGATCCCATGTATGGACTGCATGAATGTGAATTTTGTTAATCAATTGGTATTGTAAGGCTTTGATAGTTTGGTTGACTTAGATCACTCATGATGTATGGATCAATTTTATATTCCATGTTTTTTTTTGTGTTTTAACCTTATTGACCTCTAAGGAATTTAGGACCACTGATGAGATGAAGGATGAAAGGGGTGAGTGATATGGGTGTTTGAAGTTTTAAGAACTTTGGGCAATACTAGACTTAGAGTTTGATTTTGATGTTTTGATTAGATAATGAACTTGTAAACCCGAAGATGTTAGATGTGATCTTTAGGATAAACTTGTTCAAAGAGGTGCTAATTTAACTAGAGGTATGAGAAAGGATGCATTCTCACACTCCTAACTAAACAAGGTGATTTTTATGTGTTTTATGATTTACCTAAGTCTAGAATTTTGATTTTTTCCAAAGCTCTAAATTTTTTTTGTGGGATGGAGATGATAAATGTTTGAGATGGATGAAGTGTTTGATTTGATCCTAAATGAACCTAAGAGGGACCTTGTTTTCAATACCAAGATAGTTAAGAACATGCCTTACCCTATGAGTAATTCAAACCAAAAGACCAATGTTTTACTTGGAAGACTAGAAGACAAAAGATAACGAGCACATGTGTTGGGTTCAATTGATTTAATCTTGGTTAAATGCATTATTTTTTACTACATCAACACATGTTGCTTAACTTTCAAATTGAATGTCTATGTCTCAACTCCTTTTCATTCCATAAGGTCCATTATGTGAAAATCAAAGAATCAAAGGCATAGTTTTCCTAGGTTGACTTTGGAGAGAACAATTTGAGATATGGGCCCAAATATTTAGAAGCTTCTAAGGATAAAATACCTAGGGAAAAGAAGTAATATTTGCAGTCTTCAAGGATATTTTCTCTTTCCAAAGGGTTTGAAATTTTGATAACTTGTTAAATGTTTGTTTCAAAGTTTTGAGATCCAAGAAATGTATTTAACTGAATCACAAATTGCACAACTCTAGGTTAGAAATGGCTATACTTGTTGAGTCCCCACTCAGATTTCTCCAAACACTAAGACAAAGTGAACAGTTAGAGATTTGGCAACACTGCCTCCCCCTTTCTTAGTACACACTTCTTGGGACCACCAAATTTCAAAATCCTAAAGGACCAGAGACCTTAAGGATTTTTTTTGTTTCTACTTTGAATAGTACAAATGTGGGGTGGCTTCAAAATGACCATCCTTGCATCAACAAGTATTAAGGATTTTGGCTTTTTAAACAAAGTGTTGTAGTAAGGAAATCTAGTTTAGGGGATACAATGATAAAATCCATCAAGAGGTCTCCCAACCCTTAGAACAAGGGATATACGTATCATAAAGATATAAGGGGAGAGCTATCATGTACCGTTTCTCATTGATTGCAAACTTTCATTGCAATCAGAAATTTATATAGCGGTTTAGAAGAGCTTGGCATTAGCTCATTATCATTTGGGTTGTTCCCTCCTTTCGAAGAGGGGAGGCAAGCCCTCTAAAGATAAACAAAAGTGAAGAAGTACATTTTTTTGGCATATGACTTCTAGTGTTGTCATTGATGGCAATCTGGAAACCTAAGTCATTATTTCGGTCCGCAGATTAGGATTTGTTCATACTGACAGACAGAGTATTACTAGAAGTGAGAATGAAGAATAGGGTATCTAGTTAGTATGTTGATTTGTATGCTTCATCGGATTATCATTTTGAGTTGTGGATCTAGGGGAAGGTTGTTAAGTATCTATTTTATCCTATTTTTAAGTTTTGTGATGTCGCATTAATCAATGTATAAGTTAGGAGATCTGGTAGGATGATTTTCTATTTATTAGCTCATGGTGGCCGACTTAGTAAATGTAGCATGTTGCAAATGTATAAGGAGAAATTGTTTAACTATTTCTGTGATCGATCATTTTGATTTGGGGCCACAACATAGCATTAGCTGACCTTGATGGGTATGCATCAAATATTAAATGTGGATTGAGCTGAATATTGGGAAATATTTTTATTTTGCTGAAGTTGACATGAAGCAACTAAATCTTTGATAGTGGATATATACAAGAGATCGGTTAATTCATTTTGGTGTGGTGTGTGTGGTATTCAATATGTGTTAGTGTGTGTGTGAATATAAGAAGAGTAGTTGAGTGATTTCATTTGTGTAGAAGAGGATTTTTGTGAAGTGAGTTAAGGCAGAGAAGAACGAAGTGCATAATCAGTCAGCAGGTCCATAATATGATCTATGAGCCTCACCGAAACTGATACCAGACATTTGTAGATGCTACTTTCTCAGTTCAACTTTTTGTTGTAATCCAAATATATTGTAAGGCAATGATCCTTCCTAATTACGAGCAGTGAGCTCTAGGTAGTGTGCTTGAATGCATGTGCATTCCCTTTTTTCTTCATACTTTTAATAGAGTATAAATTGTGGATTAACCTCCATCATGGTTTTTCCCCTAACAGGGTTTCCACATAAAAATATTGGTGTTATGGTGTTTTGATTGTTTCCTTCATGTGCTTGCATCTTTATTTATGTTGAAATGCTGCAAATGGTTTAAGATCTGAATTGAAATTCAAATATTGTTGAACATTGATTCACCCCCCCTCTTAGTGTTACTTGAATCCAACAATTGGTATTAGAGCGGGTTCCTCTGAAGAAGTTTAACAGCTTGAGGTGGATCTTGGAATGCAATGGACTTTGGTGATCTTCAACAACAAATTTTGGTGGCACTTGATGATCTTGATCAGTCTAAATCAGAAGTCCTAGAATTAAAAGAAAATCTTGAGGATGCTAAAAAAATCATTCAATCATTGAAGGATAAAATCAACGAGTCAAGAGAGAAGAGGAAGGAACTATGTGATCAACTGAAGCAGAAAGAAAGTAAAAGCTTGAAAGATGTTCACTTGAATCAAATCTTAAAAGAAATAACTAAAGAATGTGAAAAGCTTGCTAGAGACAATGCTACTCTAAAGCTTGAGATGGAATCTATGGTGATGAGGAAAACTAAGGAGATTGAAGAAAGAAAGAAGAATGAGGAGAATCTGGCCTAGTCCTTAAAAGAAAAATTTGAAGAATACAACAAAGATAATAGTGGATTTATTCAGTTGGAGATTGAATTGCAACAATCCAAAAATAATGAAGAGCTTGAAAGACAGATAGTTATTCTCAGAGATGAACTCACTACTGCAAATGAATACAAGGAGAAGTTTAAGATCAATTCTACTAAGCTTGATGAGCTTACTATAGGATAAAAGGATGCAAATGACAAGCGAGGTCTTGGATATGAAAAGGGAGAAAGCTTCAGATTTGAACAAAAGGATCCCAGATAAAGAAATTAGATGAACAAAGGTAGAAGGTATTTGGTAAGACAACCCAATGCTCAAAAGTTTAATGGTCACTAATTTTCTTGTAACAAATTTGGTCATATGGCTTCTCAGTGTAGAAGTAAAATAAATTCAAGCAGTTCATCATTTCTTGGTTAGTGTTTTAGTTGCAACAAGTTTGGTCATAAATCAATTGAATGCAAAAGTATGTCTGTCAGTGTAAGGAATGTTAAATGCTACACCTGTGGAAGAATTGGTCATGTTGCTAATCAATGCAAATCAAGAGGAAATCAATGGAATGAGTGGTATAGACAAAGAAATCCTATGTGTTACAATTGCAACAGATTTGATCACATTACAAGATTCTGTAGGAACAAAATAATGGATAGAAGAGGTCCAATATACAAAGGAAAAATTTCATAGAAAGATGATAAAGGAAAAGGTAAAGTGGTTGTGGAAGAGATAAGAGATCAGATGAAGAAAACATGGGTAAGGAAGAGTGAATCTGATGAAGGAAATAAGCCCACACCAGAAGCAGTTTATGGTAATTCCTCTGGAAACTAATTTTAGGCCATTGGCCTAGGGGGAGCTTTTCAAGAAAATCCTTTGTCCCCCTGTCGATAGTTGGCACCAGAATGCTACTAATAGTTTACAAATGTATCCATGATCACTTGTGCAGAAATTTGAGAAGTAGAAGGTCTGAAAATGAATTCTTCTTTTTCTATATGAGAAAGCAAAGTATCTAGAACACCTAGGGAAAAACATTTAATGGGATAAAAGGGTTAGGTGTGTGAGTTATAAAAGGGTATCTGGAACCCTCATTTGTCACCTTGCATTGAAAAAGAATAGAAGGAAAGCCTCTGCAGTAGAATTTCGAAGGAGGAAAGTCCTTTCGGCGATGAATTCATCAGGTATTTCAGTTTCTTGTAGAATTCTCACTCAATTTGGTGTTTGGTAGAATTTTTTTTAGTACAGAAAGAAAAATGAAGCAAATCAAAGAATGGTGAATTTAGATGAATATGACAGTGAGAAGATTAGGGATGTGAGAAATATGTTGTCAGCTAATAAATTGAAATGGCTTAATGGTGTGAAACACAAAAGTTTGGACATTTGGATTGAATTTCCCTATTTTGATAATGTGGAAGCTGTTAGGTTTATCTTGAACAGATTGAATGATGACATTCTAACTTTGGATAAACCCTATCTCATTTCAAAAGAGGTGATTAAGAATCTAACTGGATTATACAATGTTGGGGATATATCGAAAAAGAAGTTGATTCAGAACAAGGAAGTCAAAACCCTAACTAGAGTAACAGGAGATCAAAGGGCTTTGATAATTTTGACGATCAAAGATCCAATAACAAGGTACATTGTGCATGGAATCTCATACAAAATATTTTATAGAAATAGGGAAGGCACAACTTTAGCAGGTGTAGTTTACATCTCTCATAAAATGATAATGGAGGATCATGATTTTGACCTGTGCAGATTACTTAAGATCAATTGATGAAAAATGTTTAACTAACAAAGGAGGTAGATTACCCCTTCAGGTTTGGTACCTTGGTCATATGTCTTGTGATGTATTTTTTGAATTTCTTTCCATAAATCAATAATGTTGTATGGAAAGAGAATGAACCGGTTTGCAAACAGATTTTTGAACATTCTAATACTTT